>CM038141.1:78283090-78630790 GCA_021437245.1 Aegilops speltoides
TTGGTAATTGATGACAACATATAGATTAAAGCTTCGACGAATGATAATAAGAGTGAAAAAACATTGTCGCTTTGAGAAGTATGTGATAAGCAAGAGCTCCCCCTAAATTTGTGCATAGTTTAAGTTTTGCTTTGGACTGCAAATGTACAAAGAGTTGGGCTCATGGGTTACTCTTGCATGCCACATACATCTTGGTGGAGCGCTCAAAATGATAATAATTGAATACATGCACTCATCACCAAGCAAAGTGAATGATCATATAGAGATAAACGGGATAATGTCATCCAACAAGCATAAATGTAACGTATGATCAAACACATGATCATACAGGTATCACACAGACATAAAGTATCTCAAACAAGCAAATAAAGTTCAACCACCAAAGCAAGAGAGAATAAAAAGCAACACTCTCTCTAGAAGCCTATGATCTATACATTTTTCGCCCCCTTTGGCAACAAGTTACCAAAAAGTTCATAGAAAATGCATAGCACTAAATCATCTCTCAGGCTTGATCTTCAGGTGGTGGTGTAGAGATGGCTCCTTGGACAAAGACTTCAGTAGATGTGGATGGAGCTAGAGGTGTAGGTGCTGGAGCTGGTTGCACTGGAGCTGTAGGAGCTGTAGCTGGTGCAGATGAAGTGGCTCTGGTGTCTGTCACTGTCGCGGGCCGGATGGGTGGCGCGGCACCTATGGGGCAGGGCCCCTCGTGTGTTGATGCAGGCGGAGGCTGCGCGGAGAGCAGATCGAGGCGATCTTGTGAGGATTTTACCCAGCTTCGGGCCGCGATCGTCGCGTAAAACCCTACTGCTGCATTGTGTTGTATTTGATCTTGCTCGAGAATGTGAGCAGAACGGTGGAGTGGTGTCTGAAACCCTCGAGAGGGCAGCTATTCGCCGAACCTCCTCGCGAGAATAGCGACTGCTTGGAACCCCCCCTACGTTGTGCATGGGCCTCCTTTTATAGGGCAAGGGGTCACCGACAGGTGTCAACTTGAGGTAGAGGGGTAAAAACGTAAAAGAGGTGGTAGTTGGAACAGTGCGGGAACAGTGCAGCTACAGTGCTCTCTACCTACTTTTGACAGAGGGGGACAAGGGCATTAAATGCCCGTCGCCGTCGCCCCAAAAGCTCCCGCCATTGCGTCTTCTTTCGCCACGGCGAAGCCACCACCGTGGAGTGCCACCGCATTCTTCATGCAGCACAACCACTCGCCACGCGTCTCTGGAGAAAGCCGAGGCGACGCGTGGGCGAATGAGCTAGGAGTGCGGCACGTAGCATAGCTCTCCCGGCAAGCACCTTGCGGGGCCTCGACTCTGCGGACCGGGGGCTTGTCGGGCTCTGTGACTTGCCGCTCCCCGGGTCCTCGCCGGGGCGCACGTGGGGCGCCGAGGCGTGTCTTCTGTGATGTGGTTTTCTGGTCTTCCCGACGAGCTCCTCTCGCCGGGGATCTGTAGGAGTAATGTAGCCTTGAGCCTGGAATGGCCGTCCCGGCAAGCTCCTCTTGCCGGGGTCTTGAGTTTTGGTCTTGCACACTTTGTTCTTGAATGGCTTGGTAGGGAGCCGAAATGGCCTCCGGCAAGCATCTGATGGATCTGGCTGCGGGGAACTCCAGCTGCCCGTGCACAAGTTGGGGTACTGAGGTACCCCTACCTTAGTACACCGACAGGAGCCCCCGGGCCTGGGCCATACACGGTGCCGAGCGCTGTTGGGCCAGGCCCAAGACAGTGCACGGGCACACGAAGCCCATGGCCCGTCGAATCTGCTGCTGCATCTGTCGCCTCCCCTCCCGCAACGGCACGCGTCGATTGCGGCGTTGTGGGAGACGTGGGCGGCGCATGCAGCCTTTAAGGCACCCACCCCGTGATCGTGGCGCAGAGCGGGTCGCTTCACCCGTCGCTCGGCTCCGCTTTTTACCCTGCTGCCCTCATGCATGGGGGTTCGTGGGCGGCGAAGGTGGGAGACCGAGCCGTCACGGGGCGGAGAGGGCGAGTCGGCCCCGCTCCTCTGGCCTCCTTGCTTTCTGATTGGTCGAGCGGGGCGGTTGAGCCCCCACCTCGCCTCTTTAAAAAGGGCGGAAGGGAAGCACAATGGCCACACCCATCCACTTCTCCTTTCATCTTCATCTTCTGCTCTTCTCGCCACCATGGAAGGAGGGAACCCCGGCTCCTCGACGGTGGCGGCGCGGGTCGCTTCCCGGCAGCGCACCATTCCCCATCCCGCTCCCGTGGCGGCGGAGCCGCCACGAGAGGGAGAGGGAGGGGCGTGGCCGCGATCGAGGCCGGCGTGGCCGAGGTGGTCGAGGAGAGGCGGTCGTGGTGAGCCTCCCGTCGCCCGGCGTCTCGACCACGGCGCGGTCCACACGGAGATGACCCACAGGGAGTTCTTCATCAAGCCGCCAGGCGCCTCGCCGCCGCCTCCGGTTGCCGGCCCGTTCATGGGCGCAATGGGGCGGATCCGCCCGACGTGATGGAGCTACGCGCGAGGGGCTGCGGGATCAGCGGCACTTTCGGGTGAGTGTCGTGTCCCCAGCCCCGGCGTGATGTTCTTCGACCGAGGGTGGAAGGCGTTCGCCGGATCCATAGCTTGACGGCGGGTTCACCCTCCATTTCAAGTTATTGGATGGTGACCTCCTTGCCGTCAAGGTCTTGGCGACTATGGAACCCGGTGCGCTGCTGTGTGGACAGCTCCTCGGATAGCGAAGGCCCTCCTCGAGTGAGAGTGACGAGGAGGGAGCGGCAGCGACGGCGAGGGATGGCGGGCCCGACTAGGCGTCGGACACCGCTGCCTCATGGCCACCGGCAACCCCTCCTTTTGGGTTGCCGGGCTCCTGAACTCCCCGGGGCCGTCTTCTTGGCGGCGGACGTAGGGAGGCTGCGGAAGAGGAAGAGGGGGAGTGGCGGCAAGGCCGTTACGTCGCAGCACGAGGGCGTAGTAGCCTTCGATAGCGTCTTGACGTCCCACTACCCGTCTTCAAGCTCTGCCTCCTCGCCTCCGACTCCGCCAAGCTCTGGCGGCCCGGGGTGTTCTCTTAGGGTCTTCTGGCGCCGTGGCTCTTGGCGGGCTTGAGGGCTTGCCGCTGGTTCTTCGGCATCGTTCCCCATGCCCGTCACCTTCGCAGCTCTGAGCACGCAGCGGTGCCATCGCCACGCCCCCTTGTCGCTCCTTCGCCCTTCCCGACAAGCTCTTCTTGCGGGGTCTTCTCTCCCGCAAGCCTATCTTGCCGGGGCTCCTGACCTACCTCCTGAACTCCTGAGCAGAAACAGAGAGAGGATCACGGGCACCTTATCTTTTCAGATCGTAAGCCCTCGGGCATTAGCAGTATTTAAGAACTTGTAATCCTCTCTATCATGTTTTTCATCCTCCATGGACTTGTACTAAATTGGATGTTTTTAATGAAAAGAAAGGAAAACTTGCCGGACTGAATCTTTTACTTGACTGCGTGCCTTGTATGTGCTTACGCTATCGGGGAGCTTGCCGGGGCGAACACGCTTAGCGACCGCGGGACAGCCCGCTGGTGGTGTCACTCCCGGCAAGCAACCTTGTCGGGCCAGTTGCGACGTCTATCTTGCTGAGCAGGCTCGGAAGCAAGATAGAGGTGCAGCGGCACACTTGGGTTTGTTGGCGGACTCGAAACAAACCAAATGCATAATCGGGTCACGACTTGGTTCCTCCACGTCACGGTTTTTACAAGACACGATCGTTCAAAGACGCAGTCCCGCATCTCCTGGTCCATGAAAGGATGCATGACGAGGGACGAAAAACTTATCTGAAATAGCAGCCCCCAGCAACTCTAGCTTGCCGGAGACGAATCTTGGCGTTCGCAGCCCCCAGCGGGGCTGGCTTGCCGAGGAAGAGCCTTAGCACTCGCAACCTCCGGCGACCTGGGCTTGCCGGATCTTAGTCGCTGGCGTGGTCTTTTGGTTCTCCCTTGTTGCTGCAATTTTAGCCATGAAAATAGCTGAGGTAGATATGCGATTGCTCAATGCACATGTATGTGTATATAAATCTTGGCTAAGCAAAGGCGATGTCGGGCTTTGTCCTTCAGATGTTTGTACTCTCGCTCTTGGGGAGCTTGCAGGGCGGACACGCTTAGTGACCATGGGACAGCCCGCCGGTGGCGTCGCCTCCGACAAGCAACCTTGTCGGGCCGATTCTGACGCTTAACTTGCTGAGCGTGGCTCGGAAGCAAGATAAGGTGCTGCAGCACACTTGTGTTTGTTGGCGGACTCGGAAACAAAACAAGTGCGTAATCTGGGCCACGACTTGGCTCCTCTTGCGCCCAAGCCTCCCATACCAAGGACATCTCACGGCAAGGCTTGCGACGTTACACCTCTACCCAGCATCCTTTGTGCACTTTAGCGCTTACGCTTTGAGGGAACTTGCGGCTAACGCGCTTGCTGAGTACGGGACATCAGCAGCCCGCTGGCTGGCGTCGCTTCCGGCAAGCAACCTTGCCGTGTCTAGTTCGCGACGCGCTTAACTTGCTGAGCAGACTCAAACGAAACGAGGGTGCGAAGCTGGTCGCCGCTCGCTCTTTTACTCGTTGAGTGTGTTCGAAGCGAAGTAAGGGTGCGGCTATCCACAAACAGGCTCCTCAGCGCGCGGGTTTCGGGCACAAACGATGAATGCGAGAGGGATATAACGAATAAGAGTATGAGATTAAGGAGTGCTCTGCACGAAAGTGCGAGCGACTTAGCTTTTCTTTTTCTCGTTTCCTCGCACCCGCTGGAGGTGCCCAATGGTGCGTTCCTGACGGCAGCGCAGCGCTCCGGGGAGGTGCATTCGCCGGAACGAACACCAAAGTTGTCTTCGCCGGGCTTAGAGCGTTCCGAGGAGCTGCGCTCGTCGGAGTAAGCACCAGAGCCGTCCTCGCCGGACTTAGAGCTCGATGGTGCGTCCTCGGCGATCGCGTAAGCGCTCGAGGAGACACGCTTGCGGGCGTAGGGGGAGCGGGCGAAGCGGCGCGCGGAACGGGCGTGCTCGGACTCCTAATAGCGATGGGAGGAGCGAGGTCTTGCCGGCGCTTCGCTTTGCTCATGCTCGGACAGCAGTCCGAGCATCCCGCGAGCCCGGCATGTTCTAGCCCCAGCATGCGGGCACCATCTTCGTAACACGGCGCGGCTGGGATGGGCGTGGGTCTCGGAGGCCGGCGTGGTCCTCCGTCCCATCCCTGATCTGGTGGCACCGCGGCGCCCTCGCCGGTGTCCACCCTTCCACCGGCGTCTCCTCCGCTGCCGTCGGCTCGGGCGGCGGGAAAACGGAGATGGTCTGCGACCCTCGAGGCTCTCGTCTTGAGGCCATGACGCGATTGTCGATGAAACTGCCGGCGAAGGCCGGAGGGTTGATGAAGAGTCTTTGGCGCGACGCGGATCAGGTTTGCACAACCTCGACGCCCCCTACCGCGCGCGCGAAGATGTCGCGCGGATGGGTGGCGCGGCACCTATGGGGCAGGGCCCTTCGTGTGTTGATGCAGGGGTGGAGGCTGCGCGGAGAGCGGATCGAGGCGATCTTGCTGGGATTTTACCCAGCCGGGCGCGATCGTCGCGTAAAACCCTACTGCTGCATTGTGTTGTATTTGATCTTGCTCGAGAATGTGAGCAGAACGGTGGAGTGGTGTCTGAAACCCTCGAGAGGGCAGCTATTCGCCGAACCTCCTCGCGAGAATAGCGACTGCTTGGAACCCCCCCTACGTTGTGCATGGGCCTCCTTTTATAGGGCAAGGGGTCACCGACAGGTGTCAACTTGAGGTAGAGGGGTAAAAGCGTAAAGAGGTGGTAGTTGGAGCAGTCTGGGAGCAGTGCAGCTCTGATGCTCTCTACCTACTTTTGACAGAGGGACAAGGGCATTAAATGCCGTCGCCGTCGCCCAAAAGCTCCGCCATTCGTCTTCTTTAGCCACGGCGGCGAAGCCACCACCGTGGAGTGCCACCGCATTCTTCATGCAGCACAACCACTCGCCACGCGTCTCTGGAGAAGGCTGGGCGCGGCGTGGGCGAATGAGCTGGGGTCTTGACGCATAGCATAGCTCTCCCGGCAAGCACCTTGCCGGGCCCTGACCTGCCGGACCGGGGCTTGCCGGGCTCTGTGACTTACCGCTCCCGGGTCCTCGCCCAGGCGCGTGGGGCGCCGAGGCGTGTCTTCTGTGATGTGGTTTTGGTCTTCCCGACAGGCTCCTCTCATGCCGGGATCTGTAGGAGTAATGTAGCCTTGAGCCTGGAATGGCCTTCCCGGCAAGCTCCTCTTGCCGGGGTCTTGAGTTTTGGTCTTGCACACTTTGTTCTTGAATGGCTTGGTAGGGAGCCGAAATGGCCTCCGGCAAGCATCTGATGGATCTGGCTGCGGGGAACTCCAGCTGCCCGTGCACAAGTTGGGGTACTGAGGTACCCCTACCTTAGTACACCGACAGTCACTGACACTACGGCTGATCTCTGAGCTCTAGGCACTATGGCAAATGCATCAGTGGTTGTCTTGCCCTTCCTCTCCTGCATATCATCCTGGAGCTGCTCAACAACAGACTGGATCTCAGTTACCTTCACATCCAAGTCATAGAACTTCGCTCCATGATCCTCTCGTGCTCTCCTGGTTTTGAGTCAAGGTGGCCAGCCCTTCTCAATCCTCAGAGTGGATGCAATCAAGTAGCCAAGCTGATCTTGTTTGCTCTTCAAAAAGTACTGAGATGCCTCTTCCATTGTTGGCATCTTGGTAGCCTTCTCTGTCCTTGCCTTCTCCTTCTTTGCTTGAGCATGCACAGAAGATGGTTTATCTTCATCCATAACCACTTGGTTGTCCTCAAAGTCTGGATAGATAGGCTTGTGATCCTTGTCCAACAAGTATGTGCCAGTGCCCATCTTGGAGTTAATCAGCTCCTGGATCTGTGGAGCATACCCACAACTTCTCTTTTGGTCAGCTGCAGTCCTCTTGATAGTCTCAACTATGAGGCTCATGACCTTGAACTTCTGTGGCACATCAAGTAAGTGTAGCAAATTTATTGCATGGCCTCTGATCATGTTGTGATCACCTGACTTGGGCAAGAGAGTGTGCCTGAGGATCCAGTTGATGGTTGGCAGTCCTAACAGAAGGTAATGTACTGATCCAAACTTATGTGTTTCAACTGCAGCATCTGGGATCTCCTTGTACATATGTGCCATAGTGTTGTGATCCATCTTCTTCTTGGCATAGACATCCAAGTCATCCTATTTCTCCTTAGGTGCATTAATTAGATTAGCCCATTCTTCAATAGATGATTGGTACCTAGTACCTTCAGACATCCATACTATCCTGCCATCTGGATAGAAGTATGTTGTGGAGTAGAATTGCATTATGAGCTCATCATTCCACTTTGTGAGCTTCTGCCCAACAAAGTCTGCCACTCCACAAGCACTGAAACTGTCATACACACCAGGATAGTGTTCCTCGTTCTCCTTCATGTAGGTCCAGTCCACCCACCTCATGTCACACACTATTGGCTTCTTGTCCAGCAACACTGTCTCATAGAAATCCTGTTGTTCCTTTGTATGAAACCTGTAGTCAACAACAGTCCTTCTCCTGACTGCATAAGGATCAGACAACCTCCACTGTCTGAGGCCTGCATCCTTTCTCAGCTTCATGTTCTCAGCCACAGGATGAGCATCATTATGATCTGGAGTTTTTGGCTTCAATTTTCTCAAGACATGCTCTTCATCATCTTCCTCTTCAGCAACAGTTTCAGGCACTAGGGCCTTGTTCTTCTCAGCAGCAGATATGTTTATGGTATTCCTCTTTGGTGCAGTCTTTGGCTTGGAGGCAGCTTTGGGTGCTTCTTTGGGTTTTGATGATGCAGCCCCTGACCTAATAGCATCACCCATAAGCTTGTGAGCCTTGGGTGCTGGTGCAGCAACCTCTTCTTCTCCTTCTTCTTCTTTAGAGTCTCTCCTTATAGAGGGATTGCCAAGGACTTTGGTAGTAGTGGTTCTGACTCTCTTTTCCTTTTTGTCTTAGCCAACTGCTTCATCTTCTGACTCAATAGTAAACTTCATGGTTTCTCCAGTGGCAACCTTCCTAGGTTTGGAAGTGGGAATCCTTCTTGCAGGTGCCTTCTTCTGCACTCCTGGCTTAGTGGTTGCAACTAAGCCATACTCCTTTTTGAGCACCTTCTTCTTGGAAGTGGCCTCATCCTCAACTGCCACATAGTCTTCATCCTCAGATTCTGAGGTTTTCTTCTTTCTGGCCCTGGTGGCAGCTTTGGGTAAGTTGCTTGGGGTGCTCCTGCTACCATCATCAGAGGTGCTAGAGGGACTAGTGCCCTCACTCATTTGAATCTTCTCCTCTTCCCTGTTTTGGCTGTCACTTTGATCAGACATGTTGCAAACACTGATTGCAGACCCTGTGAATAGATATACATGAGATAGAGTGGATGAGCATCACAAAATACAGAGGTTTTTGCAAAAGAATGAGTCAAAAACTTAGTTTTAGTTTTCCACATAAAGCATTTCGGATCAACCAATTTGTAAACTCGGTGATACCGAAGCAGCTTTTGGAACCTAAACTAGTGAACTCGATCAGACCGAGTCACAGTTCGGTGGCACCAAGACTGCTAGGGTTTCACAAAGTCCTGAACTCGGTCACACCGATTTGCAATTCTCGGTCAGAACGAGAATCACTTGTGCAATAGCCTTAGCCGAATCGGTGGAACCGAGTTCTACAACTCGGTGGGTCCGAGATGGTTTCAGCGGAAACCTAACCCTAATTTTTCAATTCATCTCTAATCTATTGAGTGTTTTGACTAGATAGGATAGTTTCAATCATGGCAAGATTTATGCCGAACACAATGTGCTAGGAATCGGATGGGGATAGCACAGTGATCGAGTCCATACCCTAGTTCGGCGATGAACTCGCTATGGCGGCAACGGCGGGGATGATTTCCATTGACGGCGGCGGAGACCAGTGACTGGAGGCGGCTGGCGACGAGGAGGATGATCCGGAGACCTTGGAGGCAGAGCGGGCTACGCACGGGTGAAAGAGTTTGGAGAAAGTTTCCAATTTTTTTCCTGTGGGTATATATAGCCCGACCCTGTCGGTGTGACCGAGTGGAACAACTCGGTGGCACCGAGATGCATAACTGCTGACAGTTACAACAACTCGGTGTGACCGAAAAGTTCAAATCGGTTGCACCGAGATTGAAAACCTAGATCGACTTAGTGATCTCGGTATGACCGAAATGGAAGAATCGGTCAGACCAAAACGCACAAAGAAGTTTTGGAAGTTTAAGTCTGTGACGAATCGGGGACTCCGAGTGCTCCTCACACAGAGTGGTTCAAATCTGACTTGATCAAATTTTGTGATGTAGCATGAATAGTGTTTGAGACAAGAAAAGCATAGATAGCTAGAGAAGGTTCTTAGGCATTCTTTTCCATCTACATGGCAAAAGAAAAAGAAATGAATCAATCAAAACAACAAGTGGATGTACTCGAATGAGTAAAATATGCAACCAACATGCTCACACAATAAAATGGCAAATGAAATATGTGGCAAAACATGCACAACCAATTCTATCATCTATCAAGCAATTGGCGAGGACTAGGTCATCTATATATGAGTATATTGACTTAGGATTTAAATGAGAACATTCGATCATAGGTCATACTCATCGTTTAAGCTCAAGTGGGGTTACCACTTTTACATAATGCATTGATGTGTTCACACCATTAGAGTTGCTTTGACTCAATTCTTAGAGTAAAGCTCCCCCTAGATGTGAGATCCCCCCTTAGAGGGATGAACTAACCTTGGGTTTTGTCAATGATGACTTCATGTAGGTGTTGAAGATGTGGATGCTCAATGTTGATGAAGATCATTTGGAGCATTCCTTTGGAGTGAGTTGCACTCTCAATACCTACACGGGTTAGTCCCACAAGGAAGAAACAAGGATATCCATAGACATAGAGTGATGCACACACAAGATGATGTCTATGAAAGCATTAGGTTACCTTGTCCCTTGTCTTACCAACAAGAGGGTTTGTGACTCCTTGAACTAGTGCAAGATGTGAAAGTTGATGGCACTTGTTGTTGCCAAAATGATATGAGTGAAATATGTTGGCGGAGTCACCCTCAAGAACTCTCTAGTTCTTCTTCTTCGGGATCCACATCATCTTGATGGGAATCCTTGGAGTTGTAGTCGTACTTGATGAAGTAGAAATTGACGTAGTCTTGGGAACCCACTTGACCAAGGCCTTAGGAGCTTCTTCAAATGCATCAATCTCCTCTTGAAGCTTGTCCTTGCCTTTTTGCTTGTGGTCTTGTGGTGGAAGATCATCTTGAGCTTGTGTCCCCTTGAAGGAAGTAGGATCATACTTCTCTTGTTGAGGAACAAACTTCGTCTTGGGGTATTGATCTTCTTCCCACTCAACTCCATTGGCATTGAACTTTCATTCAAAACCAACACCTTGGTTCTTCCGGTGCCTTCCTTGCTTGCGTACAATTTCCTCAAATTTCTTACTCCCGGCAAGGCTCTTGTAAACACCTTTCTCTATAATTCCCTTCAATAAGCTATTTTCTTGCTCAAGTGTAAATTGGCTAAGAGAATCATTAGTGGAATCAAGAGAACTACTAGAAGCAACAACATTGGATTTAGCATGATTATTGTTACTACTAGAGGAAGAATCCTTCTTGTTCTTGTTAATAGACTTGACTTGAGGCATGTAAGTAGATAAGAGTAAACGCTTGGCAATGTAAGAAGAACTTTTCTTACGGAGATCATCATTGATTGCCTTTAAGAACTCATGCTCTTGCTCAAGGTTGAGCTTTTCAAAGCATAACTTCTCATGAGTCCTTAAAAGTTCTTGATGATCTTCTAAGATAGTTTCGTAACTTCTCATGAGTCCTTAAAAGTTTTTGATGATCTTCTAAGATAGTTTCATGAGCTAACTTAAGAGTGTTTAGTTCTTTAGTTAGAAGCTCAATCTTCTCCTTATCATTGTCATTCGTTTTATCTTGATTAGCATGATTTATTGACGTTTCATCATAGTATTCATCACTAGAGTTGTCAACAAGTAAATCATCATCACCTAACAAGTCATCTTCATCACTATTGAAATCAACATACTCGGGGTGTGTTACCTTTTGGCCTTTAGCCATGAAGCATCTTCCAAATCCTTCATTTGGTGAATAAAATATGCCATAGGAGTTGGTTGACACAAGTGCTAGACCGGCAACACCTTCATCTTGAGTATATTCGGAGTCGAAGTGATAGCTTCTCTTGGAGTGATTGTCGGAGTTGGAGCCGGATACCCATTCACCAACATGAGCTTGATGTCTTTGTTTTGTGTAGCTCCTTGATGACTTGTCCTTCCTATCTGAATCCTTGCTTCTCCGGGATGTTCTTCGTTCATAACGATCATCTCTACTCCTCCTCTCTCTTGGTGGTGATTCTTCTCTTCTACTTCTTCTCTTGGGTGATTCTTCTCTTCTTTTGTATTAGTGTCCGGGTCTCCCACAATTCTAGCAATTTCGCTCTCGACTAGAAGATCTTTTGTCATTGTAGTACCTTGACTTGGAGCTTCTCTCTTTGCTTCTATTCTTGTAGAACTTGTTGAAGTTCTTCACCATTAGGCTCAATTCTTCATTGAAGGTTTGTTTCTCACTTGATGATGTGGGGGCTTCACATGAGGCTTTGTAAGCACCACTTGACTTGTTGTGAAGTTCCTCCTTATTCTTGAGTGACATCTCATGAGCAACAATTCTTCCAATGACTTCCGTTGGCTTGAGATCTTTGTAATTTGGCATCATTTGGATCAATGTGCACACGGTATCATACTTTCCGTCCAAAGCTCTTAGGATCTTCTTGATGATGAATTTGTCGATCATCTCTTCACTCCCTAAGCCGGCAATCTCATTTGTGATAAGAGCAAGCCTAGAGTACATTTCAGCGACACCTTCACCATCCTTCATTTTGAACTTGTCAAGTTGACTTTCGAGCACATCTAGCTTGGATTCCTTGACGGAGTCGGTACCTTCATGCATATCAATCAAAGTATCCCAAATTTCCTTTGCATTCTCAAGGAGGCTGATTTTTTTGAATTCTTCGGGGCACAATCCGTTGAAGAGGATATCACAAGCTTGAGCGTTGTATTGCAGCATCTTCAACTCTTCCGTGCTAGCTTCACAGTTCGGTTCTCTCCCATCAAAGAATTCACCTTGCAAGCCAATACACACAATAGCCCAAACGGCAGGGTTATGTCCAAGAACATGCATTTTCATCTTATGCTTCCAACTAGCAAAATTAGTACCATCAAAGTAAGGACCTCTACGGTGATAATTTCCCTCGCTAGACACCATACTCTCCTAGGTTGTGAAAACAAGGCTATGACCAGCAAAAGCTACAAAAATCAAAGAAAATGGAGACCAAAGCTCTGATACCACTTGTAGGATCGAAAGTATGTGTAGAGGGGGGGGGGTGATTAGACTACTTGACCAAATAAAACTTATCCTTTTCCCAATTTTAGTCTTTAGCAGATTTTAGCTATCTTAGCATAGGTCAAGCAATCTTAATACAATTCAAGAAAGCATGCAAAGAGTATATGAGCAGCGGAAAGTAAAGCATGCAGCTTGCAAGAATGTAAAGGCAAGGGTTTGGAGAGTTCAAACGCAATTGGAGACACGGATGTTTTTGTCGTGGTTCTGATAGGTGGTGCTATCATACATCCACGTTGATGGAGACTTCAACCCACGAAGGGTAACGGTTGCGTGAGTCCACGGAGGGCTCCACCCACGAAGGGTCCACGAAGAAGCAACCTTGTCTATCCCACCATGGTCGTCGCCCACGAAGGACTTGCCTCACTAGCGGTAGATCTTCACGAAGTAGGCGATCTCCTTGCCCTTACAAACTCCTTGGTTCAACTCCACAATCTTGTCGGAGGCTCCCAAGTGACACCTAGCCAATCTAGGAGACACCAGTCTCCAAGAAGTAACAAATGGTGTGTTGATGATGAACTCCTTGCTCTTGTGCTTCAAATGATAGTCTCCCCAACACTAAACTCTCTCTCACAGGATTTGGATTTGGTGGAAAGAAGATTTGAGTGGAAAGCAACTTGGGGAAGGCTAGAGATCAAGATTCATATGGTAGGAATGGAATATCTTGGCCTCAACACATGAGTAAGTGGTTCTCTCTCAAAAATAACAAGTTGGAAGTGTAGGTTCATTCTGATGGCTCTGTCCATGAATGAATAGGAGGTGGAGGGGTATATATAGCCTCCACACAAAATCTAACCGTTACACACAAGTTGCCAAATTTGGTGGGACCGAACTGGTAAACTCGATCGGACCGATTCAGCAAATCTAGTGACCGTTAGGATTTTTGGTGGGACCGACATGCAACTCCGTAGGACCGATATGGTTAGGGTTTAGGGCTTAATGTAATCTCGGTGAGACCGATTACCCAAACTCGGTGGAACCGATTTTGGTAATAAGCTAACCAGAGAGTTGGTCAGGTAAACTCGGTGGGACCGATTCGCTTATTTCGGTGGGACCGAAATGTTACGAAAAGGAAACAGGGAGTTCACATTGCAATCTCAGTGGGACTAATCGCTCATCTCGGTGGTACCGAAACGTTACGAAGGGAAACAGAGAGATTACAATCCCATCTCGGTGAGACCGTGATCCCTATCGGTGAGACCGATTTGCCTAGGGTTTGTGGCAGTGGCTATGACATTTGAACTCGGTGGCGCCGGATAGAAAGAATCAGTAGGGCCGAGTTTGACTTTTGGTTTAGGTCATATGTGGATGTGAGAAAGTAGTTGAGGGCTTTGGAGCATATCACTGAGCACTATGGAGCAAGAAACTCATTAAGCAACACCTCATCCCTCCTTGATAGTATTGGATTTTCCTATAGACTCAATGTGATCTTGGATCACTAAAACATAAAATGTAGAGTCTTGAGCTTTTGAGCTTAAGCCAATTCTCTTATGCTTAGCATTTTGAGTGGTCCACTTTTCTCATCCATGCCATGCCATTCATTGAGCTTTTCCTGAAATATTCATCTTGGAATGATGTTAGCTCAGTGAGCTATACGTTGTTAGGAATTACCAAAACCACCTAGGGATAGTTGCACTTTCACATAGTAATAACTTCATAGTTAGCAATGTAGTTCAGTTTTAGAAGTATTTATGCAAAAGATGCACGGATGTCATAATAGTAAAAATCTTACCATGGCATCTCCATGGATGTTACCGTAGTTCAACACGTGCACTAGTGGAACGTATTGACCATAATGTGGAGGAGTTTGATAATAGATATTGTAATTCTCAAGATCAGTACAAAATGCGACCAGATGATTTTTCTCCTGATAAGTTAACTCAGAGCCATCCGTGTAGTAGGTTCTGTCTACCATCTTCCGCACATTGTTTGAAGAATGAAAATAAGCTGTCAACTATTTTGAAATAAACAATATAAATTAGTTAATAACTATGTTTGAGGAACTCACATAGCGGTAGAATTGGAAGCGTATCAACAAGGACCCAAATGTCCATATTGTCTTGGTCAATGTCAGGATCACCAAGATCCATGGTGACAACCATACCCTCATAAAAACTATACATCTTGCAAAGTGCTTCCCAATTTGTGCACCAAAATGGGTTACGCTCTCAGAGTAGCATACATGAGATCCACAAGATTACAAGATCAATCCAAGGAAACAAGCACTAGGTAAAGTTCTTCCCACTCCTAGAGGAGGTGAGGTCTTGATGATAGTCTACTCCCTTGGGAGTTCTTGTAATCCACAAGTATTCTTCCCAAGAGGGGTCTTGATCTCCAAGAGGAGGGGATACAAGGAGCAAATCTCTCAATGTTTTATCTAATACTTTGCTAACCTTCCAAATGAGCTAGGAGATGTCCTTATATAGTTTGGGGACGAAACAAGATGAGAGAGGGGAGTACAAAGGCTGTTGAGGATATAACTACTGAGTGTAAACCGGCCGGGAGGGCCCGGATCACCCTCAACTATGTTGAAGCCCACAAAGACTCAGAAGATGGCATGTTACCAAAGAAACTTAGAAGCCCGGAGCCCAAAGGCGGATTAGGGCCCATAGTGGTAAACCGCCATGGTTATGTAACTTGTAATGTAAATTAGGAAAGGAGAGACTGAGCCGGACACTTTGTATGAGTCGGCCTCGGGACTCTGTAGACCGGCCGGGAGTCAACCTATGTATATAAAGGGACGACCCGGCGGCGGTTCAGGGACAAGAAACAACAACTCGAGACTCAGGCAAAGCGTATTTGCTCCCTGATCATCGAAACCCAATCAATCCCATCACAACTAGATGTAGGCTTTTACCTTCATCAAAGGGGCCGAACTTGTATAAACCTCCTGTGTCCCTTGTCTGGTTTAACCCTTTCAAGATAACCCGTTGCGATGGCTCCATGACTAAGTCCCTTCATGAGGACATCTGACGTGTTAATTCCATGACAGTTGGCGCCCACTGTGGGGCTATCGCACGATGGTTTCGAGTTCTTGAAGGGCAGTTCTGAAGGACTCAAAGGGTACGTGGTTGGCCGGATGACCAAGAGTCGTCACAGCAAGCTCTACATCGACGATGAAGGATGGGGCCCTGAGGCCGCCTCAATCGAGTACGGATACTGGGTCCCCTTTGTCGGAATTCATGTCTTCATCGGCAAGATCGGCGAACCGGGCCCTGAGCCGGACATCTGCACCGACCTCGTCGAGACGGCTCAGCGTGCGAATCCTGCCCGGATTAAGCCCGCCATGAAGCGTGCGTTCGTAGGATGTGTCCTTGGGATCGGATCTGAACCAGTGTCTGAAGGCGAGACGACTGTTTATTCCGACAACGAGTCATCCACTGGAGAAACCGAGTCCCTATAAGAGATTCACGATGGTGCGTTCGAAGGATATTCCGATGGCAACAGTATTCCAGACCTCCTTGAACCGCCAAGTCGGGTTACTGTGTACATGGCCGGAACACAGCCCACTTTGTAGTCTTCATCTACAACGGCAATGAATACCGGATCAGCGGCCGCGGCAGGAGCCCCGGTGCGCCGACCGGCTCAAATCCTCTCCGGTTTGATGGATGCCTGGGTGACATTGTTAACCGCGGCAGTTACTCCGGAGACGCAGGATCAACACAATGCGGACGTTGCGAAGTTGAAGGACCAGATAATCCAGGCTAAGGAGGACCTTGCAATTGAGGATGCTAGGATGGCTGAAGAACGGGCCACTTTGGATGCCTAGTCACAGAAGATACAAGCGCAGAATTACCGACTCATGCTGGATCGGACCGCATCAGATGACGTAATCGAAGGAAGTACCGGTCTTGTCTGCCGCCGGTCTACGAAGGACTGAACCTCTTTCACACACCAGGAGCTGGGCTGAGCAATCCGGCGGCTGCAAACCGGACCGATGCGCCTAGGGTAGCACCGGATCAACCACGGATGACGGAACCACCTCAACGAATGGATAACCCGCCGCAGTACGTGTCCACACCGCCGGGTCACTTCTCGAGCCCTTTGGATAACATGATTGCCGCAGCATCTCGCCTGGCAGCCATTCCAATGGAGGGCGATTCACTGGCGGTGATTGAAATGCGGCAGGCTAGGGATCTTCTTCAAACCGCCGTAGTGCAGCAGCAGGCTTATTCCTATAGCCGAGATAGAATTCATTCAATACCCCGTCCGAGCCCAAGTTATAGCAGGCACATGGATGAACCGGAAGTGTCTAGCAGTGCGCGGCGCCGCAATGGACCCAATCCGGTGCGCGGTGAAGCAAATGCTCAAGACGTGGTGGATAATGGCAGAGCACGAAGCGAGGCCACTTTACATGCGGGTCGTTATCAACCCGCCCCGGTTCAGCCAGCGGCATCAGTAGACCGAGGCACCGGGCTTGCCTTTAGTTCCTGGGGAGTTCCGTGCCTCATTCCGGCTCTCCGTAATGTGCGACTGCCCAAGGACTTCAAGGGTCCACGTAAGGTGCCTAATTACACTGCGGATCAGCCACCTGAGGCGTGGGTCGAGAGTTATGAGATGGCAATGGAGATGCTAGATGTGGATGAAGCAGCCTGTGCCAAGTATTTCATGATGATGTTGGAAGGGACAACCCGCACTTGGTTGAAAAATTTAATAGCTAACTCCATCGAGTCATGGGATCAGTTGAAAGCCCGGTTTATAGCCAATTTCAAAGACACGTGCAAACATCCTATGTCCATTGTGGATCTGGATGCTTTTGTTCAAGGGGAGAACAAGTCAACAACTCATTGGGTGCGCCGGGTTCCAGAGGTTTTGCATTCGTCCGACCGGATTAACGCTGGTCAAGCGATCATAACGCTGGAGCGTAATTGCCGGTTTAAGTCACTAAAGATGAAGTTGGGATGGCTCAAGCGCCACTGCAATGACATGGGAACCCTTATGGCAGCCTTGGTCAAATATGCCGATTCTGTTAATACCAAGGATCCCGATTCTGATGAGGAGAAACTGGAGAAGGGAAAGAAGAACGACGGTGCAAAGGGACAACATCACAACCAAGGAGGCCATGGGAATAATGGTAAGCACAAGGCAGATAGTTCAGATCTAGTGGCTAACACCAATATGCAGCGTCGTAAAGGTAAACCGCCCCAACGCGGTGGAGGGATGAATCTAGAGCGTTTGTTAATCCAGCCCTGCCCAAAGCATGGAACCAAGGAGGCCCCTTCCACACATCTTTGGAAAGATTGTTATATCACGAAGGAGTTCAAGAATTCCGATGTCTTTCGGTATGATCGAGGTCCGTCAGCGGTTCAGTCCAGTTTTCATGGTGGCGGCGGTTCAAGTTCTGGATTTCAGAATAATCAGGGCAACCAGAATAACCAAGGTGGCAATGGCCAACAGAATAATCAAGGAAATCAGCAGCAGTCAGGTTATCAGAGTCACCCCAAGCAGTTGAATGGTGGGCAGTATCATGTGTTCACTACAAGCCTGTGTAAGCACGATCAGAATCTTCACAAAAGGGCAGTTAATGCTGTTGAATTGGCAGTGCCACGTTATTTACGGTGGTCCGAACAGCCCATTGTGTGGAGTAGAGAAGATCATCCGCCCCGGGTTGACAATCTGGGTCAATTGGCTCTGGTGGTGGCACCTCAGGTGGGAGGTTACAAGTTTACCAAAGTCCTGATGGATGGAGGGAGCAGTATCAACATCCTGTACTATGAGACTTTTTGTAGCATGGGGTTGACAGACAAGAGTCTTAAACCGTCCAACACTGTTTTTCATGGTGTAGTACCAGGTAAATCGGCATATCCTGTTGGCAAGATCTCTTTGGAGGTTGTGTTTGGAGATGAGCATGATTCCAGGTCTGAAAAATTGACCTTTGAAGTGGTGAAAATCCAGAGCCCGTATCATGCCCTGTTTGGACGGCCGGCTTACGCAAAATTCATGGCGAGGCCCTGCTATATCTATTTACAGCTTAAAATGTTGGGTCATAAGGGGACTATAATAGTGCATGGAAGTCGAAAGATCGCTTTGGATTGTGAAGAAGGTGATGCGGCTTATGCTGAGTCGGTTTGTGCTATAGAGGAGCTGAAGTTTTATAAGGACAATGTTGATCCGGCAGACATGATTCCTTTGAAGAAGCCCACCACTGGGCATGACCCGACCCTAAAGTTCAAACCGGCTGATGAGACTAAACTTGTTGACTTTGTTCCTGGTGATTCATCCAAACAGTTTAGCATCAGCACCAATCTGGATCCAAAATAGGAAAGCGTGCTCATCGAGTTCATCCGTGAGAACTGGGACATTTTTGCATGGAAACCCTCTGACATGCCAGGTGTACCGAGGGAACTCGCTAAGCACACTCTCAATATTGATCCCAAATTTAAACCGGTCAAGCAATTTCTTCGGCGGTTTAACGAGGAAAGACATAAGGCCATTGGTGAAGAGGTAGCCCAGCTGTTGGCTGCTGGCTTTATCGTCGAAGTATTTCACCCCGAGTGGTTGGCTAATCCGGTGCTTGTTCTTAAGAAAAATGGCACTTGGCGTATGTGTGTGGACTACACAGATTTGAATAAAGCTTGTCCGGCAGATCCTTTTGCTCTCCCGCGTATTGATCAGATTATTGATGCGACGGCGGGTTGTGAGCGCCTGAGTTTTTTGGATGCTTATTTAGGTTATCGTCAGATTAAAATGGCAGCTAAGGACTAGGAGAAGACAGCCTTCATCACTCCCTTTGGAGCCTTCTGCTATGTTTCTATGCCCTTTGGGCTCAAAAGTGCCTAGGAAACTTATCAGCGTTGTGTGCAAAATTGTCTTCACACGCAGATTGGGCGTAATGTTCATGCCTATGTGGATGACATTGTGGTAAAATCCAGGAAGAAGGAAACCTTGATAGATGACCTCAAGGAAACATTTGACAATCTTCGGGTTTACAAAATGATGCTTAATCCGGACAAGTGTGTTTTTGGTGTTCCGGCAGGCAAGCTCTTAGGCTTTCTGGTGTCCAACAGAGGCATTGAGGCTAATCTGGAAAAAATCAAAGCAATTACATCTTTGGCTAAACCGAAGTGTATCAACGATGTTCAGCGTTTGGCGGGTCGAATTGCAGCCCTCAGCCGGTTTATCAGCCGTTTGGGAGAGAAGGCAATTCCTTTGTACCAGATGTTAAAGAAGACAGACGATTTCGTCTGCAGTGATGCGGCCGATGCGACATTTGAGGACTTAAAGCGGCAGTTGGTTGAACTACCGGTTCTGGCTGCTCCGGTTGACAAAGAGCCCTTGTTATTGTACGTGGCTGCTAATGCCCGTGCTGTCAGTGTTTCCATTGTGGTGGAGCGCAAGGAGGCTGGTAAGGAATATCCGGTTCAACGACCGGTTTACTATATCAGTGAAGTACTTATCGAGTCAAAGCAACGGTATCCGCATTGGCAGAAACTGGTTTATGGGGTTTTATGACAAGTCGGAAGCTCAAACAGTACTTTCAAGGCCATCCCATTACAGTGGTCAGTTCAGCTCCTTTGGGCGATATAATTGAAACGAGGGAGGCGATCGCGGGTTGCAAAGTGGGCAATTGAGCTTGGCCCGCACGGATTGAAGTATATGCCTCGGACATCAATCAAGTCACAGGCACTTGTTGACCTCATCAATGATTGGACCGAGTTACAGCCACCAGAGGACAAACCGGATAATACATACTGGACTATTCAATTTGATGGATCCAGGCAACTGGAAGGCTCGGGGGCTGGAGTTGTTCTTACTTCCCCTCGAGGTGATAAAATTTGTTATGTTCGCCGCCTAATGTTTCCTTGTACTAACAATGCAGCTGAGTACGAGGCCTTACTCCGCGATCTCCGTGTGGCTAAGGAAATGAACTTAAGCCGGGTTCAGTGTTTTGGAGATTCTGATCTGGTGGCTCAGCAAGTTTTTGGTACTTGGGATTCTAAGGATCCACTCATGGCGGCTTACAGACGCGAGGTGGATATTGTGGCAGGTCACTTTAAGGGTTATCAGGTTGAGCACATTGACCGGTGCAAAAACGAAGCAGCAGATGCTTTAAGCCGGTTGGGATCTCAGCGTAAACCGGTACCACCCAATACCTTTTTAGATATCTTGCATAACCCGTCTGTTAACTTGCCTACAGAGGAGGATTTAGCTGTTCCTGATCCGGAGGCCCAATTGGTGGCCACTTTACATAACACTCCGGATTGGACGGTTCCATATTTGCCGTATTTAAACCGGGGCGAGTTACCAGATGATGAGGTCTTTGCCAGATAGATAATCCGGCGGTCCAAGTCCATGATTATTCACAATGGCGAGCTACACCGTTGCAGTGTTTCAGGCGTATTCCAACGATGTATTTCTCCTGCAGAAGGGCAAGAGATTCTACGTGAACTCCATGAAGGGTATTGTGGTCACCACGCCGGTTCAAAGGCCCTGGTGGCTAAAGCTTTTGGTCATGGGTTCTATTGGTTGACAGCTCATGCTGATGCGGAGGATCTAATAAAGCGGTGTGACGCTTGTTAGAAATTTTCACGTCGAGCTCATATTCCGGCTCAGGAGCTACGGATGATTCCTATCACTTGGCCGTTTGCCACTTGGGGGCTCGATATGGTGGGACCTTTTAAGCATTCCCAAGATAAGAAGATCCACCTGTTGGTGGCGGTTGACAAGTTCACTAAATGGGTTGAAGCGGAGCCCGTCAGCAAGTGTGATGCAGCCACGGCGGTTCAAATTCTCAAAAGGATCATTTTCCGTTTTGGTTTTCCACACAGCATCATTACAGATAATGGCACAAACCTTTATAAAGGTGAGATGGAGGAGTTTTGTCAACGAGAGCACATCCGGCTTGATGTAGCGTCCGTGGCTCATCCCCAGTCCAATGGTCAAGCTGAGAGGGCAAATCAAGAGATCCTGAAGGGTATCAAGCCTCGGCTTATTGTTCCTTTGAAGCGGACACCGGGTTGTTGGGTGGAAGAATTACCATCTGTGCTATGGAGTATAAACACCACCCCAAACCGATCTATGGGTTATACACCTTTCTTCGAGGTTTACGGGGTCGAGGCCGTCCTTTCAAGTGATATTCGTCATGATTTGCCCGGGTTGCCAATTATGTTGAAGCGGATAATGAGCAAGCACACCAAGAGGCGCTGGACCTGTTAGATGAAAAACGGGACATGGCTTTGGCTCGATCGACGGTTTATCAACAAGACCTGCGGCGTTATCACTACCGCCGGGTTAAGACACGAACCTTTCAAGAAGGCGACTTAGTACTTCGGCTCATCCAGGATCAGACCGATATGCACAAGTTATCCCCACCTTGGGAAGGACCCTTTGTGGTCAGCAAAAATCTGCACAATGGATCATACTACCTCATTGACATTCGAGAAGACTCATGCAGTTCTGAAGAGGACACCCGGCGGCCGTGGAACATAGCTCTCCTCCGGCCTTACTACACATGAGCCATAGGCTTTTCTTATGTACATATTTCAAAAATGTATATATTATGATCAATATAATAAACCGGCATCCTTGCTATATGTCACGCCCTCGATGCGGCTATATCTCCCACGTGTCGAAGCACGACTTAGAGGCATAACCGCATTGAAAGCAATGTCGCAAGTGAGGTAATCTTCACACAACCCAAGTAATACATAAGGGAAAGAGATACATAGTTGGTTTACAATCGCCACTTCACACAAATACATGAATAAAGCATTACATCATCCAGATACAAACAAGGCCCGACTACGGAACCAAAATAAAGAAGAACCCCAAATCGACAAAAGACCGATCGACCCCAAGCTGGGCTCCACTCTTGATCAACTAGAGCGAAACAACACAAAGGGCAAGATCTTCATCGAGCTCCTCCTTGAGCTTGATTAAATCACCTGCTTTCGGTAACATAGGCACACCAAACTGGTTTTGGAAGTATCACGGTGAGTCACGAGGACTCAGCAATCTCGCACCCATGAGATCAAGACTATTTAAGCTTATGGGTAAGGTAAAGGCATGAGGTGGAGCTGCGACAGCGACTAGCATATATGGTGGCTACAATGCAAAGAGAGCGAGAAGAAGGCAAAGCACGGTCGATAAAAGTATGATCAAGAAGTGATCCTATAGCAACCTCGTCAAGCATAACTCCAACACCGTGTTCACTTCCCGGACTCCGCGGAAAGAGACCATCACGGTAACACACACGGTTGATGTATTTTAATTAAGGTCAACTTCAGGTTTTCTACAACGGACATTAACAAATTCCCATCTGCCACATAACCGCAGGCACGGCTTTGAAAGTTTATACCTTGCGGGGTGTCCCAACAGCCCATGACAAGCTCTCGCGATCATCGAAGAATAGACCTTCACCCAAGACACTCCGATCAGACTCGGTATCCGGTACATCAAGACATTTCGACAATGGTAAAACAAGACAAGCAAAGCCGCCCGAATGTGCCGACAAATCGATAGGAGCTGCACATATCTCGTTCTCGGGGCACACGGATGAGCAGACGTCGGGTTGGCATAGACCACAGTTGCCGAGGCGCCGGACATCGCTTCAGTTGGACCAACACTCGAAGGAGCACTGGCCGGGGGTTAAAATAAAGATGACCCTCGGGCTCCGGAAACCCAAGGGAAAAAGGGCTAGGTGAGGCAAATGGTAAAAGTCAATGTTGGGCTTTCTTTGGACAAGTTTTATTCAAAGCGAACTGTCAAGGGGTCCCATAAATCACCCGACCAGCGTAAGGAACATAAAATCCGGGAACATAACACGGTATGACGGAAACTAGGGCGGCAAGAGTGGAACAAAACACCAGGCATAAGGCCGAGCCTTCCACCCTTTACCCAGTATATAGATGCATTAATTAAATAAGATATATTGTGATATCCCAACAAGTAAACATGTTCCAACAAGGAACAACATCTCCATGTTCCAACAAGGAACAAACTTCATCTTCACCTGCAACTAACAACGCTATAAGAGGGGCTGAGCAAAGCGGTAACATAGCCAAACAATGGTTTGCATAGGAATGGTGTCAAAGGTTAGAGGTTTGTCATGGCAATTTGGGAGGCTGACAAGCAAATGGTAGGCATCGTAGCATTGGCATAGCAAAAGAGCGAGCAAACTAGCATAGCAAAGATAGTAGTGATTTCGAGGGTATGATCATCTTGCCTGAAATCCCGCAAGGAAGAAGAACGATTCCATGAAGAAGACAAACGGACGAAGTCGAACGAATCCTCAATATGCAACGGTGCTCATGTTAACGTTTTCATAAAAACTGCATAAAACTTGCATATGTCACCCGCATCATGATAACAACAATTAAAATGTTTAAACTTGTTGTTGCATTAAATTGCTAAATGCATATGGGGTTTTACCGGATTTGTTGTTTTTATATCCGGCCCCATTTAAATTGTTTAGATGGTGTAGTTTAATTATGCTTCACCTCTCGCCATGTTAACCAACATTTAATCTTGTCTTGTTCATTACCGAGAGAGAACTAAATAATTCATGTGGTGTTTCGTCAATATGCAACTCCGTTGCATATTGAGCTCCACTTAATTTGTAAGATAGTTTGTTGCATTTTGCCATGCCATGCCTCTTTAAACCGGACATGCATCATACTTGTTTGCGCATCATGCCACGTTTATGTGATGGTTGTTTACTATGTTGTTCGTTTCTTTCCGGGTTGCTTCTCTCGTTAGCTTCGGTTTCGTTCCGGAGTTGTGAGGATTCGTTCGACTTCGTCCGTTTGTCTTCTTCATGGAATCGTTCTTCTTCCTTGCGGGATTTCAGGCAAGATGATCATACCCTCGAAATCACTACTATCTTTGCTATGCTAGTTTGCTCGCTCTTTTGCTATGCCAATGCTACGATGCCTACCATTTGCTTGTCAGCCTCCCAAATTGCCATGACAAACCTCTAACCTTTGACACCATTCCTATGCAAACCATTGTTTGGCTATGTTACCGCTTTGCTCAGCCCCTCTTATAGCGTTGTTAGTTGCAGGTGAAGATGAAGTTTGTTCCTTGTTGAACATGGAGATGTTGTTCCTTGTTGGAACATGTTTACTTGTTGGGATATCACAATATATCTTATTTAATTAATGCATCTATATACTTTGGGTAAAGGGTGGAAGGCTCGGCCTTATGCCCGGTGTTTTGTTCCACTTGCCGCCTAGTTTCCGCCATACCGTGTTATGTTCCCGGATTTTGTGTTCCTTACGCGGTCGGGTGATTTATGGGACCCCCTTGACAGTTCGCTTTGAATAAAACTTGTCCAGCAAGGCCCAACATTGACTTTTACCATTTACCTCACCTAGCCCTTTTTCCCTTGGGTTTCCGGAGCCCGAGGGTCATCTTTATTTTAACCCCCCCGGGCCAGTGCTCCTTCGAGTGTTGGTCCAACCTGAGCGATGTCCGGCGCCCGGGCAACCAGGTCTATGCCAACCCGACGTCTGCTCATCCGTGTGCCCGAGAACGAGATATGTGCAGCTCCTATCGATTTGTCGGCACATTCGGGCGGCTTTGCTGGTCTTGTTTTACCATTGTCGAAATGTCTTGATGTACCGGATACCGAGTCTGATCGAGTGTCTTGGGTGAAGGTCTATTCCTTCGATGATCGCGAGCTTGTCATGGGCTGTTGGGACACCCTGCAGGTATAAACTTTCAAAGCCGTGCCCGCGGTTATGTGGCAGATGGGAATTTGTTAATGTCCGTTGTAGAAAACCTGAAGTTGACCTTAATTAAAATACATCAACCGTGTGTGTTACCGTGATGGTCTCTTTCCGCGGAGTCCGGAAGTGAACACGGTGTTGGAGTTATGCTTGACGTAGGTTGCTATAGGATCACTTCTTGATCATACTTTTATCGACCGTGCTTTGCCTTCTCTTCTCGCTCTCTTTTGCGATTGTAGCCACCATATATGCTAGTCGCTTGCTGCAGCTCCACCTCATGCCTTTACCTTACCCATAAGCTTAAATAGTCTTGATCTCGTGGGTGCGAGATTGCTGAGTCCTCGTGACTCACCAGATACTTCCAAAACCAGTTTGCAGGTGCCTATGTTACCGAGCAGGTGACGCAATCAAGCTCAAGGAGGAGCTCGATGAAGATCTTGCCCTTTGTGTTGTTTCGTTCTAGTTGATCAGTAGTGGAGCCCAGTTGGGGTCGATCAGGGTCTTTTGTCGCATTTGGGGTTCTTCTTTTATTTTGGTTCCGTAGTCGGGCCTTGTTTGTATCTGGATGATGTAATGCTTTATTCATGTATTTGTGTGAAGTGGCGATTGTAAACCAACTATGTATCTCTTTCCCTTATGTATTACTTGGGTTGTGTGAAGATTACCTCACTTGCGACATTGCTTTCAATGCGGTTATGCCTCTAAGTCGTGCTTCGACACGTGGGAGATATAGCCGCATCGAGGGCGTGACACTATAAGCAGGACCTCTGCCGTTTTCTTCAAATCTCTTTGTTTACATGGGGGCTTCAGCTGATAAAGCAAAGTACTACCTGTTAAACCGACTATCATGCCACTACACAGCTTGGGAGCTTCACACCCAAGGGGCCAAAGAGAGTCTGGATGTTATGTGCAGCTCATACATAGGCACCCATTGAGCACAACTCACAAAGTTACTTGGGGGCTCTTTTGTGCAAAATCCACAAAGAGTTTGAAAGGACCCTTGTAACTGGGTATCGACCCATGGCTTGGAAGCCTGGTGTATTCACCTAAAACCCCGGGTTAACCTGCCTTCATCATGTAAGCCACTCCTATCCAGGTAATCCTGGCACGACCCGCCGAACGTTTGACAAGTCAATCTTATACAGACCCTGAACTTGTCAGAGTTAAAACGACGATTGGTTAGTTGGAGGCCCATCTTAAAAGGCTTTGCAAAATGGTTTAACTCGGTGTCCTGGCAGCCCATGAAAAGCCTCGAATTTGGGCCTGGCAGCCCTTGAAAAGCCTTGACTACATGGTTTCTTGTTTGCTTTTTTTGCTAAGTTTTCACCTTTTTGATAAATTTGTCTTGAACCGGTGTTCTTTGAACCGATGTGGCTTTTCCGTCATCATGTTAACCCGGTGTTTGTTAACCCGGCCTGGCTTTCAACTATAAGTTGTCAGACCATCTTATCAAATCGGTGTTTACAAAACCCGACCTGGCTTTGACTATATGTCGCCAGTATGATCATCTGGTGTTCATCGTAACCCGGCATGACTTATTCATCACATCATTGAAGGATAAGGGATATAGCAGCCAAAAATTTGGGTTTTCACCCTTACTAAGTGATTTCATATCACAGGTATGAGTTATTTCATATTCATTCCGCTTTGGTTATTAGCCAGGCTTTATCTTGGGTTATTAACCGGAAGAGGTGACTTGCTGGCCACTATGCTGGGTTGTGCGACGCCCTTCAGGTTGCTGTGTCTTCAAATAAAATTTTGGATCCAAATAAGCAAGAGGGTGAGAGCATTTCACTTTTCGAACTGCACGGCGAAATCTTTGAACCGGCACAAGATCTGAATCGGAGGAAAGGGAGATTACCTCAACATGGTCCGCACGGCTGACCTCCGCATCATCCTGATGATAGTCATTGTTAATAAGATGTATGGAAAAGGAGCCAAGGTAGTCAAGTTCTACCTCTTGATCCGAATCTTCGCATCTTCGGGCGGATCAGCAGCTTCGCCGGTTTTCTTCTTGGCTGCTTTCTTGGTAGCTTTGCTCTTGGCACGAGGGGCTCTAGCCGGTCTATCTGAAGTCTTCCTTTTCCAAAAGGAGCTAAAGGGCTAGAAAGAATAAACAAAGATTTATTAGAAAAATGTTTAAGCGGAGGCGGATCAAGAAAGTAGAAAGTTAAAATATTTACCGCTGGCGGTTTGTTGGCGGTGTAAAAGGGGGCCAGCCCAGTTTGACTGCATGCGGCGATTGGTTCATCTAACATATTCTTCACCGATTCGGTGACTTCGTCATCAGTCACCTCTATTTCATTGAACCGTTGAGGATCGTTGGCGTTGCCGGTATACTCATGCATTAATCCGGAGCGGCGACTTAAGGGCAGGATGTGCCATTTAACTGAACAGCGCACGAGATCAACACCAGTTAAATCGTTGGCCAAGAGATCCCGGAGCTTGGCGAGTTGAGGAGCATAAGTTTCCCGCTCTTTGGCAGTTAACCGTCGAGGTAATGGGTGGCCATTGCTAAGTCGGTGAGGGCGGTAACCCGGCAAGGGATTCTCTTCAGCAGGGGCAGTGTTCTGGCAGTAAAACCAAATTTGGTTCCAGTCTTTGGGATGAATGTGGTGTGATGCATGTGGGAAATCAATTTCCTTCCTTTTCTGGATTGATACCCTGCCAAGTTCCGTGTTTGGACCATCAGAAAACTCCGTTCGGTAGTTTAGGTGAAAAAGGTCCCGGAAGAGCTCAACAGATGGTTCCTCTTGAAGGTAAACTTCACAAAATACTTGAAAGTTGCATATATTTGATACAGAATTTGGGCCAATATCTTGTGGATGGAGATGAAAGCTCGCAAGGACAACCCGGAATTTTTTTGATCCGGGAGGACTGAATCCCCGGTCTAGATGCTACATAAAAACAATAACTTCGCCATCCTGAGGATCAGGAGGGCACTCAGGGCCCAGAACCAGCCAGTGAAGGACATTCTCTGAAGCTAAAGCGCCCGTTACAACATATCCGTTTATTTGCATTTCCGTGATCCGGGATGGAACCCAGTTGCAAGCGGCGAATTGCTTAGTCATCTTGGAAACAAACTGTAAAGGGAAAAATGAAGGCCGGTTTACGACAGTTGGTTGGGACGTACTAAACCGTTCGGTAGTTAAACCAGAGTTTATTATCCAGGACAAGACAGCGGTTTAAGTCAGGGCTAATGACATATGGCGAATTACCAACTACTAAGGTTTAAACCGCCCTTAGGTGAAGGAGCCAAAGATGAAAATCTGCTAAGTATTGACAGAAACAGGTTTCATACAAAAGATGAAATTTATTTGGATCTACCATGCTTCAATAAAAAAATTTATGCGACCTATAATGGCGTTAAGCAGAACAGAGAAGGTCGTGCGCTCTACTGAGGATTCTTTACAAAATAGGGAGATCTACTAGTACTGAAAATGGATGCAGAGTAACTACCGCACGAGATCTACGATACTATTGGATCAAAGCAAGCACGGCAGAAGGAAAAACAAAGAACTGAGATGAACGAGGAACTATACAGGCAAACTTGTGAACCCTAGCACAGATCTAAAGATGCGGGAAAGAGAAAACTTACCAATGCAGATCTACTACGGAGGGATGCCACGAAACTCTGGTTCGATTCAAGGTGATGCAGCGGCCAGAGATGAAGACGACGGTGCACTCTGTGGCGGCGGTGGAGCTCGAGCAGTAGGGGTTCGCGAGAGGAAGAAGAAGAGGCAAGGGGAAAGAATGGAAAGACCCGTCGGCTTTATTTATAAGGAGAAAGGGATAAGTGGCAGGCGCCAGAATCGAGGAGCCTGAAGCGGCAAGGGGGCGTGCCTGTCGCCTTGATCTTCGGGATGCCATTAATGAAGGGAATCTTTTTAATCTTTTTATACAGAGATGATGCCATGATGGTCCGTTGCTGTATCTAGAGGATGACGTCATGGCGGTTCAACAAAATTTACAGGAGAAGATATCATGGCGGTTTACGAGAGTATAAGGAGATGTTCACATAATTTCTTTAAGTGTTGAAGATTGACATGAACAGGTTCAAATCAATCTGGGGCCTAATGTTGAGGATATAACTACTGAAGCCCATGAAGACTCAGAAGATGGCGTGTTACCAAAGAAACTTAGAAGCCTGGAGCACAAAGGCGGATTAGGGCCCATAGTGGTAAACCGCCATGGTTATGTAACTTGTAATGTAAATTAGGAAAGGAGAGACCGAGCCGTACACTTTGTATGAGTCGGCCTCGGGACTCTGTAGACCGGCCAGGAGTCAACCTATGTATATAAAGGGACGACCCGGCGGCAGTTCAGGGACAAGAAACAACAACTCGAGACTCGGGCAAAGCGTATTTGCTCCCTGGTCATCGAAACCCAGTCAATCCCATCACAACTAGACGTAGGCTTTTACCTTCATCGAAGGGGCCGAACTAGTATAAACCTCCCGTGTCCCTTGTCCGGTTTAACCCCTTCAAGCTAACCCGTTGCGATGGCTCCACGACTAAGTCCCTTCATGAGGACATCTGACGTGTTAATTCCACGACAAAGGCCAAAAGGCCAAATACACGTGGCTGATCCAGAAGGGTCCGGGCACCCGGGGCAACTGGGGCCGGGCACCCGGCCTGCTCAGGGGGTCGGCTGGGAGGAGTCGGGCACTCGGGGGTGCTACTGGAGGCCGACTAGTGTGTGGCCGGGCACCCGGGGGCCTAAAGCCCGGGCACCCGGGGCTGCACCCAGCGGCTGGAGGGGCGGAGGCCGGGCACCCGGGGGCCCAAGTCCCGGGCACCCGGGGGGTAGCTGGCAGCGGGGCAAGGGGCCCGGGCACCCAGAGCCAAAGGGGTAGGGCACCTGAGGCAGGCAGAGCAGCGCCCAGGGGATGGTGGCCGGGCACCCGGTGTTGGGGAGGCCGGGCACCCGGGGTGTCCAGGGTGTTTCGCCCTCTTGCTCCCTTCTTCACTCTTCTTGTTCACCTCTCCATTCCCTTGCTCCGTGGCTGCTCGAGTCTCCGTCTTCTCCTTCCCACGATCATCTTCTTGATGCCTAAGAATGCATAGCGAGTCTCTTTGAGGTACAACCCAATTCTCATGTGAATCCGAAAGAAACTCGAAGAGGATAGAATTGACCTCGTTCTCGATGTTGCGTGCACGTGCTCTTGTCATCAGTCCTCTTGGTGCTTGTGGTGGTGATGGAGTGTCAGTGCGGGTAGTCGACGGATGCTCCGCATCATCTCCCCCCCACTTGGGAGAGATCCGTCCAAGGATCGTGCTCTTCATCACCATGGTACTTGGCCATGTCTTTGACGTTGAAGATGTCACTTACGTTGTACTTGTCACATGGGATGTCGACCTTGTAGGCATTGTCGTTGTAGCGTACGAGCACCTTGAATGGTCCATCGGCTCTCGGGAGTAGCTTGGACTTGTGTTCCTTGGGGAAGTGGTCCTTGCGTAGATGTATCCATACTTAATCACTCGGTTGGAATACCATCGGAGACTTGTTGATGTTGAGCTTGGAGGCGAGTTGTTGTACTTGGTGCTTGATCGTGGAACGTGTTTTTTCATGCATCTTCTTGAGGTAGGTGGCCCTTATGCTAGCGTCCATGTTTGATCGTTCTTGAAGCAGTAGAGGGAGAATGTCCAATGGTGATAAAGGTTTGAAGCCGTAGACAACCTCGAATGGGGACTTGCCGGTGGTAGAATGTCTTGTGGGGTTGTAGGCGTACTTGGTGATTGGTAGGCACTCCTCCCACTCCTTGATTATCTTATTTATCAACACGCGTAGGAGAGTTGCAAGCGTCTGGTTGGTGACTTCCGTTTGGCCATCGGTTTGAGGGTGATATGCCGTGGAGAAGAGTAGCTTGATTTCGAGCTTGGCGCATAGCGTCTTCCAAAAGTAGCTTAAGAACTTGACGTCTCGATCCGACACAATTGTCTTTGGCACACCGTGCAACCTCAAGATTCCCTACAAAAGAGATTGGCAACATGTGAAGCAACGTCTATCTTATTGCATGGGATAAAATGAGCCATTTTAGAGAATCGGTCCACAACAACAAATACGGAGTCCTTGCCATTTTGAGTCCTAGGTAATCCAAGCACAAAATCCATGCTAATGTCTTCCCAAGGTTGATGTCGAATAGGTTGTCACGCCCAATACGCGATACTATCCTAAAGAGACTCGAAGGTCCCACCAAGGATAGAACCGCATATTGATACGCTTTTGCAAGGTGGATATCATTACATCAACATTACAAAATAGATGGGGATACATACAAGAGGCATACAATGCCACACGAATACAACAATACATCATCCATAAGATCAACATCCGACTATGGATGAAACACAAACAGAATCTCAAACGACATCCACCCTGCTAGCCCAGGCTACCGACCTGTAACCTATCCCCTGATCGAAGAAGAAGCAGAAGAAGGACTCCAAAACAAGTAAACATCACTCTCGCATCATGATCATCGCATACCTATACCTGCAACTGTTGTTGTAGTAATCTGTGAGCCACGAGGACTCAGCAATCCCATTACCATGGGTATCAAGACTAGCAAAGCTTAAAGGGTAAGGAAGGGGTAAAGTGGTGAGGTTGCAGCAGCGACTAAGCATGATATGGTGGCTAACATACGCAAATAAGAGCGAGAAGAGAGCAAACGGAATGGTCGTGAAGCTAGCAATGATCAAGAAGTGATCCTGAACTCCTACGTACGTCAAACATAACCCAAAAACCGTGTTCACTTCCCGGGCTCCGCCAAAAAGAGACCATCACGGCTACACATGTGGTTGATGCGTTTTAATTCGAATCTGGTGTCAAGTTCTCTACAACCGGATATTAAAAAATTCCCATCTGCCACATAACCGCGGGCACGGCTCTCGAAAGTTTATACCCTGCAGGGGTGTCCCAACTTAGCCCGTCACAAGCTCTCGCAGTCAATGAAGGATATTCCTTCTCCTAGGAAGACCCGATCAGTCTCGGAATCCCGGTTTACAAGACATTTCGACAATGGTAAAACAAGACCAGCAAAACCGCCCGATGTGCCGACAAATCCCGATAGGAGTCGCACGTACCTCGTTCTCAGGGCACACCGGATAAGTCAAGCTACGAGTAAAACCAGACCTCAAGTTTCCCCGAGGTAGCCCCGTAGGCTGCTTGGTTCGGACCAACACTCGAAGGAACACTGGCCCGGGGGGGGTTAAATAAAGATGACCCTCAGGCTCCGGAAAACCAAGGGAAAAAGGCTTAGGTAGGCCAATGGTAAAACCAAGGTTGGGCCTTGCTGGAGGAGTTTTATTCAAAGCGAACTGTCAAGGGGGTCCCATAAATCACCCAACCGCATAAGGAACATAAAATCAAGGAACATAACACCGATATGACGGAAACTAGGGCGGCAAGAGTGGAACAAAACACCAGGCATAAGGCCGAGCCTTCCACCCTTTACCAAGTATATAGATGCATTAATTAAATAAGAGATATTGTGATATCCCAACACAATCCTGTCCTTCATTGAGCAATCTTCAACTTCACCTGCAACTAACAACGCTATAAGAGGGGCTGAGCAAAGCGGTAACATAGCCAAGCAATGGTTTGCTAGGAAGGGTGAAAAGGTTAGAGGCTCACATGGCAATTTAGGAGGCTTGATCAACAAGAGATAGGTATCGTGGCAAAGCGATAGAACGAAGCAACTAGCATAGCAATGATAGTAATGAGATCCAAGGTGATGGTCATCTTTCCTGAAATCCCGCTAGGAAGAAGAACGAGTCCATGAAGAAGATGAAGCCACGAAGACGAACCAAGCATAGACGAACGAATCCTCACGATCGCAACGAAACAGGAACTAACGAGAAGGAGCACAACAGGGAAAGAAGCAAACAACAAGGTGAACACACAACACAAAAACATGACATGATGCTCAACCAAGCGTTATGCATGACAAAGGCTATATGAAGCTACTCATGGCAAGAGATGATGCATACAAGAACAACACAACAAAGCAAGTTTAAATGAGGCCAGAAATAACATATGACAAATCCGGTAAGTCCTCATATGCAAATTTCACAATTGGTCCAGAACTGAATAAACCTTATGTTCAAGTTGTTAAACAGCAAGTTAAGATGCACCAAGATGATCTAAACAAAATTCTAGTCAAGTTAGATATAATGTTCATTTAGTTCGGAGCTACGGCCTAGAAGATATGAGCAAAACAAGTTAAACATGGCATTGATGCAAAATGCATTCAAACATCAAGCAAACACATTCAAAACAAGGATGCAACAAGATAAGATGAAACTACATGCAATTCTAAGCAAGTTTCACATAAGGCACACTCAAAACGGAGCAAAGGTTCAACACATACACATGAAACAAGTTTAAAGGACAAGCTGTCCAAAACAGCAACTAGGCATCTAGCAAGCATCAAAACAATATGCTATAGCACCTCAACATGAAAAAAATGCATAGACATGATGTACAAGTAAAGCATGACAAAAAAAGAACACTGAGCTATCTCCAGAAATCACCAGAACATGCTCAAGAGGACATGGCAAGATTGCAAATAATAACAGTTCACAGACTTGGCAGAAAATCAGAGCGTGACAGAAATAACATCAGGTTGCAATGTTTAGAGCTATCAAACAACATGTTATAGGAACTTATCATGGCAAATTAGAGCACGGTATGCTAATACTAAAGACAAAAAATAAAACTCACTTACTGAACTAACTCCAAAGATCAACAGAAAAGATGGTAGCATCCATGCAAACATGGCAAATGATATGACAGATTCAGAATCATAGTACATGGCAGAAACAACAATAAGTAGGCATGTTGGTGAGCTTGTACCACTTTCCACAGAGCATTTCATGGCATGTGAAGTAAACCAACGGTAAGATGACATATTTATGAAGCTAAACATGGCAAGAGAAAGTTCATAGGGTGCATGGATCACTAGCAAAACACATGGAAAAACTGAACTTCATGTTAACAGGCTGACAAACATTATTTAGCAATTTAGGAGCATCATAACAACAAACTAAAGCAGGCTATAAGTGCAACCAAGGGCATGGATGGATAGCGCATAACATTTATAACAAAACATCCTTAGTGAACATCTCCATATTATGCATAGAATGACTTGTAGCAGCAGGGTTACATAGCATCATGATATAACAGATTCAGCCTAGCAAAACAGTAACAGCAAGTAGCCCACTTCACAAGCTTGATGCACTCACTACAAGACTCATAAAAATACAAGGATTACACCACTGTAAAGATGGCATGATGTAGCTCAAAACTCATGTAGACATCAAGCTCATAGGATGCACACACAAGATGCAATGAAAACAACAAAACAACAAGTTCTGTTAACAGGCAGCAGTTAACATCATATAGCACTCCTGCAACGATGATAAGGGCATTAATATAGACTCAAACAAACATGGCAAAATGGAATGAAATGAGGAGCATCTCATGATGAACATTTTGATATATCATACACGCAAAACGGAGCAGTATGCAACAAGTTATGGCATGATGAACATGGATACATATTGCAGAAAACTTAGGGACGGGAAAAATCGAGGTTAACCTTCTAGATTTGGATCTGCACGGATTTCGAGGATGGCCGGGGTTCTCGCCGGAGTTGGGGCTGCGCGGGGACCGGAGAAGAAGAGGAAGGCGCCGGCGGGGTCGGGGATGACGGGGCCGGGTCGGTCTCGGCCGGATCCGGTGGGGTGAGGCGCGCCCCGTGGCGCGGATCGGTCTGAACTCGGCGTGGAAACACGGCTGCGGCGGCGGAGGAAGGCGACGGGCGACGCCGGAAGGGCGCGGGCTTGGGCTTGGCTCGGCAGCGCGCTAACGGAGGAGCTGGAGCGACGGCGACGGGCGCGCCTAGCGATCTTAGGGGCGGCGGAGGAGCTGGGTGGTCGGGCGGTGCACCGGCGAAGAGGCGCGGCGGCGGGCAGGTGGCGCGCTGATGGCGGGATCGGGCAAGGCACGGGCGCAGGCGGCTCGCTGGCCGGGCGGGCCTGCCCTGGGATCGCGGGCTGGCGGAGGTGGGCGGCGTCGGCGGATAGGTGGCGGAACGAGAGTAGCTGCGGGTGGCGGCGCGGGCGTGTCCGGCGGGCGCGGACACGTCCGACGGACGAGAGGAGCGGGGCTAGGGTTTACCCGAGAATTTCGGAGGGGGAGGCATATTTATAGGTAGAGGGAGCTAGGAGACTCCAAATGAGGAGTGGTTTTCGCCCACACGATCACGATCGAACGACCGAGAGCATGGAGGGGGTTTGGATGGGCTCATGGGCTATCGTGAAGAGGGGCTGGGCTGCAAAGAGAGAGGGGTTTTGGGGTTACACGGTTAACCGTTGGGGCATCAAATGACCTCCAAATGGAATGAAATTTGACGGGTGGTCTACCGGTGATATACCAAGGCCACTCGGCAAATCTCGGCCCATTCCGAGAATGCTTTTCTCCCGCTCACAAACAAGGTCTCAGAGGGGCGACGGGCGCGTGCGAGTGTGTCTGTGCTCAGAACGGACAACGGAGAGAACCGGCGGAACCCGAACGGATGCAGGTTTTGAAAAACATGCAGATGAAATGCAGATCATGACATGGCAAAATGCAACACGCAAGCAAATGGCATGGTAACAATGACGAATAGCTGGAAGACACCTGGCTCATTGGATCCGGGGCGTTACATAGTTAAAGGCATATGTAAACCATGGGATTGAGATTGTGACCTATCTTTGCAACATGTAGAGAACCGGTTGGTGAAGTGGGCGACATTGCGAAACATCTTGGGCCAAAAATAGTTCTTGGAGAGCGCGCCAAAAGTGTTGTCACGTCCAAAGTGTCCCATGAGTCCACCTCCATGAGCATCTTGCAAAAGTAACAAACGAAGAGAAGACTCGGGAATGCATAGTTTGTGAGCTCTCATAAGATAACCATCCTTTATATAGTATCGTTCCCAAGAAGTATGCACCACACACTTAGCATAAGGAGTAGCAAAAGTCACATCATGCTCATACAAATCTTTGATATGATCAAATCCAACAACATTCAATTCAAGTTGAGTAAGTAACATGCATTTGCGGGAAAGGGCATCCACCATAGTATTCTCTTTGCCTTTAATGTACTTGATCACATAGGGGAAAGATTCAATAAATTCACTCCATTTAGCATGTCGTTTATTCAACTTGGTTTGACCTTTAAGGTACTTAAGTTTCTCATGATCGGTATGTATGACAAACTCATGCGGTCCAAGATAATGTTCCCAAACATGCAACACACGCACTAAAGCATACAATTCTTTATCGTATATAGGGTAGTTAAGTTGAGCACCGGAGATTTTTTCACTAAAATATGCAATAGCTCGCTTTTCTTGCATCAAAACTCCACCAATTCCATTACCACTCGCACCACAATGAACCTCAAAAGTTTTGTCAAAGTTGGGCAAAGCAAGAATCGGAGCATGAGTAAGCATAGATTTGAGCTCATCAAAAGCGGTTGATTGCAAAGGTCCCCAAACAAAAGGAGCATTTTTCTTACTCATGTCATGCAAAGGTGCGGCAATAGTGCTAAAATCTTTCACAAAGCGACGATAGAAACCCGCAAGGCCAAGAAAACTACGAACTTGTTGCAAATTAGTGGGTTGTGGCCAAGTTTTAATTGCTTCAATTTTAGACTCATCGACATGGACACCCTTTGAAGAAACAATGAAACCCAAGAAAACAAGCTTGTCAACACCAAATTTGCACTTTTTCATGTTGGCATAAAGTGGTTCCTTGCGAAGAGTTTGCAACATGGCCCTAACATGATTCACATGATCCTTGATGGATTTTATAAAAACAAGTATGTCATCGAAGTAGAGCACAACAAACACTCCAATGTAAGGACGAAGCACAAAATGCATAAGACGCATGAAAGTGCCAGGAGCTTCCGATAAACCCATAGGCATAACCAACCACTCGTACAAGCCAAATTTAGTTTTGAAAGCAGTTTTCCATTCACCACCTTCTTGTATGCGGATTTGATAATAGCCACTTTTAAGATCAATTTTTGAGAAAATAGTGGCACTGCTAAACTCATGTAGAATATCATCTAGGTGAGGAATGGGATGCCTATAATGAACGGTGATAACATTAATGGGTCTACAGTCAGAGCACATGCGAAAACTACCATCTTGCTTCGGCACAAGTATAACTGGAATGGCACAAGGGCTTAAGGTTTCACGTACATGGCCGTTGTCGATGAGTTGTTGTACATTCCGTTGGATCTCCTTAGTTTCTTCGGGGTTGACGTAGTAGGGAGCCTTGTTCGGAAGAGGTGCTCCGGGGATGAGGTCGATTCTATGTTCAATGCCACGTAGAGGAGGGAGACCGGGAGGTAGCTCATCGGGGAAGACATCCTTGAATTCCTGCAACAAGTTAGAAAACACTAGAGGAAGAGGATTAGGAGTGTTAGTTTTTGCCATCTCATCTTTGCATCGGAGGACAAAGTTGATGACACTCGATGGGTTCTCACACACTTCTCGCATATCTCTTTTTGTGGCTAGGGAGGACTAAGTTTTCTCTCTTTGCGAAGAGTCGCTCAATTTTGGCTTGTGGCGCTCACTTTCTTTTTGGTGGTTCACTCTCTCACTAGTATCTCCATGATGGGTGGATGCTTGCTTGCCGGTGATTACTTGGCTTGGTGACATTGGTCGAATCACATCCTCCTTGCCCTTCATCTTGAAGCTATAGTGGTTGGTTCTTCCATTGTGGATGACTCCGCGGTCGAGTTTCCAAGGTCCTCCAAAAAGAAGATGGCACATGGACATAGGAACCACATCGCACTCCAAGGTGTCCTCATAGGCGCCGATCTTGAAAGAAACTTGCACCGTATGCTCCACTTGAATAGTGCCGGAGTCGCTTAGACATTGCACCTTGTAGGGACGAGGGTGCTTCTTCTTGACCAATTGCAGCTTGGAACATAGCTCTTCACTTGCCAAGTTGTGACAACTTCCTCCGTCGATGATGACTTTCACGGAACGCCCATTGATGCCGGCCTTGGTGTGGAAGATGCGGCACCATTGGTCTTCTTCTTGGTGGTGTTGGAGCGTCAAGACCTTGGAGACCACGAGAGAGGGACTTGAATCGTTGTCACAAAAGACTTGATCATCTTCATCTTTGTTCACGCGCCGGTGCATGGCCGCGTGGTCAAGGGCTTCCATTTCTTCTTCACTCATCAAGTCATATGTGTCATCATCGTTTAAGATCATGGTTCGCTTGTTGGTGCATTGGAAAGACTTGTGTCCTCGGCCGCCACATGTGAAGCACTTGAATGAACTTGTCTTGACGGGATCATTGGGAGGCGCCGAAGGTGAAGGAGTCTTGGATTTGTAGGTGCTTGCCGGAGGACGAGTCGAGGAAGGCGTAGCTTGCTTGGAACTTGACGTGTTGCCGGTACTTAGTGATGCTCTAGTTGAGGTAGGAGGTGCCGAAGACACGGGAACTTGAGAGTAGGAGCCGTAGGTCTTGGACGAGTACTCGGCATATTTGAAGTCATCTTGCACTTGTCGCTCGGCCTTGGTTGCTTGATGAACTAGCTCAAGAAGGTTTGAGTATGGTTGGAAGTCGGCAATCCGCTTGATTGGGTGGTTGAGGTCGTTCAAGAAGCGTGCCATTGTTTGCTCGTCATCTTCCTTGACTTTGGCTCGTATCTTGGCAATGTCCATTTCTTCACAGTATTATTCCACCGTCTTCATGTCTTGCTTGAGGAGTTGCAACTTCTTGAAGAGATCACGGGTGTAGTGAGTAGGCACGAATCGAGCTCTCATGACATTCTTCATTTCCGTCCAAGTTGTGATTGGTGGTTCGCCTCTTGTATGTCGTCGCTCGATCACTTGTTCCCATCAAATGAGGACGTAGTCTTGAAACTTGAGGGAGGCCATGGAGATCTTCTTTTCCTCGTCGCAGTTGTGAAGACGGAATATCTTATCCACCTTAAAGGCCCATGAGAGATATTCCTCGGGATCATTGCTTCCGGAGAACTTGGGCATGGTGAAGTTGAGCTTTCCATAGCGGAGTTCTTCATCATAGTAGCGGTTTTGATATCGCTCTTGCTGTGGAGGAAGGTCCTCAAATGCTCGTTCCTTGAGATGTCGCTCTTGGCGTGGAGGACAGTCTTGAAGCACTTGTTCGACTTGGTGTCGTTCTTGTCTTGGAGGAGGACGAGGGATATGTGCTTGGTTGCGCCTTTCTTGTTGCTCTTCGCATCGGGCGGCTTCTTCTTGTCGTGCTTGGCGAAGTGCTTCCTCTTGTTCACGCACTTGGCGGTTTTTCTCTTCGACGACTCGAGTGGACTTGTGGAGTGCATGTTGTGCTTTGAGTGCTTGTGCTTGACGGATGGCGTCATCATCTTGAGGTTCTTGACGAGGCACTTGTTGATGTATTTGCTCATGCTCCATTGCTTCTTGCGCTTGATGTCGTGCCCTTTCACGTGCTCGAACTCGGTCTTGTAAGCTAGTGCCACGGAATGGATTTTCTTGAGCTTGGTGATCTTGAGGATCATCACATCAAGGAAAGCGAGCTCGTGAGGACTTGCATCATAAGAGGAGTAGTCCGAAGATTGCCTAATTTAGCGGCGGCTTGAGTGGCGTCGTCTTGTTGAAGAAGATGAGGAAGACGGACATCGCGCGATCATGTTGCGGAGCTCTTTCATTTGTGTGGTGAACTTGGCGTCGATGTAGTCGCGGTTCCTTGTTTCCGATTGACGAAGGTCGGAGGCGAGTTGCTCCATGTGTTCACACAATGCTTCGCTTTCTTGATGTAGCGCTCATTGCGCGATGAAGAAGTGGTTCTTGGTGACGAGCCGGAATCATCGAGTTCGCTGACGAACTTGGCCTATTCATCATAACCGAGTGGGGTGAGTAGGAAAATGATAGAACAATACCGAAGTTACCTTTTCTGAGGATTGATGATGTAACATGCGTCACTCAATGTAATGCCACAATAGGAGAATTGGAACCGGGTTTGTTTCTCACACCTACAAGGAAGATGCTTATGGAGTATCTCGGTTAGGATGGTGGCAAATTTTCCAAACAAAATGTTAGTCAAGATATCGATGAGGTTGAGAAGGTTCACAAAAATGCAAGTAAAGCAAATAGATCAAACCCAAGGATAACACTAGGAACACACACACAGAAGATAGATGGGATCCGCACAACCAAGGAGTGAGCTCTAAATGTGCAACCACGGAAAATGCTCTTGTTGTGCGAATGCTAGAGAGACCCTAACTCAGTTGCTCAAATGGGCAAGATACGCTTGTGCACCAACCTATGAGAGAAACGTGCCATCTTCAATCCAAACTATGCTATGTATGCGGTGACCATGATGATATGACTATGCAAAATGTCTCAATGCTATTGCTTACAAGCTCTTTGTTTCTCCTCTTTTGCTTAAAACCTTTTCTTTCTTTCACTTTTTTCCACTATGCTTGATGCTCGAGCCAAGTATGATATGAGACAAGTATGTAAGATATGCATGGGAGATACTTATGGCACAAAGATGATAGCAAGATCACTACGGTGCACAATAGCGTGGCCCGACAATTCTCAACTCGCTAGTCTCAGTGGGTAAGCAACACAAAATGGCTCGGGCTATCAATGCAAAAGCAAAGGTAAGTGTTGTCGAGGTTACCGTCCTTTCTTACAGTTAGCAGTGACAACGGTGATGATCATTGGCGTAGATGACTCCGAGGCGATGATGAATGGCAGTGATGTCAATGTCACACGTTCCTAAGTAGCCGAAACACCTTAGGAAACGGAAACCGCAACTCAAAAATGGCCAAATGCGGAAGATGGGCGCTATGATGATGAATTTTTGGATGGAGGCTAATGGTGGTGTTAATGGTATAAGTGGATGGGGATGTCAAGAGCTTCCAAACGAGCTAAAGAACACGAAAAACGGACTTGGGAGGTGGAAATTATGGCCAAAACGGTGTTGGTAGTGGGCTAATTTGGGGGGGTGCGGGCACCCGGGGGTGGGGGGTGTGGGCACCCGGGGGTGGGGGTGCGGGTGACCGAGGTGGTCAGCGAGAAATGGCCCGGGGGTGAAGGTGCCCGGTGGTTCAAGGTGCGGGCACCCGGTGGTCTTTGATTTGTGCGGAAATTTTGGGGGAAAAGCAAAATTCGGTGGATTTCGTGGTGGGATGGGTGGGGATTGTTGGGGAGGGGCTAGATCCACTTGCCAAACATCAAATCCATGGACCAAAACAACCAAATCTCACAAGATCCAACAAAATGCAAGAAATTTTTTTGGGGCTATTTTTGTGGGGAATTTTCGAATTTGGACGAAAACAACAAAATCAAGCTAGCAAATGGGGGGGATGGGACTCCAAGATGTGAATCAACCTTGCTCATGATACCAAGATGTTGTAGGGTGGAACCCTAGAGGGGATCTTTTCACACTTGGAGGGGGAAAAGAGGAAGAACACTCAAGAACACAACACACAAATCACTCAAACAAACCCAAATATCACATCCACTAGAGTAGCATACACGAGATCCACAAGATTACAAGATCAATCCAAGGAAAAAAGCACTAGGTAAAGTTCTTCCCAATCCTAGAGGAGGTGAGGTCTTGATGATGGTCTACTCCCTTGGGAGGTCTTGTAATCCACAAGGATTCTTCCCAAGAGGGGTCTTGATCTCCAAGAGGAGGGGATACAAGGAGCAAAGCTCTCAATGTTTTATCTAATACTTTGCTAACCTTCCAAATGAGCTAGGAAATGTCCTTATATAGTTTGGGGACGAAACAAGATGAGAGAGGGGAGTACAAAGGCCAAAAGGCCAAATACACGCGGATGATCCCGAAGGGTCCGGGAACCCGGCCTGCCCAGGGGGTCGGCTGGGAGGGGCCGGGCACCCGGGGGTGCTGCTGGAGACCGGCTGGTGTGTGGCCGGGAACCCGGCGGCCTCAAGCCCGGGCACCCGGTGCTGCACCCAGCGGCTGGAGGGGCGGAGGTCGGGCACCCGGGGGCCCAAGTCCCGGACACCCGAGGGTAGCTAGCAGCGGGACAAGGGGCCCGGGCACTCGGAGCCAAAAGGGCCGGGCACCCGGGGCAGGCAGAACAGAGCCCAGGGGAGGGTGGCTGGGCACGCGGTGTTGGGGAGGACAGGCACCCAGAGTAACCAGGGTGTTTCGCCCTCTTGCTCCCTTCTTCACTCTTCTCGTTCACCTCTCCATTCCCTTGCTCTGTGGCTGCTCGAGTCTCCGTCTTTAGCTTCCCATGATCATCTTCTTGATGACTAAGAATGCATAGCAAGTCTCTTTTAGGTATAACCCAATTCTCATGTAAATCTGAAAGAAGTTCGAAGAGGATAGACTTGAACCAGTTCTCGATGTTGCGTGCACGTGCTCTTGTCATCGGTCCTCTTGGTGCTTGCGGTGGTGATGGAGTGTCAGTGCGGGTAGTCGAGGGATGCTCCACATCAAAAGGTCTCCTGGAGCTTAATGCTGAAGCACCGACCTTCGTCCAGGTGAGGCCTGTCGCACAGACCCCGGTCGTCGTTGCACCAGTCGCACTCCCCGAGGAGACTTTCGTCGTCCGATAACGACATTTCCTTGGTTCATAATTCAAAGATTAAACTTGTACTATTCAATATATGTACTACAAAAACTAAATTAGTTAGATCATTATTATTCATCACGGGTTGACTACCGGTGTGCCGAGTCTTTTTCTTGAAAACTCTCAGCTCGCGTGGTGTATACATTCGACCGTTGGTGATGATCGCTCCTCCTTTCGTCCCCAAGTGCATTACACCAAAATGTCTAGGACACGGGAATGAAGGAGAAGCGACCGCCACGACCACAGTCGGGTTTTTTCGTCCTCTCATATGTGGTGGAGACTCTCACTCACTGATTCCTCTCTGACATTTGCGACCGTCGGTGATGGTCGTTGTCGTGGTTCTAAGGCTGACAGTAGAAAGGGGGGTAGGTATGGAGAGGCAAGATCTCAGCTATGATGAAGGTGTACACACGAGTTTTACGAGTTCAGGCCCTTCTTGGAGGAAGTAACAGCCCGACGTCTCGGTGGTCGATTGGATTACATGTGTGATGTTACAGGGGGTGCGAACCCTTGTGCCAGAGGAGGGGGGTGGCTTATATAGAGTTCGCCAGGACCCTCTTAGCCCTCCATTACAAGGGACTTAATGTATATAAAGTGGGGGCGTTACTGGTAACGCCAGCCTTAAGTGTTGTTAATGACCTTAAAGACTACAGAGTGAATGCCTGCCCGTTGCTACGCTGAGTGAGGCCTAGTCTTCGAGAGGTCGAGTGATTCTCTGAACGGTCGAGTGACAGTAAGTAGGAAGATTCCCGAGTGACATGATGTCGAGTGGATTGCACTCGACATCTTCGACCGGGGGTCTCATGGTTCCTCTTGAACTTCTTATCTTCTTGGGTAGTGACCTTGGGTAGGACGTATAGGTCAGGCCTATGACCCTACCCCAGGTCGTATCCTCATCAGTAGCCCCCGAATGGATTAAGGTTTGAGTGGAAAGTAGGTTGGAGTTGAACTTGTCCTGAGTCTTGCCCCTTCGCAAGCGTTTTCCGCAAGATGGAACACTCGTGTTGGTACTTCAGCGTCGATTCAGTCGCCTTGATCCATACAGAGAGTCGTCGACTGAACTTGTGGCGTCGTTTGCCGAGTGTTGTATTAGAGTGCAGGATCTTGGGTGCGATTGGCTACTGCGTATCCCAGATTTCGCGGGATACGAAATTTCGAGGAAACGCGTGGGACGGGGAGTGCCGAAGCGGGCGGAGCCGATAAACAGCGATGCCTCGATTTCCGTGCCGCCTTTTTCGCCATGTACGTTGCGCGCGACTATTGCGGGATTTGACAGGATTGCCTGGTCCCACGTGTCAGTCACTCAAAAGCGACCCTTTATAAGGTGACGGGGCCGAGGCGTCTGCACTATGCACGCTCTTTCCTCCTTCTTCTTCCTCCACTTCTCCGCCGTGCCCAGCTCTTCTGTTCTGCCGCCGCCGCTCCGCCGCCATGGTGAAGGACAAAATGGCAGCGTGAGAGCGCGCAAATAAGGCGAAGGGGGTGGCAAAGGGAAAAAAGCAGCATCATGGGTCGTCCTCGCGTGCGGGGCTGCCACTGGGCTGGATCCAGGGCGATTGGATCCGGTCTTTGATTCGGCAGGAGGATCTGGACGAGCTGGCGGAGTCCGGGCTAATCGCCAAGGGAGCGGGAATGTTGCCAGAGGGGGAGATGAATCCTCAGCCTCGACCGGGTGAGTGCGTACTGCTCACCACCCACGTCGACCGGGGTTTTTCGCTTCCTCCGCATCCTTTCTTCCGAGGATTATTGAACTTTTTCGGCGCCCAACTCCACCATTTTTCTCCTAACACCATCACGTACCTAGCCGCCTTTGTGTCGATGTGTGAAAATTTCTTGGGGTGTCGACCGCACTGGGGTCTTTTCAAACATATCTTCACCATCCGATCCCAGTCGGTCAAAAAGCAAAGTCAAGTGACTCAAAGACCAACGTCATCCATATGTGCGGGGGTTTAGGTATCCAAAAAAGGCATAGGAGCTCCTTCCCTGCTATGACTCTCCCTGAATCGGTTAGAGGCTGGCAGTCGACATGGTTCTACTGCCAGGACGAGGCAGCTCCAGGTCAGTCGACTGGCCTGCCCCACTTCACATTCAACCGCGTCCAAACTCCTTCTCCACTCAAAGTGACCGCTGCTGAGAACGTGGAGACGAAGATGCTGGTAGAGAAAGTGGTTCAGCTTATCAATGAGGGTGTTACCGGCCTGGACCTGCTGGAAGTGTTCCTCAGTCGACGCATCCAGCCTCTCTAGGCCCATGATCATCCTATGTGGCTGTACTCTGGACTTGAAGACACCGCTCGGGTCCATCCAGAGGAAGTGTCATCCGAGACCGTGGCCATGTGGTTGAGGAGTATCACAGGTAATCAGGACAATCCCAGAGGATCCAGGCGAGTTATCCCTTTCAGAGAAGACAACCCACCCAACAAGGTATGCCCTTTTGTTCTGACTGCTTGGCGCATAAGTTTCGACTACACTTGATGTCGACTGATTTTTGCTTGACTTTTTGTCTTGTAGGTTTTCACCGAGATGTATTCTTTGCCCAATGGTGAACAAGCCCTGGAGCAGGGCCAGGAGGAAGAGGCCAACGCAGACGAGAGCGACGACTGGGAGTCTTCGGATGGAGAGGAGGAGGAGGAGAGCGAGGAGTCGGACAACGAGGAAGAAGTCGAGTCGCCACTGTGTTCCGAGCGCCGATCCAAGAAGCAACACGATCCGGCGGGCGGGCGCTGGAAGAACGTGGCTCCGAGTACTCACGCTCAGAAGCGCACTCGGACGTCGACTCCAGAACCGACGGAGAAGACCGCCAAGCAGACCAAGGTTGCTCTTCCCAAGACTCGGAAGACTTTGCCGCGGATCAAGATGGATGTCCCAGTGGCTTCGGGGTGAGTAACACACTTGTGCTTATACAGACCGACTGATATTTTGTTCTGACCAATTGGGTTACGCACCTTTCCAGACCCACCTCTGATGCTACTGACATGGATGTCGATAAGGCACCAGGAGACGAGGAGGCCACCTCTCGAGCTGGTAAGTTCGTTCGACCAAGTTTCATTTAGTCGAGTGGGTAGTCGATTGGCTTAATATTTGATATTTCTCTCTTTCTGTAGCTCCGCAAGAAATCGTTGTGCTCCCTGATGACGAGGAAGAAGAAGCGCCTCTACAGGAGAGGAGGAAGAAGAGTGGAAGCTCGAGCAGGAGGAGGCTTGAAATCCAAGTCCCTTAATCGACGTCGGCGCTTGAGGTGGTGGTCGAACATTCCGAAGGGCCGGTTCGGACCAACGTCACATTCGCCAGCCCGCTGATGACTGATCGTCCATCGGGATCGACTGCACAGACTCCTACCGCTCCAGTGCAACTCCACTCGTCCGACCCGGTAACTGCTTCAACCACCTTGGAGCCATCACTCTTTGCCACGTATCAAACTCCAGACGACTCGTCGGGCGCCACTAGGGAAGCTCTTCGTCAGGTGAACCTTGTCATGGAGCAGGTGAAGGTGATGCACAAAACTAGCCAGGTAGCTTACAACGCCAGCACTACCCTTCAGACCAATGTTCAGGTCAGCAAAACTCCGATTGAACTTTTGAGTGTTGCTTTATATCTGATCACCCACTGGGGTGTTCCTTTTTTTAGAGTTTAGGAAATCTTCTACTCCGCTCGCCTCGAGCTGAGTCTCAGTAAACTGCTCGAATCAGTGGGGGCACGCCGAGTGCACCCACTGGGCGTAGTCCCCGGGACCACGGTCGACTGCTGGTAGTCAACTGAGGTCTAATGATGTATGCTCTTGCTTTTTTTGAACTCACGATGGGAAGACCCTGCCGAGTATTGATCTGAACCAGTGGGGGCACGCTAAGTGCACCCACTGGGTGTAGTCCCCGGGAATACTGTTGAATATTTGATTCGGCAGTAGTCTTAGAGTAACTTTTCTCTGTCACTGTCTCTTATTTCTGTCGACTGACATATCTCTCTTGCTGACTGCAGAAGTCTTGTGATCTTGGAGATCGACTCTCCGAGTTAAAGAAGAAGCATATCAGAGTTGAACTTGACCTTGAACTCGCAAAGAAGAATCTCAAGACTGCTCAAGAAGAGACAACCATCATGGGAGGTAATCATTCAACCGTTTTGTCTGCTTTGTAGTCGCACTTCGCACTGGTTTTTCTTTCAGTCTCTTTGAACCGAGTGACTTCACACAAGCAGATGTGCGTAGTGAAAATCGCCAACTTGAGGCTCCTCTGAAGAGTGTTGTTTCTTTAGAGAGGATGAAGGAGGCTTTGGAGAAGAAGGACCTGGACCTTGCTGCTGCTCAGAAGGAAGCACATGAGAAGACGAAGCTTGCGGACCAGAAGCGGGCTTTAGTCGGCAAATTGGAGGAGGAGAACGCAATGTTGAAGGCCACCATCTCGGAAGCTAATCAAGAAGTCGAGCAGCTAAGGAAGGACAAGGAGAACCTGACCATAGAAGTCGGCGGCCTTAGAGCCAAGACAGACAAGCTAGAGTCTTATCTGGAACAACTTGCCGCAAAACTTGTTCTGAAGCTTGAAGGTATGATCATTTGACTGGTCAATTTGTCGTCGACTGAAGTTTGTTGTTATATTGTCGACTCATCGTTTTTCGCGATGGGACAGAACTGTGTCAGGACTTTGAAGCTGACACTGACGGGTCGAGACAGGTCTCGACCCCATCAATTGTCCCATGAAAGATGACGTTGCAATGAATCTACTCCGACTGGAGTAACGCTTGGATGGTGCAGTCGCTTATCTGGCTCGACTAAGGGCGGCAATGACCCGAGGGGATGCTGAACTCTGGCCTCAGGCGGAACTTTCTCAAGATCTCGAGTCGCTGATGACTCGACTTAATCAGATCCCAGGCCAAGTGCAAGAATGGAAGAAGTCCTCTGCTCGCTGTGGTGCTGACGTCGCCTTGTCATTGGTCCGAGTGCACTGCAAGGAGGCTAAGGAAGACAAGCTAGCTGCTCTCAAGGTAGCGAATACTAAGAAGCACTCCTTCCAGTCCTTCATGGACACCTTCCTCGAGATAGCAACTCGTATTACCGATAGCATCAACCTCGACAGCTTCTGCGATCCGCCCAGTCCTTCTCCCGCCGAGTGATTGAAAAACATTATGCTTCACATTTATTTGTCTCGGAATGCCGAGTGATTTTGTAATCGTTAAAACTCCTTCGAGCCTGACGCCCGAGTACTTTAATCTGTGGTTAGGAAGCTTGGATTTATCTTTGAATACATTGCATTTATCTTCGAGTGAAATTCGTTCTTTTCTCGGATTGGTTTCTATTTGTTTGATGCAGCTCCTGAAGAAGAATCGACAGTAGACCAGTCAGACGATCCTTGAACAGCATTGATCAGCTCATCAGCAAGGCATTCAACAATGGTCTTGACGTTCCTGTCAGCCGTCTGCTTTGGCGCCAGCCGTTAGATGGGCCTTTGACGGTGCGCACAATATCGTCCTTCTTCTTGACGGTGCAGCCACCCCTCCCCAGGGGGGGTCGCGGTCGACCCGCACCATTAGGCGGGGCTGGTTAACTCAACAACAAGGTATTCAGCAATGGTCTTGACGTTCCTGAGAGTGGCTCGCCTTGGTGACATGCTCAATCTTGTCCTTCTTCTTGATGGTAGAATTCTGGAGTGGGGGTCATGGTCGGCCTGCACTTTGCTAAGTTCCCAAGTGAGAAGATCAATTTTCACTTGGGAGGGTTTTCGAAACTTAGGCGAGTACTGGACTGCAGCTAAGCCCTCGAGTGGGAGGATTGCTCAACACTCGGTAGGATTTTCCAAACTTAGGCAAGTACTGGACTGCAGCTAAGCCCCCGAGTGGGAGGATTGCTCACCACTCGATAGGATTTTTCAAACTTAGGCGAGTACTGGACTGCAGCTAAGCCCCCGAGTGGGAGGATTTCTCAACACTCGGTAGGATTTTTCAAACTTAGGCGAGTACTGGACTGTAGCTAAGCCCCCGAGTGGGAGGATTGCTCAACACTCGGTAGGATTTTTCAAACTTAGGCAAGTACTGGACTGCAGCTAAGCCCCCGAGTGGGAGGATTGCTCAACACTCGGTAGGATTTTTCAAACTTAGGCGAGTAGTGGACTGTAGCTAAGCCCCCGAGTGGGAGGATTGCTCAACACTTGGTAGGATATTTCAAACTTAGGCAAGTACTGGACTGCAGCTAAGCCTCTTACAATCTTGTCCTTCTTCTTGATGGTGCAACCCCGGGGGAGGGGAATGGCCGACCTGTACCGTTTGGTAGGACTTTTTAAAACTTAGGCGAGTACTGGACTGCAGCTAAGCCCTCGAGTGAGAGGCAGACTCACCACTCGGTAGGATTTTTTATTACTTAGGCGAGTACTGGACTGCAGCTAAGCCCCCGAGTGAGAGAAAGGCACACCACTCGGTAGGATTTTTCTTCGACTTAGGCGAAGCAGATTCGCAGCTAAGCCTCCGAGTGAGAGGCTCGCTCACCACTCGGTAGGATTTTTCTTCAACTTAGGCGAAACATATTCGCAGCTAAGCCTCCGAGAGAGAGGCAGGCTTAACACTCGGTAGAATTTTTCTTTGACTTAGGCGAAACGGATTCGCAGCTAAGGCACCCATTGGGGGATTTTAGAACATGTAAGAAATGAACAACAATCATTTAGAAGACTGTAAAATCATGTCTTTTGATACTCAAAGTAAAAGGTATTTCTTATTACATCTCATCAGTCTAAATACTTAAGAGTAAAAAGGGCGGAGCAGTTCCGCATTCCAAGCGCGTGGCTCATCTTTATTGTGCTTGACGTTGAAGAGACGATACGCTTCGTTGTGGAGCACCTTTGTGACGACGAAAGGGCCTTCCCAAGCAGGAGTGAGCTTGTGTGGTTTCTGCTGGTCCACCCTAAGAACCAGGTCTCCTTCTTGAAATGCCCGACCCCTTACGTTTCTGGCGTGGAATCGACGCAAATCTTGCTGATAAATGGTCGACCGGATCAAGGCCATCTCTCTTTCTTCTTCCAAGAGATCGACTGCATCTTGCCGAGCCTGCTCTGCTTCTTCTTTTGAGAAGTGTTCGACTCGGGGCATGTTGTGGAGCAAATCACTCAGGAGTACGGCTTTGGCTCCGTAGACTAAGAAGAATGGAGTCCTTCCAGTCGACCAATTAGGAGTTGTCCTTAGTCACCAAAGTACTGATGGGAGGTCGTCGACCCAAGCTCCTACTGCATGCTAGAGGTTGCGCATCAACTGGGGTTTCAGTCCTTTGAGAATCAATCCATTTTCTCGCTTAGCCTGCCCATTCGACTGAGGATGAGCGACTGAAGCGTAGTCGACCCTTGTGCCTTGGGAAGCACAAAAGGTTCTGAACTCATCAGAGTCAAAGATTGAGCAGTTATTTGTGATGATGTTTTGTGGAACACCATATCTAAATATCAGTTCCCTGACGAAACTCACAGTTGTACTTGCTTCAAGGTTTTTAATGGGCTTGGCCTCGATCCATTTGGTGAATTTGTCGACTGCCACCAGCACATGAGTAAATCCACTCCTGCCAGTCCTCAGAGGTGCAACCATGTCCAAACCCCAGACAACAAAAGGCCAGACGAGTGGAATTGTCTTCAGAGCTGACGCAGGTTTGTGAGACATGTTGGAGTAAAACTGACAGCCTTCACACTTGTCCACTATGTCCTTTGCCATCTCGTTGGCCCGTGGCCAGTAAAATCCGGCTCGGTATGCTTTGGCCACGATGGTCCGAGAGGACGCATGGTGACCACAGGTCCCCGAGTGAATATCATTGAGGATCATTCGGCCTTCTTCTGGTGTGATGCACTTCTGGCAGACCCCAGTTACACTTTCTCTAAACAGCTATCCTTTTATCACGGTAAAGGCCTTAGATCGTCGGACGATCTGTTGAGCCTCTTCTTCATCCTCTGGAAGTTCTTTCCTAAGGATGTATGCAATGTACGGCACCGTCCAGTCGGGAGTGATGACCAAGACCTCCATGACTAAGTCGACCACGGCTGGGATTTCGACTTCAGTCGGATCTGTGGCGCTCTTGGGCTGTGGCGACTCTTCAGTGAAAGGATATTCCTGAACTGAAGGTGAATGAATATGTTCCAGAAACACATTGCGGGGAATGTCCTCTCTCTTTGAATCTATCTTCGCCAACTCATCTGCAGCTTGATTTTTCAGTCAGGGTATATGATGAAGCTCCAATCCTTCAAACTTCTTTTCCAATTTTCATCAGATTGCAATAACCGGTCATGGCTGGGCTTCTGACATCCCATTCCTTCATCACTTGATTAACCACCAAATCTGAGTCGCCGTATACCATAAGGCGACGGACACCGAGTGAAATGGCCATACGCAACCCGTATAAAAGTGCTTCATATTCCGCTTCATTATTGGAGGAATCAAAATGAATCTGGAGAACATAGTTAAGCTTGTCTCCATGGGGGGACACCAATACTACCACAACACCTAATCCGTTCAACATCTTGGAGCCATCAGAGAACATGGTCCAATGCTCCGAGTGAACTTGAGTCGGCAATTGCTGCTCAATCCACTCGGCAAGGAAATCTGCGATGGCTTGGGACTTGATAACTTTCTTTGCCTCAAACTTGATATCCAATGGAAGGAGTTCAACCGCCCATTTTGCCACTCAACCAGTTGCATCTATGTTATTCAGAATCTCAGATAATGGTGCATCACTGATGACTGTAATGGAGTGATAAGAGAATTAATGTGCAACCTTCTTCATGGTCATGTATATTCCATAGACAAGCTTCTGATAATGAGGATATCGTTGCTTGGATGGAGTCAAAACTTCAGAGAGATAATAAACTGAGTGCTGAACCTTGTAAGTTTTTCCTTCCTCTACTCGCTTGACCGTGAGTACTGTGCTGACAACTTGTCTAGTGGCTGCAATATAAAGCACTAAAGGCTCTTTGCTGATTGGCGCAGCGAGCACCGGCTGGGTGGAAAGCCGGGTTTTGAGTTCTGCAAACACTGCATCAGCTTCCTCAGTCCACTCGAACTTATCAGATTTCTTCATCAGTCGGTAAAGAGGCAAGGCCTTTTCACCGAGATGAGAAATGAATCGACTCAAGGCGGCCAAACAACCACCAACTTCAACGCCATGCACTCACATTGTATGCTTTCATCCGGAGGATGGTATCAACTTTTTCTGGATTGGCATCGATCCCTTGTTCGGAAACGAGAAAACTAAGTAACTTTCCTCCTGGAACTCCGAACGTGCACTTTGACGGATTAAGCTTGACATCGTACCTCCTTAGGTTGGCAAAGGTTCCTGCGAGGTCAGTCAATAGGTCGGAACCTTTGCGAGACTTGACCACAATGTCATCCACGTATGCTTCCACATTCCTACTGATTTAAGTGAGCTGGCACTTCTGAATCATTCTCATGAATGTGGCTCCGGCATTTTTGAGACCAAATGGCATGGTGACATAGCAAAAGCACCCGAATGGGGTGATGAAGGCTGTTTTTATTTCATCGGGACTATACAGTCGGATCTGATGATACCCGGAATATGCATCTAAAAAAGACAAGTGCTCACACCCCGCAGTCGAGTCAACAATCTGATCGATGTGGGGGAGAGGAAAGTGATCTTTTGGGCAGGCCCGATTGATATCCTTGAAACCAATGCACATACGAAGTGAATCGTCCTTCTTACGGACCATGACTACATTGGCAAGCCACTCAGAGTGGTAGATCTCTCGGATGAACTCTGCTGCTAGCAGCCGAGCCACTTCTTCGCCAATTGCTTTCCTCTTCTGCATGGCGGTCCGTCGAAGGTGCTCTTTGACGGGTTTTTGCCTTGGGGTCGACACGCAAACGGTGCTCAGCCAGTCCTCTGGGTACACCCGGCATGTCAGAGGGTTTCCATGCAAAGATGTCCCAGTTCTCACGGAGGAACTAGATGAGCGCTTCTTCCTATTTGTTGTCGAGTGTCATTGATATATGAGTCGGCGCGGCATTGGGATCGGTCGGGTGAATATGAATCGGCTTTGTCTCACCAGACGACTGAAATGCAGAATCTGTGGCAGGCTTCTTGGATCGGAGCAAATCACTCGGATCTGCATTCTTCTGATACTCTTGAAGTTCAACAGCTGCCATCTGCGCGTTGGTAATTTTGGAACCTTTCTGGAACCATTCCTCCGCCTTCTGCCGATTGCTAGTAATTGTGATCACACCTTTGGGGCCAGGCATCTTCAACTTGAGGTACACGTAACATGTTCGAGCCATAAAACGTGCGTATGCAGGCCTCCCCAGAATCGCATGGTAAGCACTCTGGAAATCCACGACTTCAAATGTCAACTTTTCCTTACGGTAATGCTAGGAATCACTGAAAACCACGTCGAGGGCGATCTGGCCGAGTGATTCGGCTTTCTTTCTGGGGATAACACCATGGAAACTCATATTGCTCTCGCTAAGTTTGGACATCGGAATGCCCATCCCCTTCAAAGTTTCAGCATAAAGGATATTCAGACTGCTACCACCATCCATCAGCACTTTAGTCAGTCGAGTGCCTCCGACCACGGGGTCGACCACCAGTGCTTGCCTCCCGGGGGTGGCTACACGAGCAGGATGGTCAGACTGGTCAAATGTGATGGCTGTCTGAGACCATTTCAGGCATGTGGTCGTCGTCGCCGGAGCAACCATATTCACTTCTCTGTTGATAACTTTCAACCGACTCTTGCTCTCAACATCTGCAAAAATCATGAGTGTGGAATTGACTTTGGGATAACCGTTGTCTTCCTCTTCATCCTCATCTTTGTCCAACTCTTTCTCCTTTTCATTAGGCTGTTTTTCTCAGAACTGCTGGATCAGGAGTCGACATTGCCGAGTGGTATGATTAGGGTAAATCAGATTACCTTCTTCATCTTTCTTTGTGTGGATGTGACATGGATAATCCAACACATCATTTCCTGCTTGATCTTTTACCTTCTTAGGGGGCTAGGGCCCTTTAGATTTTCCCTTAAACTTTCCTTGAGACACTGCTGCAATTTCACCTGGTGCCGCTGGCTCGGCTTTGCGCTTCTGTTTCCGACTGGAATTACCTCCACCGGCCTCTTGGCCAACTGGCTTGCTCTTTCCGCTACTGAGTCGATCATATTCTTCTCCATTAGCGTACTAGGTGGCTATCTCCATCATCTGAGTCAAAGTCATATCTCCAATCCGACCGAATTTCAGGACCAACTCTTTGTATTTGACGCCTTCCTTGAAGGCGCACATTGCTTGATGCTCTGATACATTTTCAATGGTGTGATGCAAAGTGGTCCACCTCTGAATGAATTCCCTCAAAGTCTCATTCGTCTTCTGCACACAATGTTGTAACTCGAGCAATCCTGTTGGTCGCTTGCACGTGCCCTCAAAAGTTTTGACGAACACTCGAGCCAGCTCTTCCCAACTGTGTATACTTCCTGGAGTCAACTGAGTCAACCACGCTCGGGCCGACCCTTCCAACGAAGAGGGAGATGCTTCATCGCTATTTTATCGTTTCCGCCTCCAATCTGCACAGCCACTCGGTAATCCTCAAACCAAGTTTCAGGCTTGGATTCTCCAGTGAAATTACTGACTCCGGTTGCCAACCTGAAGTTGGGAGGAATCACTGCCGCCCTGATGGCTCTGCTGAAACACTCTGGACCTGAAACATGCAATCTGCTGCCACTTGGACAATATCTACTAGGGTCTTCTCTATGCGCTCTGTTCCGGTCGACCAGGCCTTGAACGAGAATGGATCTCGCATCGAAGCCTGGCTCCCTTGGGTCAACCGTGCTCTGCGCTCGTCACTGTGACGGCGTCTATCATCGTTCTCCGAGGCACGTATGACACACTCCTTGGAGGAGGCGTAGGCACTCAACGACGATTGTCGCGGTTGAGCTGACAATCATACTGTCCATGACCTTCACGCCGCAGGGGCGATCTTTGGCTGTGGGCCGACTGAACTGTATCCGCTACTACGGATCTGCTGTGAATCCTATTCCACGACTGAGACACTGCACTATTCTGCTCTCCTGCTGCCCGGAGCAAGGCCCGGATCTGCATCAACCCTCTGCCAGCCTCCGACTGGGAAGGTTGGATCGACTCTGCTATTCAGGCCGCAGCTGTGAGGTTCAGAATAGGAGTACGGTATACCTTAGGTGGAGGCGGGAAAAGCTGCCGTCGACTGGACTCAGGGATCCGCTCGCGAGCCCGCTCGTCGAGAGCGTGCTACAGGTTCTCCAGACGAGTGCGCTCAGCCAAATTAGCCAAGCGCGCCTCCTCTAAGGCCTGAGCTTTGGGGGTTTCTCCAACAATGGGCGTGTGGAGTGCAACCATGTTGCGGCAACGAAGTTCTTCCCTCTGCTGGAAAGAAAGGGATTCGGGATGATATTCCTCATGGACGCGCGATGGATCGCCGCCACCATCTTCGCTGTCTTCGCGACGGAAGCCAGGTGGGCCACACGGACCATCGACCATCAGGACTTCAGCCGCAGGGTCGCTGCTATCACACTCGGATGCAGTCTCCGTGGAGCCTGTCGACAGATCGAACAGGCCGTGGAGAGTTTCGTTGGGCTCGATTGCCGCGACTTGATGGGTGGCCGAATGCCGAGCCACCACGCGTTTCACCCACCGCTGAAGCTGCGAACGACCGGATCGCTTGCGGCGGCGAACAGCAGGGAGGGAATACACCATCGGAGCCGACAGATACTGGGTCGACGTCTGCCGTTGAAGGACGCTGCGAACGCACGCGCGAAAGTGCGTCGCCCCTCGGACGGGGAGTTCCTCAACGTCAAGCGGAGCTTCCTGAAGCCACGCTGAGTCGTCGGCGATGAAAACGAGTGCGCCGAGACAGATCTCGCGGACCTCAGCCAATCCGCCGCCGGAAACCATGATGATGATCGAAAAAACTTGCAACTTCACCAACAAGTCGCTAAGACGCCTACCCCGCGGTGGGCGCGAACTGTCGTGGTTCTAAGGTTGACAGTAAAAAGGGGGTAGGTATGGAGAGGCAAGATCTCAGCTATGATGAAGGTGTACACACGAGTTTTACGAGTTCAGGCCCTTCTCGGAGGAAGTAACAACCCTACGTCTCGGTGGTCGAGTGGATTATATGTGTGATGTTACAGGGGGTGCGAACCCTTGTGCCAGAGGAGGGGGTGGCTTATATAGAGTTCACCAGGACCCTCTCCTCCCTCCATTACAAGGGACTTAATGTATATAAAGTGGGGGCGTTACTGGTAACGCCAGCCTTAAGTGTTGTTAATGACCTTAAAGACTACGGAGTGAATGCCTGCCCGTTGCTACGCTGAGTGACTCCTAGTCTTCGAGAGGTCGAGTGATTCTTTGAACGGTCGAGTGACAATAAGTAGGAAGATTCCCGAGTGACATGATGTCGAGTGGATTGCACTCGACATCTTCGACCGGGGGTCTCATGCTGCCTCTTGAACTTCTTGTCTTCTTGGGTAGTGACCTTGGGTAGGATGTATAGGTCAGGCCTATGACCCCACCCCAGGTCTGTATCCTCATCAGTCGTTACTCCTCCTTCCCCTAGTGCATAACAAAGGTCTAGCACCCGCAGAAGAAGGAGAAACAACCCCCATGACAACAGTCGGGATTCTTCGTCCTCTCTCATATATGGTGGATACACTCACTGATTTTTCGACCGTCGGTGATGGAGCCTCGACAGACTTAAAGTCAACCCGAGATGTCATTTAATTATTTTTCTAGAAAATCTAGGCCACTCGATATTTCCTACATATCCTAGCACAAGTCATGCCAGAATTCACGGAAAAATCCAGGATGACCTTTGCTAAAAAAGGACATATCGAGCGCCTAAAATTTGCCGGAACGGAAATTAGTCAACACTCCGGCAAAACATAGGCCACTCGGAGGTCTAACCTGCAAACATGGCCGGCCACTTGGGCAAGCACATATCCTATTTGAGCAGCACAAGATATACATATTTATATCTACATCATATGAGCATTCAAAGTAGGAGTACTTTCCAATCTGAGCATTCAATAAGCAAAACCAAATCATAAAATAAATTAGTATTCAAATTAGCATGCATTCAATAAGCAAAACTAAATCATCTCTTTCGTCCGTACATCGTCGAATATTATCGCTAATACATCTCGAATAGTATCATACATATAACATCACTAATATAGCTAAAACCCTAGCGAACGACGGGTATCGGCATGGGCGGTGGACACCCAAAGAGAAGGAACCATCACAGGATCATAGCTCCAATGAGATCCCTGAAGAACCTACCAGGTATTGGAGAACCTGCCCTCCAACGCAACCATGTAGCAACGGACGTGCTTGTCCTCCTCGCTGGCACGGTGAAGCACCACCTCCGTGGGGTTCTCAAGCCTCCGCACCATCACTGGCCCACATGACTGCCACCAAAGAAGGTTCGGGTCAATGACGGGCTGGCTCCTCACCAAGCTGCGCCCCCCGGAAGGTAGCACCTCCTAGTACCAGCCCGGCGGAGCCCAGTCTCGGACATGGCCCCTCTGATCAAGCAGGTGTCCTCCGCCGAGTCGACTACGAGAATGCGGGATAGGCATCATCGACATCGATGCAGGAATAAATGCTTGAACTAAAAAAATAACAACAAATTCTACGAACTACACCTAGTTAAATACACCTAAAACACCTAAATTCTATTAACTACACCTAGTTAAAAACCTACATTTTGAACATGATTCGATCATAACTAGGGTTCATACTACATTATTCTAAGATTAAACACCTAAAATACCTAAATTAAATTAACAACACGGGGTGGCTGGTCTCACCTCGAGGTCGGAGGGGGTCGGTAACGGGGACGACGGTGGGGATGATGCAGGGGCTCCTTTATTTCCGCAAAAACAAAATATAAACAAAAACATTATTATCGTCATCTTAGGACTTAGTGAAACTCCATAAGCTATCAAGTAAATATCCATTTTGATTCCAAATAAAATTTTCAATTGTCCGCAATTTGTTTCCTAAACCTTAAGAACATTATTATCCTCATTTTTTACCTACTGTCTACTTCTTCAACCATAGAAAAATGCCCTAATTTCACATAGCTTAGAAAAATTCATCTTCTATTAAAAAGACCTACATTTACTTATTTTTTCAATTCTATTCAGAAAACATAATTTACTAAAATAATCTCACATAGCATAATATATTTCTCTACCTAACAATTTCTATTACTAAATTCTTTTACTAAAAAAATTATACCTAAGTTTTTATACAAAGAGAGGAGGGTAGTGGGAGGAGGAGGAGGAGGGAGGAGTGAGGGCTTCAGGCGGCTGGGGAAGGGCAGAGAGAGGAGGGAGCAGGGAGCAAGGCGCCGATCGGACAAGGGAGAGGAGGGAGGACCGAGGGCCGCTAGCACGAGGGAGGAGAGAGGAGAGCCATGGGAGGAGGGAGAGAGGAGGGCGGCGAGAGGAGGAGGGAGGGAGGGCGGCGAGAGGAGGGAGGGAGGGAGGCAGATACCTTGGGGGCGTCGGCGGCGACGGCAGGCGACATGCGGTGAGTGAGAGTGTGTGAGGGAGAGTGAGGGACGCGCGCGGGGTGTGGATAAGGTAAGCGTAGTAGTAGCATTGTTTAGCAATAACCACTACTGCTATTTAGCAGTAGCGCTCGTTATAGGACAACGCTATTGCTATGCACAATAGCAGTAGCGCTTTTTAATTACGAGCGCTACTAGTGTACCTACACTGCCTGCAACCGTTTGGCAACTATAGTAGTAGTGTTTTCTATAACAAAAGCGCTACTGCTACATGAATAGTAGCAGCGCTCTTCAGACACAAGCGCTACCGTTATTTAGCAGCAGTGCTTTCTTATAAAAAGCACTCCTACTAAGCTCCTGTGTATAAGCATTTTCCTAGTAGTGGTAGGGTCTACACACATAAGGTTCGGTGACGCTAGAGTTGTAATGGGAATTGCATGTGGTTACCGAAAGTTGCTCGGAGTCTCGGATGAGATCCCGGACGTCACGAGGAGTTCCGGAATGGTCCGGAGGTAAATATTTATATATGGGAAGTCCTATTTTGGCTACCGGAAAATGTTCGAGATTTTTCGGTATTGTACCGGGTAGGTTATAGAAGGTTTCGGAGTGGGGCCCACCTGCATGGGGGGACCCACGTGAACGTGGGTAGTGGGAGCAAGACCCCACACCCCTGGTCAAGGCGCACCAGGATTCCTTTTCGAAGGAATAAGATCATATCCCAAAGGGACAAGATCAAGATCCCTAAAAAGGGGGGATAACAATCGGTGGGGAATGGAAAGGATGGGATTTCTTTCCTCCCACCTTTGCCAACGCCCCAATGGACTTGGAGGGCAAGAATCAAGCCCCCTCCACCCCTATATATAGCGGGGAGGTGCATGGGAGCTGCACCCCTTGCCCCTGGCGCAGCCCTCCCCCTCCAACTCCTCCTCCTCCTCCGTTGAGCGTAGCAAAGCTCTGACGGAGAACCACGAGCTCCACCGCCACGCCGTCATGCTATTGGAGTTCTTCCTCAACTTCTCCTCTCCCCAGGCTGTACGTGTGTTGAACGCGGAGGCGCCATCCGTTCGGCACTTGGATCGGATATTCCACGATTTGAATCGCCGCGAGTACGCCTCCATCAATCACGTTCTTGTAATGCTTCCGCTTAGCGATCTTCAAGGGTATGAAGATGCACTCCCTCTCTCTTGTTGCTAGCATCTCCTAGATTGATCTTGGTGACATGTAGGAATATTTTGAATTATTACCAGGTTCCCCAACAGTTCCTCCGGTGTTAGTGAGTTGCATGATCTCATGGTCATAGGAACATATACTTGACATGCAGAAAACAATAGCAATAAACTTGACACGATCATATGCTACGTTTATAGTTTGGGTCTTATCCATCACATCATTCTCCTAATGATGTGATCTCGTTATCAAATGACAACTCATATCTATGGCTAGGAAACGATAGCCATCTTTGATTAATGAGCTAGTCCGGTAGAGGCTTACTAGGGACATGTTGTTGTCTATGTATCCACACATGTATTGAGTTTCCGGTCAATACAATTATAGCATGGATAATAGACGATTATCATGAACAAGGAAATATAATAATAACCACTTTATTATTGCCTCTAGGGCATATTTCCAACAGTCTCCAACTTGCAGTAGAGTCAATAATCTAGCATTACATGGTAATGAATCTCACACCCATAGAGTTCTGGTGTTGATCATGCTTTGCCCGTGGAAGAGGTTTAGTCAACGGATCTGCAACATTCAGATCTGTATGTATCTTGCAAATGTTTATGTCTTCCTCCTTGATGTAATCGCAGATAGATTTGAAGTGTCGCTTTATGTGTCTGGTCCTCTTGTGAAACCTTGGTTCCTTGGCTAGAGCAATGGCACCAGTATTGTCATAGAACATAGTCACTGGGTCCAGTGCACTGGGCACAACTCCAAGATCTGTCATGAACTGCTTCATTCAGACACCTTCCTTCGCCGCCTCCGAGGCAGCTATGTACTCCGCTTCGCATGTAGAATGAGCTACCACGCTCTGCTTGGAATTGCACCAGCTTACTGCTCCCCCGTTTAGAACATATACGTATCCGGTTTGAGACTTAGAGTCAACCGGAGCAGTGTCAAAGCTTGCATCGACGTAACCCTTTACGACAAGCTCTTGATCACCTCCATAAATGAGAAACATTTCCTTAGTTCTTTTCAGGTACTTAAGGATATTCTTGACCACTGTTCATTGTTCCACTCTTGGATCACTTTGAAACCTTCCGGCCATAATTATGGCAAGGCAGACATCTGGTCTTGTGCACAACATCACATAAATGATAGAGCCTATGGCAGAAGCATAGGGGACGACACTCATCTTTTCTCTATCTTCTGCAGTCGTTGGGCATTGAGTCTTACTCAATTCACACCTAGCAAAATAGGCAAGAACACCTTATTAGACTGATCCATTTTGAACTTCTTCAAAATCTTATCAAGGTATGTGCTTTGTGAAAGTCCTGTCAAGTGATCAGGACATCAATACCATTGTTACACACACAGCCCCTACTGTTACATATACTGGACCAATTACTAGAACTCGCGCACGCTAATTAAATTATAAGGTACTTTCGTTTCTTGGTAATGATTCTAATATTCATGAGAATATGATGCTGCCTAAATTGGATACATTTGTTTTGCTTACAGATGAAGGGCCTAGCTTGAAGAAGGATGAACATTGGAGCAAGAACAAGCATGGAGATGATGGCATGCGCAAGGGGAACAAGAACGGAGTTACAAGTGATGATTTCAGGACTTTGAAGCCACCATAATGGGTGCATGAAGCCTTGGACGAAATATACAAGAAGCCACTTCATAAATTTCGTCCCGAGGCTATTCTAGGTGCTGTGTCACCTTATTATTGGGCCAGGCCCATGTAATTTCGAAATACATAAGTATAGGCTATTTTTAGAGTCCGTATGTGTGGGGAAACAAGAGATGGGATTCATTTCGGACCCCTCCACCAAGGGCCACGAAATTCTCCCCTCTTTCCCCATATATACAGCCCTTAGGGCACCATTTAGACTTTGGGTTTTGTTTAGATTAAAGTTCGCCATAGCTGCAACTTCGCGTACTTCGTTTGTGTTCAATGACCAGACAAAGGCGTCACAGAACCCCACCTTGATCAATAAAGCTTTGCTCTTATATTCGCAATATCCAGATTGCAATCTTAATTTCTTGCTAGTTCTTCGTTTTCCTGCAGGAAACATACCTTCATGGTCAGGTTGATCGTGCTCCGGCGTGGTCAGTAACCACTCGGAGTTGGTTTAGCGATTGCTAAGGCGCGACGTCCTCGCACGTTCGTAGTCAGATCGTCAAAGTCGACTTCCTCCAAAACGATAGCCACCATCTCATCGAAAGACGGGACACCTTTGCCTCTATCAAGTGGTATTAGATTTTCAGGTTGCCCGGTGAGATTTTACAGTTTTTTGTAGTTTAGATCGAGTCTTTTCTTCATACCTATAGTCCACGAAAAAGCCAAAAACAATTAGGGTTAGTTCATCCTATCCGAACCAATATGAGCCTTTGCATAATCTCTTGTGTATTTGCTTTGTTGAATTTGCGGTTGCATCATCGTGTCAAGTTGCTGGTCTTAGCGTCTAGTTTCCCTTAGAGTTTCGAGTTCGTTCACAAGTTGTCACGCCGCCGCCGCACCACCGCTGATCCGCCACCGCTCTGAATCCATATCCATATACCACCACCAATCTGTATCCATATACCACCACCGATCCGTATCCATATACCACCACCGCTACCATATACCAGCACCGCTGTCATATCCTACCCCCATGTATCCACCGCAAATCCGAGTTACTTTCATATTAGGTTTTTTTCGAGATCCGTCTATTTTCCGATTCGTGTTTCTCTGCATGAGTAGGTTTCAAAAAAAAAGTCTGGAGACCCCCGAGCAGTTTTTAGGCCAAAATTTTTGCAAGCAAAAATATTTGTTCCCTATCCTATGTTTAGGCTTTTCTGAGTCTTTTGAGCCACGTGCCATCATAGTCATTTTTGTCGCACTTTTTTGTCGTCGCTGCCTTGATTTTTGAAAAAAAGTCAAAAAAAAATTCATGCCTATCCTGCCAGTTTGACCTGGGAAGAGTTTTGAGACACTCACCATTATAGTGATTTTTAGCAAAAAAAAGAGGAGCCCAAAAAAAAGAAAAAAGAGGAGTGCAAGAAAAAAACAGAGCGAAAAAAATTCCAAAGTGTGCTTTTCCCTTGTTTACGTGTAGCGTCGTGATTTTGTTAGTGTTCTAGGCTTGCGTCTCTAGCACGGTCTAGCCTAGGACCAGCACAATGCCGTCGTTGAGCATTTATTCAACTTTGCATATCTGAATTGATTATTGCTGACCCTTTTGCTACCATATTATAAGCCTTCCCAGCTCCACATACATCTACGTCGTGCGTTTGACTCTCCCTGGTAATCACTCTATCCAAGCTTTGAGAGTTTTGACTACAACGGTTGCCGATCACCGCCTGCTGCTGGGTAAGAACTGGTAAGAATTTGAGTTTTGCTTGACGGATTTGTGACACCCACCACAACCACTTGTTAGTAGTCTGTGGGATCATATTCTTGTGTTTTCTATTGCTGGTAACCATGCCAGGATCACAAGCCGACGAGATTGACTGGGAGAACTTAACGAACAAGGAGCTTCATGATAAGTTTCAGCAAATGATGACTGAACAGGTGCAAGATGTGCTGAACAATTTTGAAGAGGTCATGGAGAAGATCACTGGCCTTGAGAAGACATTCGAAACAAAGCTCGATAACAGATTTAATGAACTGCTTGCGCGTCTTCCACCACCGGATGCACCTGTCGCACCTCTGCAACAACAACTACTACTACCTCCACGTCGCGAAATAGCCCTCCGCCGAGCGAGCCGTGTCCTTCTTCAGCCTAGCCAAACTCTTGGTGCTGCTGTTGATACTTCTGTGGCTCCTGCTGCTAATGCGGAGGATGATTATGCGGGAGATTACGAGGATGAGGTTGATCAAAATCAGAACTACGTGCAACCACCAGCACCACAACCACCAGGTCGTCCACATGCAAATAATCACAATGGTAGGGCTCTCCCTCAGGTACGAGATCATGGCCATCTTCCTAAACTGAAATTGAATATCCCACCATTTGAGGGTAGATATGTTCCTGATATATATCTTGCTTGGGAGTTAGAAACTGAACAACGATTTACATGTTTACAATATCCTGAGGAGAGACGTGTTCCTGCTGTTGTTTGTGCTTTCACTAGCTTTCCATGTGTTTGGTGGTCTGAACATTGTAGATTATATCCTTTCCGGCTACTTGGGCTGCTTTGAAAACTACTATGCATACTCGTTGGGTTCCACCATATTATCAACGTGAATTAATTCAAAAATTGCAGCGTTTAAGACAAGGAAAAAATTCTGTAGAAGAATATTATCAGGAATTACAAACTGGCATGATTAGATGTGGTATTGTTGAGGAGAATAAAGCTATGCTTGAACGTTTTATGGGTGGATTAAATAGAGAGATTCAGACCATTCTAGAGTATAAGGAGTATACTAATGTCACTCGTTTATTCCATCTTGCTTGTAAAGCTGAACGTGAAGTGCAGGATCGACAGGCATTGGCGCGAACTAACTTTTCTACAGGTCGAACTTCATCATGGACACCGCGTGCATCTTCTACTTCCACTGCACCAGCACCTCCATCAGGTGCCACCTACAGCCGTGACACAAGAAAGTAGCCACAACCACCACTATCTGCCAAGAGCGCACCTGCGGGCCTGCACAGAGCTCTTCTTCTTCCATGGCATCAACAAGGCACACAAGTGATATTATTTGTCGTCATTGTAAGGGAACAGCTCATTATGCGAGAGAATGCAAATCTCAGCGTGTGATGATTGCTACTGAGGATGGTGGGTATGAGTCCGCTAGTGACTATGATGAGGAGACTTTGGCGCTTATTACAAGTGAAGAACACGGTGGAGCTGATTCTGATCATGAGACACAATACATGGCTCCTGAAGACGCTGACAGGTATGAATTTTTAGTTGCCCAACGTGTTTTGAGTGTGCAGGCCACACAAGCTGAGCAAAATCAGAGGCACAATTTGTTCCATACAAAGTGAGTTGTGAAGGAACGTTCTGTGCGCGTCATCATAGACGGAGGGAGCTGCAACAACTTGGCTAGCATGGAGATGGTGGAGAAGCTATCTCTCACCACAAGACCACATCCACATCCTTACTACATCCAATGGTTCAACAACAACGGCAAGGTTAAGGTAACACGTACTGTTCGTGTGCATTTTATTATCTCTACATATGCTGATTATGTTGATTGTGATGTCGTACCCATGCAAGCATGTTCCTTATTACTTGGTCGACCATGGCAATTTGATAAAAATTCTGTACACCATGGTAGAAACAATCATTATACTCTGGTTCATAAGGATAAAAATATTACTTTGCTTCCTATGACTCCTGATTCCATTTTGAAAGATGATATTAATAGAGCTAATAAAGCAAAACAGGCGAAAAATAAGAGTGAAAATCAGATTGTGGCAAAAGAATTTGAGCAACAAATGAAGCCTAATACTAAACCATCTATTGTTTCTTCTGAAATTAAATTAAAAAGTACATGTTTACTTGCCACTAAATCTGATATTGATGAGCTAGATTTCAGCAAATCTGTTTGTTATGCTTTTGTGTGCAAAGAGGCATTATTTTTATTTGAGGACGTGCCTTGCTCTTTGCCTCCTGCAGTCACTAACATTTTGCAGGAGTTTGCTGACGTCTTTCCACAAGACGTGCCACCGGGATTACCTCCCATTCGAGGGATTGAGCATCAGATTGACTTAATTTCCGGTGCATCATTACCCAACCGTGCACCATACCGTACCAAACCAGAGGAGACAAAGGAGATTATGCGTCAAGTACAAGAGCTGCTCGACAAAGGTTATATACGCGAATCCCTTAGTCCTTGTGCTGTTCCTATTATTCTAGTGCCGAAAAAGGATGGTACATCATGTATGTGTGTTGATTGTAGAGGCATTAATAATATTACTATTCGTTATTGTCATCCTATTCCTAGGCTAGATGATATGCTTGATGAATTGAGTGGCTCTACAATATTCTCCAAAGTTGATTTGCGTAGTGGATACCATCAAATTCGTATGAAATTGGGAGATGAATGGAAAACGGCATTTAAAACTAAGTTTGCATTATATGAGTGGTTAGTCATGCCTTTTGGGTTAACTAATGCACCTAGTACTTTCATGAGATTAATGAAGGAAGTTTTACGTGCTTTTATTGGACGATTTGTGGTAGTCTATTTTGATGATATACTGATTTATAGCAGATCTTTGGAGGAACATTTGGAACATTTACGTGATGTTTTTATTGCTTTACGTGATGCACGTTTGTTTGGTAACCTTGGGAAGTGCACCTTTTGCACTGACCGAGTATCTTTTCTTGGCTATGTTGTTACTCCGCAGGGAATTGAAGTTGATAAAGCCAAGATTGAAGCTATTGAGAGTTTGCCGCAGCCCAAAACGGTCACACAAGTGAGGAGTTTTCTTGGCCTCGCTGGATTCTATAGGCGTTTTGTGAGAGATTTCAGCACCATTGCTGCACCTCTCAATGAGCTTACAAAGAAAGATGTGCCTTTTCTTTGGGGTACCGCACAGGAAGAAGGCTTCACGGTATTGAAAGATAAGTTGACACATGCTCCTTTACTCCAACTTCCTGATTTTAATAAGACTTTTGAGCTTGTATGTGATGCTAGTGGAATTGGATTAGGAGGTGTGTTATTACAAGATGGCAAACCTATTGCATACTTTTCTGAAAAATTGAGTGGGCCTAGTCTGAATTATTCTACTTATGATAAAGAATTATATGCTCTTGTCCGGACTTTAGAAACATGGCAACATTATTTATGGCCTAAAGAATTTTTTATACACTCTGATCATGAATCTTTGAAACATATTAAAATTCAAGCTAAACTGAATCGTAGACATGCTAAATGGGTTGAATTCATTGAGACTTTCCCTTATGTAATTAAACACAAGAAGGGTAAAGAAAATGTTATTGCTGATGCATTGTCTCATCGCTATACTATGCTTTCACAACTTGACTTCAAAATATTTGGTTTGGAGACCATAAAAGATCAATATGTGCATGATGCTAATTTTAAAGATGTATTGCAGAATTGTAACGAAGGTAGAACATGGAACAAGTTCGTTGTTAATGATGGCTTTGTGTTCCGTCCTAACAAGCTACGCATTCCAGCTAGCTCCGTTCTTCTTTTGTTGTTACAGGAGGCACATGGAGGAGGATTAATGGGACACTTTGGCGTGAAGAAGACGGAGGACATACTTTCTACACATTTCTTTTGGCCAAAGATGAGACGGGATGTTGAGCGCTTTGTTGCTCGCTGCACGACATGTCAAAAAGCTAAGTCATGACTCAATCCTCATGGTTTATATATGCCTTTGCCTGTAGCTAGTGTTCCTTGGGAGGATATATCTATGGACTTTGTTTTAGGTTTACCACGAACAAAGAAGGGGAGGGATAGCATATTTTTTGTCGTGGATAGATTCTCGAAAACGGCACACTTTATACCATGTCATAAAAGCGATGATGCTGTTAATGTTGCTGATTTGTTCTTTCGTGAAATTATTCGCTTGCATGGTGTGCCAAATACTATTGTTTCAGATCGTGATACTAAATTTCTTAGCCACTTTTGGAGATGTTTATGGGCTAAGCTGGGGACTAAACTGCTTTTTAGTACAACTTGTCACCCCCAAACTGATGGACAAACTGAAGTAGTCAATAGAACATTATCTACTATGCTTAGGGCTGTTTTGAAAAATAATAAGAAAATGTGGGAAGAATATTGGCCTCATATTGAATTTGCTTATAATCTTTCATTGCATTCTACTACTAAGATGTGCCCTTTTGAAATTGTGTATGGTTTCCTACCTCGTGCACCTATTGATTTGTTGCCTCTTCCATCTTCGGAGATGGTTAATTTTGATGCTAAACAACGTGCTGAATTGATTTTAAACATGCATGAGTTAATTAAGGAAAACATTGAGCGTATGAATGCTAAATATAAACTTGCTGGAGATAAGGGTATAAAACATGTTGTGTTTGCACCTGGAGATCTTGTTTGGTTACATTTGCGTAAGGATAGATTTCCTGATTTGTGCAAATCAAAGCTAATGCCTCGTGCTGATGGTCCTTTTAAGGTGTTGGAGAAAATAAATGATAATGCATATAAACTTGAGCTGCCTGCAGATTTTGGGGTTAGTCCCACTTTTAACATTGCTGATTTGAAGCCTTATTTGGGTGAGTAAGATGATCCTCCGTCGAGGACGACTTCATTTCAAGAAGGGGAGGATGATGAGGACATCAATACCATTGTTACACTCACAACCCCTACTGCGACATATACTGGACCAATTACTAGAGCTCGCGCACGCCAATTAAATTATCAGGTACTTTCGTTTCTTGTTAATGATTCTAATGTTCATGAGAATATGATGCTGCCTAAATTCGATACATTTGTTTTGCTTACAAATGAAGGGCCTAGCTTGGAGAAGGATGAACATTGGAGCAAGAACAAGCATGGAGATGATGGCATGTGCAAGGGGAACAAGCATGGAGATGATGGCATGTGCAAGGGGAACAAGAACGGAGTTACAAGTGATGATTTCAGGACTTTGAAGCCACCATAATGGGTGCATGAAGCCTTGGATGAAATATACAAGAAGCCACTTCATAAATTTTGTCCCGAGACTATTCTAGGTGCTAGTCACCTTATTATTGGGCCAGGCGCATGTAATTTTGAAATACATAAGTATAGGCTATTTTTAGAGTCCATATGTGTGGGGAAACAAGAGATAGGGTTGATTTCGGACCCCTCCACCAAGGGCCACGAAATTCCCCCCCCCCCTCTTCCTCCATATATACAGCCCTTAGGGCACCATTTAGACTTTGGGTTTTGTTTAGATTAAAGTTCTCGATAGCTGCAACTTCGCAGTTTCGCTTGTGTTCAACGACTGCACAAAGGCGCCACGTAACCCCACCTTGATCAATAAAGCTTTCCTCTTATATTCGCAATATCCAGATTGCAATCTTAGTTTCTTGCTTGTTCTTCATTTTCCTGCAGGAAACAGACCTTCGTGGTCAGGTTGATCATGCTCCGGCATGGTCAATAACCTCTCAGAGTTGGTTTAGCGATTGCTAAGGCACGACGTCCTCGCACGTTCATAGTCGGATTGTCAAAGTCGACTTCCTCCAAAATGATAGCCACTATCTCATCGAAAGATGGGACACGTTTGCCTCTATCATCAAGCGTCTTGATCTATCTCTATAGGTCTTGATGCCTAATATGAAAGCAGCTTCTCCTAGGTCCTTCATTGAAAAACTCTTGTTCAAATATTCCTTCATGTTTTCCAAAAGTTCTATATTGTTTACAATCAGTAATATGTCATCCACATATAATACTAGAAACACTATAGAGCTCCCACTAACTTTCTTGTAAATACAAGCTTCTCCATAAACTTGTATAAACCCAAACGCTTTGATCACCTCATCAAAGCAAATATTCTAACTCCGAGATGCTTGCACCAGCCCATAAATGGATCGCTGGAGCTTGCACACCTTGTCAGCATTCTCTGGATCGACAAAACCTTCCGGTTGCATCATATACAACTCTTCCTTAAGGAAACCGTTAAGGAACGTTGTTTTGACATCCATCTGCCATATTTCATAATAAAAAATTGCAGCTATTGCCAACATAATTCTAATGGACTTAAGCATTGCTACGGGTGAGAAAGTCTCATCATAGTCAACCCCTTGAACTTGTGAAAACCCCTTTGCCACAAGTCGAGCTTTATAGACGGTGATATTACTGTCCGTGTCCGTCTTCTTCTTGAAGATCCATTTATTCTGAATGGCCTTTCGCCCTTCAGGTAATACTTCCAAACTCCACACTTTGTTTTCATACATGGATCCCATCTCGGATTTCATGGCCTCTAACCATTTGTCGAAATTCAGGCCCACCATCACTTCTCCATAGCTCTTAGGTTCATCGTTGTTGTTGTCCAACAACATGACTGTCGGTGTCAAAACCGGCGGATCTCGGGTAGGGGGTCCTGAACTGTGCGTCTAGGCGGATGGTAACAGGAGACGAGGGACACAATATTTTTACCCAGGTTCAGGCCCTCTCGATGGAGGTAATACCCTCGCCCCGCTTGATTAATATTGATGATATGGGTAGTACAAGAGTAGATCTACCACGAGATCAATGAGGCTAAACCCTAGAAGCTAGCCTATGGTATGATTGTTGAGATGTAATGTTGTGTCCTACGGACTACGGCCCTCCGGTTTATATAGACACCGGAGGGGCTAGGGTTACACAGAGTCGGTTACAATGGTAGGAGATCTACATATCCGTATTGCCAAGCTTGCCTTCCACGCCAAGTAAAGTACCTTCCGGACACGAGTCGGAGTCTTCAATCTTCTATCTCCGTAGTCTGGGAGTCCGGCGGATATTGATAGTCGGGCTGTCCGGACACCCCCTAGTCCAGGACTCCCTCAGTAGCCCCTGAACCAATCTTCAATGACGATAAATCCGGCGTGCATAATGTTCGGCATTGCAAGGCGGGTTCCTCCCTTGAATGATCCAGAGAAGATAATGAACACCAGGATAGTGTCCGGCTCTGCAAAATAATTTCCACACTCCAACGTAGAGAGAATAAAACACATACACCGATCCAATCTGCTAACGTATTATGCGGCATGACATCACACCGCAGCCAAGCCTTCGTTTTAATTGTTTTTACTATTCCACCTCAGCACGTTTAGCGAAGCGGCTTCCTTGGCACGTCCTGTCGAAGCAGAGATCGTGTTCCCTTTTATTCCGGGATCCTCATCAATACGTGCGTGGGTAACCCAACCGCTCCGCCGCCACACCTCCTCTATCGAGGGGAATCTCAAACGGTCACGGAGACGGCCCTTGGTATTATTTCCCCTTTATAAGAGGACCAAGGCCTGTCCTTGTCTCTTAACCTCGCATCGAATCTTTCCTCTGCTCCCAATTCCAACACCAAGAGCTTCAGACTCGAGCGCTTCGGATCCACAGCAATGTCCGGCTCCGACCTCCAGGGCCGGTGGGTGCCCTCCTCCGTCACGGAGGAGGACATATTGAAGTTGCGTGAGGCCAAGTACCTGCCCACGGTCTCAGACAGGTTGCCTACCCCTGGCAGGCCGTGCCAGCCCCGAGCCCGCGAATGTGTCATTTTCAAGATCCCACCTCCGTCGGGATTAGGCTTCCGACGGATCCTTTCGTGAGGGGGCTTCGTTTTCTACGGGCTGGACTTCCACGACTTGGCCCGAGTCCATCCTCCATATCTCCGCATTCATTATTGTCTCAAGCCTTCCTCCGCGTCATCCCCCACTTCGGCCTGTGGCTGAAAACATTCAAGGTGGAGCCAAAGATGATCGGGGCGCCGAGCGGAGTGTGGCGGGGCGACCATAAGCAAGATGGTCGATGCCCCATGGCTCGAAGGTTCCTTACAAGAGGAACAGGATTGTGGCAGCAGGAGTGGTTCTACATCACCGCCCAAGGGGCGCAAGCAAAGCCGCCGCCTCCTTTCGCCGGGACCACCACAAGAATCGATGTCGTGGGTCAACCAATGGCTCAACTGGGGGCCGTCCAAGGACGTGCCCGCACTGCAGGGCCGGATTCGGGACCTCCAAACAAGGGAGATCGATCTGGTCAAGGTGATGCAGGTTATGCTAACTAGGCACCTCCTACCCTGCAAACGTCGTCCTCTCCGTTTATGGGAGTTCAATCCGAGGGACCTCGATCCTCCAGCATTTCATGGGGCGACACCCCGAGATGTACGAGCTGTTCTTCGACCGCAAGTGGCGGTCCGGATTCGCCGAGGATGCGGACTAAGCCGCGATCGTCCGGATACTCGTAAATAGCTCGAGCCCGGACATCCTGCTTGTATGCCTTTCAAAAGATCATCTCCTAACCCTTTTATTCTTTACAGGAATGGGTGGCGCGATCAAGGCTGATAAGGTGTCCGCCCCCCCCAGAGACCGTGACCAAGCCCGTCTTTGGTCGAATGTTGGAGGCCGCACCCACGTAAGGGGGCGGGGGAGATAAAGGAGCTAATACTTCGTCCAAAGAGGCGATCAAGAGGAGAGGACCAAGGATCCTCCTTCAGAGGGAAAAGAGGGCCGCCTCAAGATCCGGAGGTCAAAGCCCCAAGCGTGGGAAGAAATCTCACTGAGGTCCGCGTCCGAGAGAATCCGGACGCACAGCCATCGCCAAGGACCAGCCTCCAACGAGCCGTGAGTATGAAAGAAGAAGTTAAATAAGAAAGTACCTTTGTTTTATGCTTCAGAGGTAATCGAAATATTTATATCGCAGTTCAGATCTGCAGCCGCCTCGATGAGTTCGCCCTCGGGGATCTTCTTCCGGAGATGATGGACAGCGATACACCTCCGTCCCGACGCGCCGCCAGATGAAGCGGGCGAGCCCAAGTGTCGCCACGGAGGGCGCCCCGAGTCCGGAGGGGTCAAGAGTTCAACACCCACCAGAGCCCGTTGGGAGAATCAAGAGTTTGCTTGAGAGGGCGCCCATTTCGAAGATCACCGTGCGTTAATGCGTATGGTGATTGAAGGATTTCGTCCGCTGAAAGCGGATTATGTGATGCTGCCATGAGCTTGTCGGGCGGGTTTTGAGGTATGCGAAAATAGCGCACTTTTGCTTTTTAACAGCTGTGCATATAAAAGATGCGCTCAGATAGATAGTAGCCCACGAGACTCGTAGGTTGTCGAAGACGACAGATGCCGAGGATCGAAAATCTAGACATCTCGTAATAAATAACGCCGCCTCGACATAGTGGCGGATAGTCCGGGGCCAGCCGATCGATCAGTTTGCCGAATCGAGTCGGCAATCGACATGGTAGATGCCGACATGGCACTTGTCAATCAGCGACTTGACGAGTCGCAAGGTAAATAAATTCTCCATAGCTGTTTTATTGAGTGGGTTAAAGCCCTCCTCTGATAAGTTATGTGCTGTTTATACAGACAATGCTGCTGCTGTGGAGAGACTTCGGGCCGAGCTTGCACAAGCCGTGAGCAAGCCCAAGAAGTAATTCGCTGCCGCAAGGGCGGCCGAGGAGTTGAAGGTCGAAAAGGCTGCGACCGCCTAAGCAGGGCGGAAGTGGCCGAATTGGCTAAAATTTAAAGGATGCTACCGACCGTAACGAGGCTCTTGAAAAGGAGCGCTTATTGGAGCGGGAAGGCTCAAGAAGGCCACCGCCGAGACCAAGGATGCCCGCCTGCAATGCGGGCTATGAAGGAGGAGCTGCGCCAAGCCGAGAAATCATGGCTGGCAGGCCGCTTTCATCGCCGCCGGTTTATGGATGCCGTATGCCCAATTTGAAAAGCAAAGGAGTTCGGAGGATCCCTACATGGACTTGGCTGCGAGTGTGGCCGACGCCGTTAAGCACTTCCGGAGCCGGGGGATCACGAGGTGGAAGAGTTATATTGACTCAATTCCACAGTCCGGATCGCCCTCTTCCGCCGCCGGACAGGTTGGCGAATGGGCCGAACTGAATAGACTGTCCGGGCTGGCTATGATCGACATCGTGGCCCATGTGTGGCCGAGAGGTCCAAGGCAACGAGTTATTTTGGCCTCATCGCAGCAGTTCCTTGGGGCGGTGCCGCATATCTAGGAGATGAAGCGGTCGGCCTGCATAGAGGGCGCGCGATGGCTCGCCCGTGTGAAGGCGCAGTGTCCGGAGATGGATGCCACCGCTATTGCTGCCTGTGGTTCGATGGGAACCGCTTCCCGCCAACATTATTTCGGGAAGTTATGCGCGGCGCCAGATAATAGAGACGCAGTGCTCGAAGAATGTAACGCTCAATTGAACGCATTAACTTGTTTATGAATGATTATAGTATGAATGCTTTTTATACTTGTGCTTCCAAGTAATAGTACTTCTCCTTGCGGCCGCTTTTAAGTATACTTGTGTATAACCCGAAAGATGCAGATCTTGACTTCAGCCCCCATGCACAAGGTGCTGGGTGTTCGCAAAATAGCACTTTTTCACACTTTAATCCGACGCCTCGGTCCTGTTATAAGGAGGTGGTAGTGTAGCTTAACGAGGCAATCCGGACTATAATGCTTTATCTCTTTCACTTAGCCAATGGAGCTCGAGGGTGGGGCTACGACATAGCCCTAATGGCACCGCACATCTCGGATTCGCGGTGCGATGTGCCTGACCGAAGCGCCCTTCACAAAGCGGGAATTCTAAACATTCCGTAGTCAATCAAGTGGTGACTGACTCTCGCTATATCATGACGGTCCGGCTTTCTTTCATCGAGGTGCTCACCCAAATTAACTGGGGCACAATCGCAGTAGTTCTCCTGGTGCCGCGTTAGCCGGATGATACGGAACGTAAGGCAGCAAAACACAGGAGCCGGGCAAACCCAACATTTGACCAAAGACATGATTCTGAGCTGATGCATATAGTGCCCAACTTGAGACGCCGAACACTCCCTGAGGTGTTCGGACTTTATGATAACGGGCAGAATTATACCCTAAGCCCCTTGTGTCCAGGTATGGGCATTGTCTTCTGACGCGGCCAATGCCAAATCGTCAGGCTCCGCCTCGGCTATAGGAAGAAGCCGAGGCTGATATAGCAACAAGAGACAGTAATAAAAAGGTCCATGTAGGGTCTTAATATGAAAAGAAACCTTGCGACGGGTCCCTACTGCATGTCTGCGCCTGTGTCTCCGTTGTGCCGCTATCCTGGACGGGTACGCACGTTGCTCATCTGTAGAAAAGAGAGGAACATTTCAAAAACAGTTCGTGCGAAAATAATGCAAAAGAATAAGCGTAAATAATTAAGGGTAGGTTTATATGAAACCGATATTAATTGTGCGCGCAGCCCCTTGTGAAAGGGTATGCGGCTAGGGAGCCCCTAGCCTGCTGAGTCCGGATTCGTCTATCCGAGTCCGGGGCTTTATGACCTCGACTGAAATAGTGCCGTGTGGACCGGGCATCTTAAGTGTAAGAGATGCGAATGCGGTATGGCATTGAAGCGGACAAAAGCCTTTCGTCCTAATAGTGCTTGACGTTCACTTTTAAATGGGACGATATGGAAAGTTAACTTTTCTCGTCGGAAATTGTTCGGTGATCCGAACACAACTTCGAGTAATATCGAGCCTGTGCACTTGGCGTAAGGGCTGGGCGTAACTCCTTTGAAGGAAGTGCGGCTGTGTCGAATTTTGGTAGGGTCTATCCCCATCCGACGGATTGTATTTGAATATAGCAGGTTTAAGTCACTGCCTCCGTCCATTAGGACGTTTGTGAATTGTAGTCCGTCTATTATTGGATTCAATATCAGGGGAGTCCGTCCCGTGGTTTGAACACTTTTGGAATAATCCCGGTGGTCGAAAGTGATTGGTTTTGATATCCAATCTCTACAGTTTGTGGGGCTGGACCATGCGAAGCTCTTTTTAGAAAGTGCCGCCTTTGTTTTCCGTATCCTCACATGAAGTGAGTTTATCGCTTTGACCCCTTGTGGGAAAGTCTTTTGTTTTCCGGTGCCTCGCTGGCGGGTTTATCTTCTTCGCTGACGCTGCGAGCCCCTTTGCGTTCGGCGCTTAATCGGCCGGACTGTTTGAAAACCCAACAATCCTCGTGGGTGTGATTTGCGAGCCTTCCGGGTACTGTGGATTTGACAGATCCGACCGAGTTTTGTGTAGGTTAGACAGTTAAATCATTGTCGTCCCTTGACGGGTTGAGCTTTATTATTCGCCGTGAGCTTTTAAATCCGGCGTTGACTGCCGTGCTTTTGGGCTTTTCTCTTTATTCCGCGCTGATCTTTTCTTCGCCGTGATTTTCCGCTTCCATCTCTTATCTCGATGTACTTGGGTCGCTGGTGCTGCTTCTTGCCAACCAGCTGTCCTCTCTCGCATAAGCGGGTCATGAGGCTTGTTAATGCGGTCATTGTCCTTGGTTTTTCTTGACCGAGGTGTCCGGCAAGCCATTCGTCTCGGACATTGTGCTTGAAAGCTGCTAAGGCTTCGCGTCCGGACAATGACTATTTGGTTCTTTTGGTGAGGAACCTGTTCCTGCATTTCATGCTGACTCTCTGGGCTGTTGACTTATGTGACTTAAGTCGCCTCAGATCCGGAGGCGGACATAAGTCCCTTGAAAGTTTGCTCTAAACGCTTCCTCGAGCTCTTCCCAACTTCCAACAAGTGTTTTCGGGAGGCTTTTGAGCCAATGACGAGCTGGCCCTTTGAGTTTGAGGGTAGATATTTTATGGCGTGGAGATCGCCTCCTCCGCCATATGTATATGTAATATATAGTCTTCTATCCGCACTCTGTGGTCTGTTGTTCCATCGTAGGCTTCTATGTTTATTGTTTTAAACCCTGCTGGGAATTCATGTTCCAGCACTTCGTCTGTGAAGCATAGTGGGTGTGCGGCACCCCTGTACTTGTATCGCGTTATCGTCGTCGGACACTTGACGTGTTCCTTTGCTTATTGGGGCTTTCCTTTTGGGTCCATAGATGGACCTGGCAGGGCCATTGGACGGTGGGGGCTTTACGGCCTCTTCGTCGAATTCTGGGAGCAGCTTGCGCATTGGGTAGCTCTTCGGTTGGTGGCTGTTGCCTTGTTTGTCTGTGGTTTTGAGCACTTTGCTCCATCTTATCCGGAGCGCGTCTTCCGCTGTGTTGAGCTTCCACTTTTCCTCCTTCAGGCCTCTTGCTGTAGCGATGAGCCTGCGTTTGCGAAGATTTTGTTCGACGGGCTCTTCGAGTTCGTCGTCATCGGGGCTTGATTCATCCTCGGAGGGAGGTACATAGTTGTGATCCTCAACCTTTTCTTCTGCCGCCTTTTCGTGAGGGCGTACTTCTTCATCCTCCTTCGCTGATTCTTGCTGGAGGGGTTTGTCTTCGGCACTCTCCGGAGTGTTATTATCTCCCGTGCCGGATTCTCCATTCTTGCTGTGGCGGGATTTAGAGCGGCGCCGTCGGCGCTTGGGTTGCTTCTTTAAAGAATCTTCCTCCGCTGCTTTCTCGCCATCCCCTTCTTTTGGGGTATCCACCATGTAAACGTCAGATGACGAGGCGGCCTTCCAAAGGTCCATTAGGCGCTGGGTCCTGATCGCCTCCGCATCGCCGTCCATAGCGCCGATGTCATCGAGTCGTAGTCTAGCATGTCGGTTAGATCCTCGGCATGCTGGCTACAAAGTGGGTGGTGGGTGGGCTCAATTTCTTCGTCGTCCGAACTCCAACCGCCCCGCCATAGTCCGCCAGATTCCCCGATAGCGAGAGATGCTTCAGAGAATTCAAGATATCGCCAAAAAGCGAGTGTTGAAAGATGTCCGCGCGGTGAATTCCATAACCGCGCCTAATCTGGTTTAATTGGCAGGGCGCGGGAGGCTCGGAGTCCGCAAGGAGTCCGCGCCGAGATCACGAAGTTCGCGGGGACAAGATTGGTATTCGCCCATCGCCGTGATATTGAAGCCCCGGGCGGCGCTTATCCACCGACCCTCGCCATGGGCGATCGGCTCCGCAAGTAGCCGGGCGGATTCAAGTCGACCGCCAAAGCACCGCGGCGGCGGCAGAGCTAGATCATGCCCATCGCCACAAGGCGGGCGCTTGGCTGTGGCTCGAGTCCGTCAAGATCAAGTCTCCGCGGTCGCCGGCCGTGAAGTTTAGGGTTTCAAATCTGACTGACGGCCAGGGCGTAGCTTCGATCTGCTCCAGATGGCCAAGAGAGTTGGCCCGCAGGCAAAGCCGCCAAATATGAAGATCTGTCCGGGAGGAATGTCTCGCCGACAGCGCTAAAGATTGAAGATGCCATCGAGCCTATTGGTGACGACACGAGGAACTCTCAATGAAAGCACCAATGTCGGTGTCAAACCGCGGATCTCGGTAGGGGGTCCCGAATCGTGCGTCTAGGCGGATAGTAACAGGAGACGAGGGACACAATGTTTTTACCTGTGTTCGTGCCCTCTCAATGGAGGTAATACCCACGCCCCGCTTGATTAATATTGATGATATGGGTAGTACAAGAGTAGATCTACCACGAGATCAATGAGGCTAAACCCTAGAAGCTAGCCTATGGTATGATTGTTGAGATGTAATGTTGTGTCCTACGGACTACGGCCCTCCGGTTTATATAGACACCGGAGGGGCTAGGGTTACACAGAGTCGGTTACAATGGTAGGAGATCTACATATCCGTATTGCCAAGCTTGCCTTCCACGCCAAGTAAAGTACCTTCCGGACACGAGCCGGAGTCTTCAATCTTCTATCTTCGTAGTCTGGGAGTCCGGCGGATATTGATAGTCCGGCTGTCCGGACACCCCCTAGTCCAGGACTCCCTCAATGACCTCCAAGACAGGGTTACCATACCACTCAGGAGCAGTACGTATCCTTGTTGACCTATGAGGTTCGATAGCAACTTGATCCGAAGCTTCATGATCACTATCATTAGCTTCCTCTTCAACTGATGTAGGTGTCACTGAAACATCTTTCTGCGCCGCACTACTCATTGGTTGAAGTAAAGGTTCAACAACCTCATCAAGTTCTATCTTCCTCCCACTCAATTCTTTCGATAGAAACTCTTTCTCGAGAAAGGACCCATTCTTAGCGAAAAACACTTTTCCCTCAGATTGAGATAGAAGGTATACCCAATTATCTCCTTTGGGTATCCTATGAAGACGCATTAGTCATCTTTAGGTTCGAGCTTTTTTGACTGAAGCCTTTTGACATAAGCATCACAACCCCAAACCTTAAGGAACGACAGCTTAGGTTTCTTGCAAAACCACAGTTCATACGATGTCATCTCCACGGACTTAGATGGTGCCCTATTTAAAGTGAATGCAGATGTCTCTAACGCATAACCCCAAAACGAGAGTGGCAGATCGGAAAGGGACATCATAGAATGCACCAAATCCAATAATGTACGATTATGATGTTCGGACACACCATTACGTTGTGGTGTTCCAAGTGGCGTCAACTGTGAAATGGTTCCACATTGTCTTAAGTGATTGCCAAACTCATAACTCACATATTCTCCCCCTTGATCAAATCATAGGAATTTAATCTTCTTGTTATGATGACTCTCAACTTCACTCTGAAATTGTTTGAAATTTTCAAACGTTCCAGACTTATGTTTCATTAAGTAGACATACCCATATCTACTCAAATCATCGGTGCATGCAATTTCAAAAAATTTCCTACGTCCACGCAAGATCTATCACTAGTGAGCGTCAGTCCTAAACCCTAAACCCACACGACCCAAAAATCGTCGGGGATATGCCCTCCTGGGACCCAGGATGGGGCCGTGTGCGATCGGGCGAGGCATCGAAACACAATCATTTTCGTAGGTATGTACATCCCACACGGTAATTCGAGAAAATCATTTCCATAGGTATGTACATCCCACACGGTAATCCGAGAAAATCATTTCCATAGGTATGTACATCCCACACGGTGAATCCCAAAAAAACATTTTCGTTCGTATGTATATCACACACAGTCAATCCAAGGAATACGTTTCCGTTCTTATGTACATCCCACACAGTCAATCCAGGGAAAACGCTTTCGTTCGGATGTACATCCCACACGGTTTTATGTATACGCTCGTGTGTGAAAGGTGTAACTATCACACACGCTCTGCCTTGGTTAACTGTTTGCTTTCATTAACTACATCGCACACAATTTGATGTAGAAACCTGTGTGGCATTGGGCTATCCATCGCAAGCACTTTTACTGCTAGAACCGTTTGCAAAGGTCCATGACCGTCTGTTCTATTTTTATTTTTGCCTGCAATTTATTATTCTAATTGGAAATTTTGAAATACGAAACGTGCAATTTAAATTCTCAGCACAATGGTTCAACAACGAATCCATAAATAAAATTGCCAGTACAATATGTTCAGTAATTACAGGATTAGGCAACAATTAACTATGATGAACCGCAGTATTTAAAGGCGGTAAAGGTGAAGAGACTAAGTGTAAATCATTTTGACTGCCGACGGTGTTGAAGAAGTGGAATGCCCATAATGTTCCTTCCTGCATGCCATAGGCACGAACCACTTCTGTCCAACCCCTTGTGGCGACCGCCCATCCTTCACCGCCTTCAGGAAGACTTCTAGAGCATTATCATGGTAGCATGATTATATACTTTAACCCATGTTCAAGAATTCATCCGATTAACCAGTTAATTTGCCGATTAATCCCCACTCGTAGGGTCACCAAGTAGCCTATGAACCGATAAATCATCTGATTAATTGATTAAATGGCCGATTAACTTGCCGATTAGCCGATTAATCCCCTACTCACCAGCCAACCGAGCAGCTACCAGTTAACGATTTCCTCAACAATGACTTTAACCTTAGTTGCCTCCACTCCGGTCATGTAGTTCGCAAGGTAATCATTAGTAAATAGCTTTGAAAACCATTGAAAAGAGAAAAATATCAGATACTGAGGTCTAATAGAATAACTTGTTGTGGGCAGGGGGAAAAGGCAACACATTACTTACCATCCTAAAGTTCACTGTTGTCTTTGACAGAGTGTAAATAAAGAGCTTAATTCCAATCACCCGTTTCATTCACCTAACAATCTTTCTTAGTTTCCTCACTTGACGCTTGTTCATGAATACCTCATTGCCCCATACACAAAAGGGATCGAAGCGTGGATCAGTACCCCTCATATATGTACCTACAAGCAACCAATAAATGTTAGAAGCTAAACTGAGATTGCACAAATGATGTAAAATACAACTACCTATGTTCCTAAGTACAGGTATTGTTTTTGAGATTTCAATATGAACTACATACGGATGTATATAGAATTATAGATATAGTTTAGATTAGAATCTAGATTCACTCATTTTGCTCCTTATGTAGTCTATATTGGAATCTCTAAAAATACTTATATTTAAGAATAGATGGTGTATAAGGCATGGGATGCAGCTAACCTCGACGGCAAACAACAACATCGCCCATTGTAGCCCTGTTTAAGTACATGGAAAGCCAATGTTAACTACAATAGGGTCAACATCCACCAAAAATAGCAAATGGTAATAAAACGGCAGCATCTGTAGTGATATCTTCATTTCGAAAGAGTAGCACAATAGCAAAGGGGCGTATTAAAAATGGATACAACTGTTAATTGCAACAGGCTTAACAACATCCTAATTCATGTTTTGTAAGTTTGTAGACATTGAAATACAACTCTTTAAAAATGGATACAACTGTTAATTGCAACAGGCTTAATGGCCATTGAAACTGGTACTAATAAAAATGTAATTGGCAGAGTTAAACATCACAGGGCAGGTGCTGCCAGAGCAAATAATGGCCCAGTCATCTATAAAAAGGTAGGAAAATAGCTCAAACGTGTTAGGCATGTTTACTACAACATGCTTAATACATTGACAGTACAAAACATAGCCATTAATTGCAACTGGTATTGGTAAGATTGAACTGGTGGGTACATACTTGGTAAGTCCTGAGAGGTAGTTGTTGGGGCACTTTATCTTGGCCAGAGCCCACCCAAAGTCAGCGGCGGCGGAGGCGAGCTGTTTCTTCGGGTCGAAACATGGATCAGTGCCACTGACATGTGTACCTACAAGCAACCAGTAAATGGTAGAAGTTAAACTGCAATTGCACAAATGATGTAAAATACTGTAAGACATGGGATGCAACTAACCTTGACGGCAAACAACAGCATCGGCCGTTATGACCCTGCGTAAGTACATGGACAAGCATGTTAAGTACAACAGGGTTAGCATCCACCAAAAATAGCAAATGGGGCAGCATCTCTAGTATATCTTCATTGCGGAGAGTAGCATGGTAGCAAATGGATAGATTAAAAAATGGATACAACTGTTAATTGCAACAGGCTTAACACCATTCTAAGTCATGTTTTGTAAGTTTGTAGCCATTGAAATGCAACTGTTTAAAAATGGATTCAACTGTTAATTGCAACATGCTTAATAGACATTGAAACCGGTACTGATAAAAATGCAATTGGCATAGTTAACCATCACAAGGCAAGTGCTGCCAGAGCAGAGAATAGCCCAGATGTCTATAAATAAGGTAGGGAAAGTAGCAAAAACGTGTTAGGCATGTTTACTGGAACATGCTTAATACATCGACCATACAGAACATAGCCATTAATTGCAACTGGTATTGGTAAGATTGAACTGGTGAGTACATACTTGGTAAGTCCTGAGAGGTAGTTGTTGGGGCACTTCATCTTGGCCAGAGCTCGCGAGCAAAGTCAGCAACAGCGGAGGCGAGCTGTTCCTCTGGGTCGAAGCGTGGATCAGTGCCACTAACATGTGTACCTACAGGTAACTAGTAAATGGGTAGAAGTTAAACTGCAATTGCACAAATTATGTGAAATACTGCAAGACATGGGATGCAGCTCACCTCGACGGCAAATAAAAGCATCAGCCGTTATGACCCTGCGTAAGTACATGGACAGGCATGTTAAGTCCAACAGGGTTAGCATCCACTAAAAATAGCAAATGGGCAGCATATCTAGTGAAATCCCGAGTCATGTATTGTAAGTTTGTTGCTGGTATTGGTGAAATTGAGCTGGACACGGTAATATTTGAACATCACACAGTGTGTAGTACTGAAACAAACAAGGCACGAACATGCTTAATACATCAACCGTACAAATCATAGCCATTGCAAGTGGTATTGGTAAGATTTAGCTGGTCATATCTTACCTGTTAAGTCCTGGGGGTAGTCGCTGGGGGACTTCATCTGGGCCGAGCCTGCACCATGTCGGCGGAGGCGAGGTGTTCCTCTGGGTCAACACGCACAGCGGCCATCACGCCATGGACTGCCATCAGCTCCTGGCAGGGGGGTTTGAGGCATGAGGATGTTTCGCAGGCGCCATTTAACCAATCAGGCCGGGGGCGTGATAGAGATCGGTGGGTTACATGACTGGATCCGAGCAGAACATAGATGTGGTTGAAGATGTGGTTGCGGCGGTGGCGGTTTGAGATGCCGGTAGGGGGAGGCGCGAGGGAGGGGGATACTGAGGGGAAGGGGATGTGGTTGGAGGAACAAATTCTGAAATCGCGCGCCTAATGAAAATTTTGGTGCGAAATTTGAAACTTGGGCGGGGGAAACACACAACACAAACAAAGCGCGTAAAATAATCGTGTGCGAGAAAAAAAAAGTTGGTAGATCCCATCTCCAAAAAAATGTGCACGTGTACTTGATTTTTTTGGTCAATGGTACGCCTGCTTTATTAGGAAATATCGTACAGGTAGCTGACTGATGGGTCATAAATGCAAAAAACGCAGAAACCGTGTGTTTTGTGATCTTCTAATGATTAACGCAAAAAACGCACACGGGCACTGAGGGAGTCCTGGACTAGGGGGTGTCCGGACGCAAAAAACTCACTTGGCCATCTGGAGCAGATCGAAAGCTACGCCCCTGGCCGTCTGGTCAGATTTGGAAGCTTAAACTTCACGGCCGATGTCCGCGGAGGCTTGATCTTCGACGGACTCGAGCCACAGCCAGGCACGCCGCACTGTGACGATAGGCATGATCTAGCTCTGCCACCGAACAGTGCCTTGGTAGCCGCACACGGATCTGCTTCAGCCATTAGCCTGGAGCCGATCGCCCAGATCGAGGGCCGGTGGATAGACGCCGCCCCGGGGGCTTCAACATCCACGGCGATGGAGCCGAACATTAATCTTGTCCCCTGCGAAACTCGTGATTCCAAGGCGCCAGACTCTTTGCCGGACTCCGAACCTCCCGCGCCCCTACTCATCGATCCGGATAGGGCGCCGGTTATGGAATTCACCGCCGCGGACATCTTCCAATACTCGCCTTTTGGCGATATCTTGAATTCACTAAAGCATCTCTCGTTATCAGGAGAGTCCTGGCCGGACTATGGCCAAGATGGTTGGGGTACGGATGACAAAGAAATTCAGAACCCACCCACCACCCACTTTGTAGCCACTGTCGACGATCTAACCGACATGCTGGACTACGACTCCGAAGACATCGACGCTATGAACGACGACGCCGGAGACGAACAAAAAACAGAGCTTATAGAGCACGACATGACATATATAAGGTGGACACCCCAAAGGAGAGCGATAACGAGGACCAACGGGCAGCGGTAGAAAGACCAAAACGACGGCGCAAACGCCGCCCAAAGTCCCGCCTCAACGACAACAACGCTCCCAAGGAGCCCACAATACGGCAGGGCTCACAAACGGACGACGAACATGCAGATAAGCAACTGTCCGACCATGACGAGTCAGATAATCAGTCCAGGCCAGGTGAAAACAACAGTCCGGACGACCTCATACCGGACACACCGGGAGAGCAAGAACCTTCGGAAAAGACTCACAAGATCTTGCAAGAAGCCTCAAGAAGGAAAAATGGAGGCTCAAAACAGCGGAAGACACACTCGAGAATGAGATGGAGCAAAGTGCTCAAAACCCTGCATAAGTATGGCAATGGCCACCAATCAAAGAGCTACCCGCGCAAGCTGCTACGAAATTGACGAGGAGGCCATAGAGCCTCCACCGTCCAAAAATAAAGGGGCTGCTGGTTGGATAGACGGCCGATGATAGGCCAAATTCGATCAAGGGCGCCACACATAAACCAACCAACGAACTTGAAGGATAGATGGCCCAGCCAGTCCATCTACGGGCCAAAGGAGAAGGCCCCAAGAAGCAAGGCAACACGTCAAGTATCCGATGATAGCGGTACACACAAATACATGGGCGCCGCACACCCACTATGTTTCACCGATGAGGTGCTGGACCATGAATTCCCAGCAGGATTTAAACCCATAAACATAGAGGCCTACGATGGAACAACAGACCCTGGAGTCTGGATAGAAGATTATATACTACATATACACATGGCCAGAGGATACGATCTCCACGCCATAAATATCTACCCCTCAAGCTCAAAGGGCCAGCCCGTCATTGGCTTAAGAGCCTCCCATAAAACACTGTTGGAAGTTGGGAAGAGCTCGAGGATGCGTTTAGAGCAAATTTTCAAGGGACTTATGTCCGTCCTCCGGATGCAGATGATCTAAGTCACATAACTCAATAGCCCGGAGAATCAGCACGGAAATTCTGGAACAGGTTTCTTACCAAAAAGAACCAAATAGTCGACTGTCCGGACGCCGAAGCCTTAGCAGCTTTCAAGCATAATGTCCGAGACGAATGGCTTGCTAGGCACCTCGGTCAAGAGAAACCGAGGACAATGTCCGCACTAACAAGCCTCATGACCCGCTTCTGTGCGGGAGAAGATAGCTGGCTAGCAAGATGCAGCACCAGCGACCCAAGTACATCCGAGATAAGAGATGGAAACGGAAAATCACGGCGCAGAAAAGAGCAGCGCCGGAATAAAGAGAAAAGCCCAAAGAGCACGGCAGTCAACGCCGGATTCAAAAGCTCGCGGCCCAACAACAACAAAACACAGCCTCTCAAGGATGACAATGATGAATTGTCCAACTTAAACAAGATTTTGGGTCGGATATGTCAAATCCACAGTACCCCCGGAAGGCCTGCAAATCACACCCACAGGGATTGCTGGGTTTTTAAACAGTCCGGCCGACTAAACGCCGAACACAAGGGGCTCGACGCGTCAAGCGAAGACGATAAAACCCACCAGCAGAGCACCGGAAAACAAAAGACTTTCCCACAAGGGGTCAAAGCAGTAAATTCACTTCACGTGATAACACGGAAAAATAGTGCGGCACTTTCTAAAAAGAGCTTCGCGCGGTCCAACCCAGCAGACTGTAGAGATTGGATATCAAAACCAATCACTTTCGACCACCTGGACTATTCCAGAAGCATTCGAAACGCGGGACGGACTCCCCTGATATTGAATCCCATAATAGACGGATTACAATTTACTAACGTCCTAATGGACGGAGGCAGTGACTTAAACCTGCTATATTCAAACACAATCCGTAGGATGGGGATAGACCCTACCAAAATCCGACACAGCCGCACTTCCTTCAAAGGAGTGACGCCAGGCCCTTACGCCAAGTGCATAGGCTCTATATTACTAGAAGTCGTGTTCGGATCGCCGAACAATTCTCGACGCGAAAAATTAATTTTTCACATCGTCCCATTTAAAAGTGAATATCAAGCACTCTTGGGACGAAAGGCTTTTGGCCGCTTCAACGCCATACCGCATTACGCGTCTCTTACAGTCAAGATGCCCGGTCCGCGTGGCGCCATTTCAGTGCGAGGGTCACTTAAAGACCCCGGACTCGGATAGACGAATCCGGCCTCAGCAGGCTAGGGGCTCCCTAGCCGCATACCTCTTCACAGGGGGCTGTGCGCACAAACAACTGCGGGTTCATACAAACCCCTCTTTAATTATTTATATTTCTTCTTTTTCACATATTTTTTGCACGATTTATTTTCAAACTAAACGTTCCTCTCTTTTTACACATGAACAACGCGCATGCCCGTCAAGAATAAACGGCACAACGGAGACACAGGTGCAGACGTGCAGTAGGGACCCGTTGTGAGGATTCTTTTCAGATTAAGACCCTGCGTAAACCTTTTTCACTGTCTCTTGTTGTTATTCTCCCTTGGTTTCTTTCTATAGCCAAAGAGGAGCCTAACGTTTTGGCAATGGCCGCGTCAGAAGACCATGCCTGTACCTGGACACTAGGGGCTGAGGGCATCTCGGCCCATTATTATAAAGACCGAACACCTTAGGGAGTGTTCGGCGTCTTGAGTTAGGCATTATATGCATCAGCTCCAAATCATGTCTTTGGTCAAATGTTGGGTTTGCCCGGCTCCTGTGTTTTGCTGCCTTACGTTCCGTATCACCGGCTAACGCGGCACCGGAGAACTCTGCGATTGTGCCCCGGTTAATTTGGCGAGCACCTCGAGAGAAAGCCGAAACCGATCGTCATGATACAACGAGAGACTGGTCAACCATTCGTTCGACTACCGGAATGTTTAGAATTCCCCGCTTTGACGAAGGACCGTTTCCCGGTCAGGCACATACGCACCCCGAATTCGGAGATGTGCGGTGCCACCAGGGGCTATATCGTAGGAGAGAATTCCTTATTTGACACTCCCTTAAAATCATGTTCCTTATTTGACATTGGAAAAAATTTCTTCCCTATATGACCTATAGTCTTAATTTCTTTCCCTATATGACACTCTAGTGCATTTTGTTCACGTGAAAAGACCATTTTACCCATATGTATAATGTGACCAGGTATATCTGGACTATAGTCCGGAATTTTTTCCTTATGACACGTAGTCAGTCTCGTACCCTCAAATCTCTTCCCCCCCTGTTTAAAAAAAAACCTCCCCCTGAATTTCAGAATTTCAGAATATAATGCGTAGCGGTGTGGCGGCGACTGAGAGGATTCGGTTCGGCATCGGCGCCGGTGCCGGCGGGCCGATGGGGGCCTGAGGGATCGATCATTTCCCTGTTGATTCGGTGTGCAGGCTGCCCCCCGCTGCCCTCCCCCTCCCCCATGCATCTGTATTCTGTGTTTGCCGGGCGAGCTCATCCATGTTCCTTGACTCCCCCCGGCGGTGCGCCGTGACTTTTTTCGTCGTGTGTGCAGGTTGCTGATCTTCCAGGCGCCAGTGTGTGCAGTGGTGCTCTCTGTGTCTATTACCACCTGAGCCACTCAGCTAGAAGATTCATCCCATAAAAAATGTAGGGGAAAGGGTTGAGCCAATTAAGTGGTGTGCCCCATGAATTGCTTCATGTTAGACGATGCAGGATTGCTTTGTTTGTCTAGTGCCTATGGGTTGTTTAGGATCCTCGCTACCACGAGAGATTAGAAAAGATTTTGAATTAGTGCTACTGTATCGTTACACATGAGGCATAACCAGCAGGCATGGGTGGACGGTTTTTAGGAGGGAGTGATGTTTGTTGTGTGGCTTTGTTTCTGTCGCATATGTTCGTCATCGACAGGCAGGTCTGCCAATGTTTTTTTTTCTAGTTTTTTGCACGCCCTGACGTTTATGCGAATACATGTATTCTAGTGCTAGCACGCAACTTCCTTCCATACAGCTATAGGTCCTGCATGGGCCATGCAAATACGCGCACATGCACTAATGGCATGCACATAGGTGATCACCGAAGCACACACAGAAGTGCTTAAAAAATTCATTCATTTTTAATAATGCATTTTAGTGTTAAAGCAACGTACAAAAAGGTCTAATTAGGCTCAATGCTACATATTTCTGGTCACATTATGTACAGGGGCAAAAAGGTCTTTTCACATGTACAAAATGAACTAGAGTGTCATATAGGGAAAGAAATTAAGACTATAGGTCATAGAGGGAAGAAAATTTTTTCAGTGTCAAATAAGAAACACAATTTTAAGAGAGTGTCAAATAAGGAATTCTCTCATATCGTAGCCCTACCCTCGAGTTCCACTGGCTAAGTGAAAGTGATAAAGCATTATAGTCCGGATTGCCTAGTTTGCTATGCTACCACCTCCTTAAACAGGACCGAGACGTCAGATTAAGTGTGAAAACGCGCTATTTTTTTATGAACACCCCGCACCACATGCGTGGTAATTGGCAAGACGCAATCTTTCAGGTTATACAAATGTATACGTAAACGGCCGCACAGGAGAAATTTTACTACTTGGACGCACAAGTATAAAAAGCAGTTATAACATAATCATCGATTTACAAGCTAATACGTTCATTTGAACGTGACATTTTTCGAGCACTGCGACTCTATTACACGAGCACCACACATAACTTCCCCGAAATAGTGCTCGGCGGGGAGCCGGCTTTCATCCGAACCCTGGGCGGCAACATCGGTGGCATCCATCTCCGGACAATGCGCCTTCACACGGGCAAGAGCCATCCGCGCACCCTCGATGCAGGCTGACCGCTTCATCTCCCTTATATGCGGCACCGCTCCAAGGAATTGCTGCAGTAAGCCGAACTAGCTCGTCGCTTTGGACCTCTCTGGCCAGACATGGGCCACGTTGTCAGTCATGGCAAGTCCGGACAATCTATTTAGCTCGGCCCATTCGGCCAACCGGTCTGTCAACGGAAGTGAGCGATCCGGACTGTGGAATTGAGACCAATATAGCTCTTCCGTCTCGTGATCCTTCTGGCTCCGAAAGTGCTTAACGGCATCAGCCGCACTTGCAGCTAAGTCCATATACGGATCCTCCGGACTCCACACCGCTCAAATTGAGCATACTTTCCATCCATAAACCGCGACGCAGCGTAAAAGGCTTGCCACCACGATATCTCCGTCTGGCGCGGTTCCTCCTTCATAGCCCGCATTGCGGAGCGAGCATCCTTGGCTTCGGCGGAGGCCTTCTTCAGTCTTCCCGCCGATAAGCGCTCCTTCTCAAGAGCCTCATTGCGGTCGGCAGCATCCTTTACTTTCATGGCCAATTGCCACCTCGCCTACTTAGGCGGTCGCAGCCTTTTCGGCTTTCAACTCCTCGGCCGCCTTCGAGGCAGCCGCGTCACTCCTTCGGGCTTGCTCCTTAGCTCGAGCAAGTTCAGCCCGAAGGCTCTCCACAGCAGCAGCACCGTCTGTACAACAGCATATAATTTATCAGAGGAGGGCTTCGACCCCCTTAAATAAAGCGACTGCGGAGAATTCTCTTACCTTGCGACTCGTCAAGTCGCCTATTGACAAGTGCGATGTCCGCATCTGCCAAGTCAAGTTGCCGCTTTAATTCGGCAAACTCACTAGTCCGGCTAGCCCCCGGACAATCCGCCACCTGCATAGGAACGACGGAATTCATTACTTCAGATTTTGATCCTCGGTACGCTGTCGTTTTCGACAACCTACTGAGTCTCAGGGGATACTATCTATACAGGGCGCGTTTTTATATGCAAAACTGTTAAAAGACAAATGGGTGTGTCATTCTCGCATACCTCAAATCCCGCCAGCAAGCTCATGGCGGCATTGCTCAATCCGCTCTCAACGGACGAAATCCTTCCAATCACCATACGCATCAACGCACGATGATCTTCTGAAATGGACGCCCTCTCAAGCAGATTCTTTAGTTCTCCCGGCCGGATACTAGTGGGTGCCGAACTCTCCGCCCCTCCGACTCGGGATACCCTCCGTGACGGTATTTCAGCTCGCCCGCCTTTATCTCGACGGTGCTGCGACGGAGGCGATCACTCTCCATCATCTCCTAAGAAGGTCCCGAAGATGAACTCATCTGAGAAGGTTGCAGATCCGAACTGCAATATAAATATTTCGGTTACCCACAGAAGCATAAATGAAGGTATTTCCTTACTAATTAATCCCCTTTTTCATACTTACGGCTCACTTGGAGGGCTGATCCTTCGGCGATGATTGTGCGTCCGGATTCTCTCGGACGCCGGACTTCCGGTGAAGATCTCTTCCCGCGTTTAGGGCTTGGGCCTCCGGATCTTGGGCGGTCCTCTTCTCCCCGGGAGGAGGGGTTCTTGATTCCCCCTCCTCAGCGCCTTCGGAGAAATATTAGCTCCTCTGTTTTCCCTTCGCCCCTTACGTGGGGGCGACCTCCAACATTCTGACCAGCACGGGCTCCAGTGCGGTCTCTGGGAGGGGGGCCGGACACCTTATCAGCCTTGATCGCGCCACCCATTCCTGTGAAGAGTAACGAGTCAGGAGGCGTACTCTAGAAAGGCGTATAAACAGAAAGTCCAAACTCTGAGCTATTTACCTAACTATCCGGGCGATTGCGGCTTAGGCCTGCGTCCTCGGCTAATTCCGGACACGCCACCTGCGGTCCAAAGAACAACTTGTACATCTCCACGGGTGTCGCACCCATAAAGTGTTGGAGAATCCGAGGTCCCTCCGGGTTGAACTCCCATAGACGGAGAGGACGGCGTTTGCAGGGCAGGAGATGCCTGATTAGCATAACCTGCATCACCTTGACCAGGTCGATCTCCCTCGCTTGGAGGTCTCGAATCCTGCCCTGCAGTGAGGGCACGTCTTCGGACGGCCCCCAATTGAGCCCTTGGTTGACCCATGACATTAGCTAGCGTGGAGGTCCCGGGCGGAATGAAGGCGGCGGCTTTTGCTTGCTGCCCTTCGGAGCGGTGATATAGAACCACTCCTGCTGCCACAGTCCGAGTTCCTATTGGAAGGAACCCTTGGGCCACGGGGCATCGGCCTTTTTGCTTATGGCCGCCCCGCCGCACTCCGCTTGACGCCCCCCGATCATCTTTGGCTCCAGCTTGAAGGTCTTTAGCCACAGGCCGAAGTGGGGAGTGACGCGGAGGAAAGCTTCGCAGATGATAATGAATGCGGAGATATGGAGGATGGACTCCGGAGCCAAGTCGTGAAAGTCCAGCCCGTAGTAGAACAGGAGCCCTCTCACGAAGGGATCCGTCGGGAAGCCTAAACCCCGACGGAGGTGGGATACTGAAGACGACGATTCACCGGCTCGAGGCGAGCACGGCCTGCCCTTGGGCGAGGCAACCTGTCTTGAAACCTCGTAGGCCGTGTACTTGGCTTCACGTAACTTCAATATGTCCTCCTCCGTGATGGAGGAGGGCATCCACCGCCCCGAGGTCGGAGCCGACATGGTTGAGGATCCGGCGCTCAATCTGAGGCTCGGGTGTTGGAACCGGGAGCGGGAGGAGATTCGATCACGAGATTGAAGAACAAGGACGAGCCTTGGTCCTCTTATAAAGGGATGAAATACCAAGGGCCGTCTCCGTGACCGCTTGGGATTCGCCGATAGAGGAGGCGTGGCGACGGAACGGTTGGGTTACCCACGCACGTATTAATGAGAATCCGGAATAAGGGGAACACGATCTCGCTCGACAAGACGTGCCAAGGAGACCGCTTAAGCTAAACGTCTTTGAGGTGGCATAGTAAAAACGATTCAAACAAAGGCTTGGTGGCGGTGTGATGTCACGCCGCATGTCGTCGCCGCCAGATTGAACTATGTGGAATTTATTTTGCGAGCGGACACTATCCGGTGTTCATGATCTTCTCTCGGATTATTGAAGGGAGGAACCCGCCTTGCAATGCCGAACATTATGCGCGCCGGACTTATCGTCATTGAAGCCTGGTTCAGGGCTACCGAGGAGTCTGGACTAGGGGTGTCCGGACAGCGGACTATCAATATCCGCGGACTCCAAGACTACGAAGATACAAGATTGAAGACTCCGTCCCGTGTCCGGATGGGACTTTCCTTGGCGTGGAAGGCAAGCTTGGCAATACGGATATGTAGATCTCCTACCATTGTAACCGACTCTGTGTAACCCTAGCCTCCTCCGGTGTCTATATAAGCAGGGAGGGCTTTAGTCCGTGGGACAACGAGACATTACAACAATCATACCATAGGCTAGCTTCTAGGGTTTAGCCTCCTTGATCTCGTGGTAGATCTACTCTTGTACTACCCATATCATCAATATTAATCAAGCAGGACGTAGGGTTTTACCTCCATCGAGAGGGCCCGAACCTGGGTAAAAACATCGTGTCCCTCGTCTCTTGTTACCATCCGCCTAGACGCACAGTTCGGGACCCCCTACCCAAGATCCGCCGGTTTTGACACCGACAGGCACAATTGCTAATCAACACTTAAAGCCCTCAAAGGATGCTCTTACCGACATTGTACGTTAATACTACAAACTTAAAGTGCTACTGGTAATTTTCTCTAATACTACAAACTTAAACTACTTCTCACATGCTGCCATCAGGGCATGCTGGACAGACGACAGCGTTCTCCTTCCAGGCCTTGTAGGCGGCTGCCCACCGTGCTTCTATCCCCGCCAAGCTCTCCTCACCATGGCGTGCGGCCTGTTTTTTCTTGCGGCGGCGGGACTCTCTTTTCTTGACTGTTTTTTGCCTTTTCCGCTAATTCTGTGCGGCTTTGGCCGCCTCTAGATCCACCACCCATTCGGCCATGGCAGCGTGAAAGTTCGCCCATGTAACTGTCTGGCCGCCGCCGGCGATGAACTAGGCGCGGCGAGAGGCCATCGCTTCCTTACCATGTGTGCTGTCGCGGGCGGCGAGGAACGCGGTGCGGCGGGATGCCATCGCTTCCTTACCGCCATCTTAGCCATGCGCGCCATGGACGACGCCTGGAGAGAGCTCTGGGACGGAGGGGCCGGGCAGCCGTACAGTGCGGTGGTATTCAAGAGCTCAACCACAAACGACAACAGAAATTTAGCTTCCCTTACAATTTTGCTCGTTCATCTCCGTCGCTTCCGGAAACAGTGTGCGCTGAGCCTATTGTGTGTTGCGTTATGATTGGCCGGAACCCCAGCCACGTGGATCGCGCGTGTGCACCGTTGGATGTGCTGCGATCGAACAGCAATCCACGTCCCTCACATCACACCCATGCACCTGTAGCTGGATTGGATTTATATGCGCTAAATGCCTAGAAAATGCACATAATCCCCTAAATAGGGTAAATGAGCCTAGAAAAATGCCAAATTTGAACACGGTGATTTGCAGGGTGTATGTTTGTCGTAGAAAAAAACTCCAGGGCAAAGAACGAAGAAAATTTGGATTCCCCTTCAATCTTGAGGATTTCCCTTTCGAAAGCATGGAACTTCCTCGGTGATGGTTCGATTTATGAAGTGCGTGCATGAAAACATAAGCCAAACCTTCTCAAATTTTTACCAAGGCATGGTGAGGTCATACCATGGCACCATGCCAGGCGTCATGTTTTGTAAGCATTTATTTCATTTTTTCTATAGTTGAAAACCCAACAAACAAACATTTGTGGTTGACTATTGCCACACATTTCATCGAAATATCTGTCCATTCCTTGTAAAAGGCATGAGAATTTACTAAATGGCACGAGCATGGTTTTCTAGGCCGTTCTTCTGGACCCTTTCATGCATCGATTGTTTGAACTTGAATTATGTGCATTAATGCCTAGGAAATGCACATAATCCCCTAAATGTGGCAAATGAACCCGGAAAAGTGCCAAATTTGAACACGGTGATTTGCAGGTTGTATGTTCATCGTACAAAAAAACTCGTGGACAACGGACAAAGGAAATTTGGACCCCCCCTTCAATCTTTGTGATTTCCCCCTTGAAACCATGAAACTTCCTTGGTGATGGTTTGATTTATGAAAGGCGCGCATCACGACATAAGGAAAACATTCTCCAATTTTTACCAGGGCATGGTGGGGCCATACCATGGCACCACGCCAGGCGTCATGTTTTCCAACCATGTGTTTCATTTTTTGTATGTAGTTGTTAACCGAGTAAACGACACATTTATGGTTGACTATTGCCACACATTTCCTTGAAATATCTGCCCATTCCTTGTAAAAGGCATGGGAATGTGCTAAATAGCACGAGCATGGTTTTCCAGACCGTTCTTGTGCACCATTTCATGCACCGATTGTTCGAATTTTAATTATGTCCATTAATGCCTAGAAAATGCACATAATCCCATAAATATGGTAAATGAGCCCGGGAAAATGTCAAATTTGAACACGTTGCATTTGAGGCGGTATGTTGATCATTGGAAAAAGACTGAATGACAAACTAGGACAGAAATTAGGATTCCCCTTCAATCTTGGGGATTTTCCCTCTCGAAAGCATGGAACTTCCTCGGTGATGGTTCAATTTATGAAGGGCGTGCATGACGTCATAAGCCAAACCTTCTCAAATTTTTACCAGGGCATGGTGGGGTCATACCATGGCACCATGCCAGGCGTCATGTTTTTAAGCATTTATTTGATTTTTTTTCTATAGTTGAAAACCCAACAAATATACATTTGTGGTTGACTATTGCCACACATTTCATCAAAATATTTGTCCATTCCTTGTAAAAGGCATGAGAATTTACTAAATGGCACGAGCAAGGTTTTCTAGGCCGTTCTTATGGACCCTTTCATGCATCGATTGTTTGAACTTGAATTATGCGCATTAATGCCTAGGAAATGCACATAATCCCCTAAATATGGCAAATGAACCCGAAAAAGTGCCAAATTTGAACACGGTGATTTGCGGGTTGTAAGTTCATCATAGAAAAAAACTCATGGACAAAGGACAAAGGAAATTTGGACCCCCTTCATTCTTGGTGATTTCCCCCTTGAAACCATGATACTTCCTCGGTGATGGTTCAATTTGTGAAAGGCGCGCATCACAACAGAAGGAAAACATTCTCCAATTTTTACCAGGGCATGGTGAGGCCATACCATGGCACCACACCATGCGTCATGTTTCCAACCATGTGTTTCATTTTTTTTATAGATCTAGCATGGTTTTCCAGACCGTTCTTGTGCACCTTTTCATGCACCGATTGTTCGAATTTGAATTATGTGCATAATTAATGCCTAAAAAATGCACACAATCCCCTAAATATGGTAAATGAGTTCAGAAAAATGTCAAATTTGAACACGTTTCATTTGAGGCGGCATGTTGATCGTTGGAAAAAACTGAATGACAAACTAGGACAGAAATTTGGATTCCCCTTCAATCTTGGTGATTTCCCTCTCGAAAGCATTGAACTTCCTCGGTGATGGTTCGATTTATGAAGGGCATGCATAACAACATAAATCAAACCTTCTCAACTTTTAACCAGGGCATGGTGAGGCCATACCATGGCACCATGCCAGCCGTCATGTTTTTCTAGCACATATTTCATTGTTCTATAGTTGATAACCCAGTAAATGACACGTTTGTGGTTGACTATTGCCACGCATTCCATCGAAATCTCTGCCCATTCCTTGTAAAAGGCTTGAGAAATTACTAAATACCACGAGTATGGTTTTTCCAGACTGTTCTTGTGCACCCTTTCATGCACCAATTGTTTGAATATGAATTACGTGCATTAATGCCTACAAAATGCACATAATCCCCTAAATAATGTAAATGAACCCGGAAAAGTGTCAAATTTGAACACAATGATTAGCAGGGTTTATGCTCATCGTAGAAAAAAACTCATGGATGAAGGACAAAGGAAATTTGGATTCCCATTCAATCTCAGTGATTTACTATTGCACACGATTCATCTCCGTCGCCTCTGCGAACCGTCTGTGTTCACTCACACATGCAAAAGGAAAAGAAAACCCTCGCCCACTTTGGCAGCTGAGGATACTAGACTAGCTACGGAGTGGGCGGCTCTCGACGCCCGGGCACAGCGCTAGGAGTCAGAAGCTTACCAGCTCACGATGAGCTTAAATGCATCCAGTGAGGTAATGAGGAGGAGACATCAGAAAACGCAGTCTCGTTTACCTCCGAATTACGACCCCCCGGGTTCTCTTTGCTACACCCGGAGCCGACCCTAGTAACCCGCCAGAGGACGATCGGCTTATGACAGCCGGAACAGGAGGACCGGCTCAGCCTCGGGATATGGTGCCGCCTCACGTGAGCAGGCCACCGCCGCGTTATGTGCCGATTCCACCGGGTCACTTTTCCAACCCCATGGAGAACTTGATCGCACCCTCAGCGCGTTTAGCGGCTCTTCCTATGGAAGGTGATGACCCGACGGCAGTGGAAACCCGGAGGGTCAGAGAGCTCCTCCAGATAGCCCTGGCTCAGCAGGAGACCTATTCTTACAGCCGAGACATGAATCATTCAACTCCCCTGCCCTGGGTAGCACCACCTCGCCAGAACCGGAGCCCGAGTTACAGCAGACGCATGGAGTCGGAAGCTTTGTCAAGCAATGCCCAAGGACGTAACCAGCCCGGGGGCTATAATCCGGCGCAGGACCAAGTATGTCAGGAGAATGATCACCCGGAGTATCCAATGACATCTGTTGAGGCGGGAGTAGCCACTAGAACCGGCGGAGTCCCTTGCCTGGTCCCGGCTCTGAGAGATGTACGTCTGCCCAAGGACTTCAAGGGACCTCGAAAGGTACCAAATTACACGGCCGACTTACAGCCCGGGGCGTGGATCGAGAGTTATGAGATGTCCATGGAGTTGCTAGAAGTCAGTGACGCGGCAATGGCTAAATATTTCACCATGATGTTAGATGGAACAGCCCGGTCTTGGCTGAAGGGCTTACCACCCAATTCTATTAGTTCATGGGGGGAGTTAAAGGCCTGGTTCATCCAAAACTTTAAAGACACCTGTAAGCAATCTATGTCGATTGTGAACTTGACGGATTGCAAGCAAGAGGAAGGTGAATCCACCACCCATTGGGTGCGCCGGGTCAAGGAGATAATTCATTCCTCTGATAAAATGGACGCCGGCTCTGCAATTCTTATGCTGGAGAAAAATTGCCGTTTTGAGCCGCTGAGGCAGAAACTGGGGCGCCTTAAGCGTGACCTCACAGATATGGGTACGCTGATGGTGGCTTTAGTCAAATACACCGATTCTGATAGTACCAAGGATCCCGCGTCTGACGATGAGAAGACAGGGAAGGGAAAAATGAACGGCAATGGAAAGGGTCAGCAGCATAACCCGGGGAATCAAGGCGGCAATAAGTGTAAAGGCGGACGATAACCGGAGTTTGTGGCCAATGCCAACGTCTGGGTAACAATCCGAGGCGTAAGGGTAAACCGCCTCGATCCGCGGTCGGGCCCATCTCTAGAGCAACTACTCAATGAGCCCTGCCCGAGACACGGCACCAGGGAGCGGCCTGCCACACATCTATGGAAGGATTGCGCCATCATGAAGGCGTTTAAAAATTCCAACACCTTCGATGGCGGTCAAGGATCTGGTGGCAGCTCAGGGGCCGGCGGCTTTCATGGCCCGGGCGGCGGTTCAAATTCCGATTTTCAGGGGCATCCAGGTGGTAACAATCAGCAGCAATCTGGTCAAGGTGGACAGCAGCAGCAACAGCAGTCAGGCTATCAAAGCCATCCGAAGAAGTTGAGTGGTGGACAGTATCACGTGTTTACCACTAGCTTGTGCAAACGGGACCAGAAGGTTCATAAGAGGGCTGTGAATTCTGTTGAGCCGGCAATTCCTCGTTATCTAAGGTGGTCAGAGCAGCCCATTATATGGAGCAGGGAGGATCATCCTCTGTAGTCGATAACCGGGTCGATTGGCTTTGGTAGTGGCGCCTCGAGGTTGGTGGGTATAAGTTCACCAAGGTGCTCATGGATGGGGGTAGTAGCATCAACATTCTCTACTCTGAGACCTTTCAACGCATGGGATTGGTGATAAAATCTGAGAACATCCAACACTGTTTTCCATGGAGTTGTCCCTGGTAAGTCGGCTTACCCGGTTGGCAGGATTGAGATGGAGGTGGCCTTTGGAGACGAACATGACTCCAGAGCTGAGAAATTGACGTTTGAGGTGGTCAAGATCAGGAGCCCATACCACGCTCTGTTTGGACGACCGGCTTATGCTAAGTTTATGGCCCGGCCATGTTACGTTTATTTACAGCTCAAGATGCCGGGTTACAAAGGCACCATCACTGTACATGGCAGTCGTAAGGTAGCATTGGAGTGTGAAGAAGGTGACGCGGCTTATGCTGAGTCGACCTGCGCAGCAGAGGAGCTCAAATTTTATCAAGATAATGTTGACCCGGCGGATATGACATCCCTGAAGAAGCCAACTACAGAGCACAACCCGACATTGAAGTTTAAGTCGGCAGCTGAGACAAAGCTTGTTGACTTTACCCCGGGTGATTCTTCTAAATAGTTCAGCATCAACAGCAACTTGGATCCCAAATAGGAAAGCGCGCTCATCGAGTTCATCCGTGAGAACCGGGACATCTTTGCATGGAAACCTTCTGACATGCCGGGTGTACCGAGGGAACTCACTGAGCACACACTCAATATTGATCCAAAGTATAAGCCGGTCAGGCAGTTTCTTCGCCGTTTCAATGAAGAACGATGGAAAGCTATTGGGGAAGAAGTCGCCCGGCTCTTAGCGGCCGGGTTTATCATTGAAGTTTTTCACCCAGATTAGTTGGCTAACCCGATGCTTGTCCTCAAGAAGAACGGCACCTGGCGGATGTGTGTGAACAACACGGACTTAAACAAGGCTTGTCCGGCTGATCCTTTTGCTCTTCCCCGTATTGATCAAATCATTGATGCTATGGCGGGTTGTGAGTGTTTGAGCTTTTTGGATGCTTACTCTGGTTATCATCAGATTAAGATGGCAGTTAAGGACCAGGATAAGACGGCTTTCATCACTCCGTTTGGAGCCTTCTGCTATGTATCTATGCCATTTGGGCTCAAGTGTGCCCAGGCGACTTATCAGCGGTGTGTGCAGAATTGTTTGCACGACCAAATTGGGCGTAATGTCCATGCCTATGTGGATGACATTGTGGTGAAGTCCAGAGAAAAGGAAACCTTGATATCTGACTTAAAGGAGACCTTTGATAATCTCCGGGTTTACAAGATGATGCTTAACCAAGCCAAGTGTGTGTTTGGCGTTCCTGTCGGCAAGCTCTTGGGCTTTCTGGTGTCCAACAGAGGCATCGAAGCTAACCCGGATAAGATTACGGCGATTACCTCCCTGGCTAAACCGGCGTGCATCAATGATGTTCAACGGTGGCGGTCGTCGTTGCATATAAGTCGATTCATAAGTCGGCTCGGTGAAAGCCCTCCCATTGTATCGATGATGAAGAAAAGCGACACTTTTGTTTGGAGTGAGGCGGCGATGCTGCTTTTGAAGACTTAAAGAGACAATTATGCGAGCCGCCGGTTCTTGCAGCTCCAATTGACAAAGAGCCTTTGCTGTTATATGTGGCTGCCAATTCATGAGCCATCAGCGTTGCCATCGTAGTGGACCGTAAGGAAGCCGGTAAGGAGCATCCGGTTCAATGGCCGGTTTACTACATCAGTGAGGTGCTCATTGAATCCAAGCAAAGGTACCCGCATTGGCAGAAGCTTGTTTACGGGGTGTTCATGGCAAACCAAAAGTTGAAGTAGTACTTTCAAAGCCACCCTATAACTGTGGTAACCTCTGCCCCTTTGGGAGACATCATTGAGCAGGGAGGCCCGGGGCGAGTCGCCAAGTGGGCTATTGAGCTTGGGCCTCATGGCTTGAAATACATGCCTCGGGGCGACTATTAAGTCTCGAGCCTTGGTGGACTTCATCAATGATTGGACAGAGCTGCAGGCCCCTGAGGAGAAGCCGGATAACACATACTGGACTATTCACTTTGACGGGTCCAGGCAGCTAGAAGGCTCGGGGGCTGGAGTGGTGGTGACTTCCCCTCGAGGTGACAAATTTTGCTATGTACTCCGGCTTATGTTTCCATGTACTAACAATGCAGCTGAATATGAAGCATTACTCCATGGTCTCCGGATGGCTAAGGAGATGAACTTAAGCCGGGTATGATGCTTGGGCGACTCAGATCTGGTGGCTCAACAAGTGTCAGGTTAATGGGATTCCAAGGACCCCCCTTATGGCGGCTTATCGTCGTGAGGTAGATGTTGTGGCTGGTCACTTCACGGGTTATCAAGTGGAGCACATCGATCGAAGGAAGAACGAGGCGGCTGATGCTTTAAGCCGGTTGGGATCCCAATGTAAGCCGGTGCCGCCCAATACCTTTCTTGATGTGTTACATAACCCTTCGGTCAAGGTGCCTACCGAGGAAGAATTAGCAGTGTCAGACCCGGAGGCACAACTGGTGAGGCTCTTCATGTTATCCCGGATTGGACGGTGCCTTACCTAGCTTATATGACCCGGGGTGAATTGTCGGAGGATGAGACATTGGCGAGACAAATCGTTAGGCGCTCTAAATCCATGACGATTGTTAACGGCGAGTTACATCACCTCAGCGTCACGGGGGTGTTTCAATGCTGTGTATCACCTACAGAAGGCCAAGAAATACTCTGTGAGATCCATGAAGGAGATTGTGGCCATCATGTCGGGTCAAAATCCCTCGTAGCCAAGGCTTTTCGTCATGGTTTCTTCGGTTGTCGGCTCATGCTGATGCGGGGGACCTGGTCAGTAAATGTGATGGGTGTCAAAAGTTCTCACGACGTGCTCATGTGCCGGCTCAAGAATTAAGGATGATCCCAATCACTTGGCCGTTTGCAGTCTGGGGGCTTGACATGGTTGGACCCTTCAAGAGGTCTAAAGACAAAAAGACACATCTACTGGTGGCAGTGGATAAGTTTACCAAGTGGGTTGAGGCAGAGCCGGTCAGTAAATGTGATGCAGCCACGGCGGTTCAGTTCATGAAAAAGGTGATCTTTCGTTTTGGTTTTCCACATAGCATCATAAATGATAATGGCACTAATCTCTCTAAGGGTGTCATGGAAGAGTTCTGTCAAAGAGAACATATCCGACTTGATGTTTCGGCCGTTGCTCATCCTCAATCCAATGGTCAGCGAGAGCTAATCAAGAGATCTGAAAGGTATCAAGCCCGAGCTCTTGGTTCCTTTACAGCGGACTCGGGTTGTTGGGTGGAGGAGTTACCCTCCGTGTTATGGAGCATCAACACTCGCCTAACGGATCTACGGGATACACACCTTTCTTCATGGTTTATGGAGCAGAGGCGGTCCTGCCAAGTGACATCTGGCACGACTCACCCCATGTGGCGGCTTACGTTGAGGCGGATAACGAAAAGGCTCGTCAGGATGCACTTGACTTGTTGGGCGAGGCGAGACTTGGCAATAGCCCGCTCGGTGATTTACCAAAGCAAGACCTGCGCCGCTATCACAGCCCGAGTTAAGCGAACCTTCGGAAGGCGACTTGGTGCTCCGGCTCATCTAGGATCAGTCTGATATGCACAAGCTATCCCCGCCTTGGGAAGGAACCTTTGTGGTCAGCAAGAATCTGCACAACGGGTCATACTATCTCATCGATATTCGAGAGCACAAGGAGTCATTTAAGTCGGAGGAAGAGACCCGCCGGCCGTGGAACATAGCTCATCTCCGGCCTTACTATACCTAAGTTACTAGTTTTTAAAGACACCTTTTTAGGATGTACATATTATATAAAGCAATAAAGCAGGACCTCTGTCCTTTTTCCCCATAAAGAATGTTTCATGTTTTCTTTATCAGGTGATGGACACTGCCAACAGTGGATGGATCATATCTGAATCTGACTTTCCCTTTGGTCCGGCTTATGATCACATATGAATCTAGCCATGGTCACTTGGGGGCTTCCTGTTGAAACATAGGTCGTATTCGAACCAAAGAGGACATAGCTGTCGATACCAACTTGATCGGCATACTGCTAAACCCACTTGGGGGCTTCCTGATCAAATTTGAATCATAGCTTAACCCCTTTGGGTCTAACGTGGATCGTATTCGAATGAGCGTCATTAAACAACTCTTATGTTCACTTGGGGGCTACCTGTTCAAACATAGGTCGTATTCGAACCAAAGAGAACATAGCTGTCGATACCCACTTGATCGGCATCGCCAAAGCCACTGGGGGCTATATGATCGTATCCGAATCTTAGCTTAACCCCTTTGGAACGGTTCACTGATCGTATTCGAATCAGGAGCAAGTGAACATTGCAAGTATAATTATTTTAACTATCATTGAAACCTTCTTGAGGAGATGGTTCTTCATCCTTCAGGTTTTATATTGATTACCTCAGGTTCTAAAAAGTACCAGCTAAAAATTTATATAAGCCGGAGAGGTTATCAAAAGGGTCATAGGTATGCTATTATGGTTATGTTTTAACTAATCATGAACCGGCTTATACATGTGGTTTTTTTATCATGACCGGGTTATCAATATTTTATAACCCGCTGGCGCAGTAAGCCACCAGAAACCTTGCCTATTTTATATGCAGGATAAAATAGAGCAAGGTAAAATATCAAGGAAACACATGATTACGATAAGCAAGAAGAATTTACTGATGGCGGCTTAACAAAAGCAATCAGTACCATAAGTCGTGACAGGCATTAAGGAGTTTTTTCTATCCTTTTACAAGACTCCTCGAGTCTGAATAAGTGAAGCATTGTTCTTTGCAAAATTATAACCCGGCTGGCGGCTTATTCCTCCAGCTGGCTTGAAGACTCTGGGTTATCCTTCCCCGCCTCTCCTTCGGTTGTTTTGTCCTGGAAGGTGGACGAGGCCTAGTCAATGCCGCTCAAAGCTTCAAATTCAGCTTCATCATCTATTAAACTAGTCGGGTCCACTTCAGGGGCAAAGGTATGATTACGCGTTGGAGGGATCAGGCTGACTTGGTCATATGGGGTGTTTGGGATTCTCCGGTTCTCGCTATCATAACCCAGCGAATACTTAGTGCGATCAGTATCCTCCCCAATGAGAGTCGCCGAAGCGTCGACTTTAACATAAGCGGTGAAGTCTTGTTAGCCAAAAGTAGTGCCGTCCTCCTTAAGGCTTGGATATCCAAGAGAGATTGACAAGGTCGATTCGGCACCCATGCTATTGCCCGACTCAATGCAGCCACGGCTCCGGCTCCAGGGATGCCGCCTTAAGTCTTGAATGCATTGAGGTAGCGCCGAAGATGTCTCAACCGTCTTGCGAGGCCGGGGAGAAGTATTTGGTAAAACCACAGCGACGGCGCGCTATGACCGAGTCTGGTGTTCTACCAAGGTATACAACGCCTTAAGCTTGACCGGCATGTTTTCCTTGATTGGTACTCACAGGGCTGCATCTTCACGAGTATAACGATAAGCGAGAGGCAACTATTACGATAACTCTTGAAGGATTACAATATTCTGGACGGCTTACCAAAGATAAATGAGACCATTTGGGATATCTGCCGCTTTAAGTCGGACGGCTCATTTGTTGCCTCGACAAGAGATGCCTCATTGTTTCAGCTGAGTCACCGATGAAGCCCTCTCATCAACCCAAGTCTTCTTTTCGATTCAAATTTTTCTTCAGCTTCTCTTGTTGAGACACTGAATTCAAACTTGGAATTGGCTTTACGAGCTTGAGCTCTTGGGTTTTCAAGCGGCTCTTGGATCGGCAATCTCGCCTCAAATTGACTTATGGTGGCTGCATTGACATCGAGCTATGGTAAGAATCTTGGTAAGATAACATTCAAGTACCAAGCATTTTACAAGTAAAGATACTTGACACTTGGGGGCTAATGTATGTTTAAAGAATTTTTAATCTATTTTACCAAGTCACACATATTAAGTCTCAAGCACTTTACAGGTAAAGATACTTGACACTTGGGGGCTAATGTGTAACCTAGATTCAAAGTTTCATGTATCTCCAGGTTAAACATATTCAATTTAAACCGGACAAAACTAATAGCAAGCGGATTATTAAGTCTACATCATATTCATTCATAAGCAATAGACTTGGGGGCTGGTACAGTAAGCAAGATTCAGAGTAAAAGCTTAAATTTTACCTCAGATTTATGCTGTATTTGCTTCACCATGTCAATTTCCCGGTCAAGACTACTGTGTACTTGGTTTAGATAGCCCGAGACTATGTCACCAATACTTAGGTGAGAGTAATCAGTGATGTCTTGTTTGGACTTCCGATGTTGGGAAAACTCCTCTTTGGCAGTGCATTGGGCAAGGCGATGGGCGGCCGGTTCAACATATTGGCTCTTCACAATTTCAACCTCCGGGTGGTCGACTTGGCGGGCTAGGAGTTTCGGGTCATCGAGTTGTGAATAACGTCTTCTATGACGGATCGAAGTTGGCACGGAATATCGAAGCAGTTCGGCGGTGGTGAGGAGTGGAGCTGTCGAGAGCGGATGAGTCAAGCACGGTTCATAACCACGGGTCTTGGGGCGACTTATTCTTCTTTGCCCTCTTCTTTGGGCTTTACTTGCAAGTCAATCAAGGTGGAAGGATAAGTATCAAAGTATAAGTATGGATAAACTTAAAGTAAGAAAGGTTATATTACCCGGGGGCCGTTTTGAAAGCCGGCATGTTCGATTGCATTGACTCATCAGAAGAAGGGGAGGTATCCTGATAGTTGGAGTCAGATGAATTGAGAGGTTGGCGAATCAAACCCATCAAGGGTAAAAAAAATGTAAGTCGGAGATAACCTCGGTCCGATGCTTCCTGATTACGTCGGGTAAGCCGGAGGAAAGCTCTGCGTCCTGGTTGGCCCGAGTCTGTCGCCGATTCTCAAGCTGATGTTGCTTCAAAAGAAATTGAGGATCTTGGTAAGCGAGAGGGTGTGAAAACCTTACTTTCCGGGTCACCCTTGGATTCTCTGTGTTGGCAAAGGCTCGAGTCGGAGGAAATTATAGTTACCTCTTCGCGGTTGCTTGCTTGTTCCCGATATCCTCTGAAAGGATCAAATATCAGTAAAGTAACGGCAAAAGGGTTAAAGAAAATCAAAAAAGATTACCTCTTCCTCATCCGAAGAAGAGTCGTCCAATTTAAGCATGTCAGAGGCGCTAGGTTTCTTCTTCTTAGAGGTGCCCGTCCTGGCGGCTTTTCTTCGATCTTCTTGGCATACGGCACGTTTGGCAGCCTCATGGTGATATCTGACCTTCCAGAAATTATCATCGGCCTGTGGAAAAAGATAAGGAATCATAAGTACCAGAAGGTAACATATTAAAGAGTATTTGTGAGGATTAGTAACTTACGCGAGGCCGGGTTCTTCTTGCGAAGGGAAGTAAACGAAGGTGTTCTTGATTCTGATGCCCTCCTTCAGCGATTGGATTGTAGCATCTACCACATCATCTGGTAAGTCCTCAGGGCTATGACGCATTGGGTCTTCCATTTCGCCTGTATAACTACACATTAAGTCGGAGCGGCAGCTTAATGGTAGTATCCGCTAGGTGACCCAGACCCGGACCAAATCGATGCCACTTAACCCGTTTCCTTAAAGGGCTTTGATCTTCCAGATGGTAGGGTTAAGAGGCGGTAGCTCAACAACGATTAACTTGTCCGCGGTGATGGTTGGACTCAAGGCGAAGAACACGAAGCGGGCGAGGCTTCTCATTAGCGGAGAGGTGTCTTGACAATAGAACCACGTCTGGTTCCAGTCTTTGGGGTGACTCGGTAGCTCAGTGTAAGGAAAAAGGCAGTCTCTCTGCCGCTGGATTGAGATGCCGCCAAGCTCAAGACTAGGCCCGTTGGCGCATTCATTCTGCCGGTTCAAGTAAAAAAGTTCTCTGAATAGCTGCAGACTTGGTTCCTCTCCTAAGTATACCTCGCAGAAGACTTGGAAGTTACACAGATTTGACACGGAATTGGGTCCAATGTCTTGAGGCTTGGTCAAAGAATCAAAACTTCCTGAAGAATTTTGGTAGGAGGGTAAATCCAGTTCATATGATCTGTGAAAACTATTACCTCCCCATCCTTGGGTTGGCGTATCTCCTCGAGGCGGGTGAGGGCACGATAAGACATGGTTTCCTTTTTGGCAAATGGCGGACTTTACAAACTTCGGCAAGTTTGCTTTTGATTCTTGTGGATGGAACCCAATTGCAAGTCCACGAGGGCTGGGCATATTAGGAGCCATAACAGCGGTGGCCTCGACAAAGTAAGAAGGCTCGGTTCAAGTTTAACACAGGAGAAATATTCAAAATTATTTAAAGTAGCGGCTTAAGCAAGGGGCCTAATGATATAAGGGTGATTGTGCAGTAAAGTTTAAGACGCTATCAGGATCAACAGTCATTCAAAGATTTTTAAGGTCATAAGAGGAAGGCAAGGCTTATAGTTCAGTGTTACTTATTTAAACCGGACACCTAGACAGTGGTGATAAAAGTTAGTTTTCCAGAAGAAGCTTTTCGGGTGATAGAAACAAGTTTCATGGATAATAGCTATTATTATGGATCAAACTATTGCTCTAAAGGAGAAATTTTCTAGACCTAAAAACAGGGCAGAGAAGTTCATACATTCAAGGGAGGTTTCCAAATAAGATAAATGAGATCTATTTCTAAGCAAGATCAACACAAACAACTACCGCAGCAGTCCTGCATAGTTTTTATAATCTAAACAGGCTGTGGAAGTGCAAACTAGCAAGGATTTGCATCGGGCGATGAACCCGATGAACTTGGCAGAGCTTCAAGATAGGTCTAAGAAAGGGGAAGAAGGGAACTCACGTATGAGGATGAACTGCGGAGGCTCACCGTCGATCTCTGGTTACAATCAGGTCGATCTGGCGACTGAGTCGATGAAAACGAGGGTCGATGGTGGCGGTGGAGCTTGAGCGGCAGAGAGGAGAGGAAGAAGGCGAGTGAAAGGGTAAAAGGAAAGGACCCAAGTCGTTGCTATTTATAGGAAAAGATAAGCGGGGCGACGCGGAAGCGAGGAGATAACAATTATTATCTAGCGGCCCCGACGCCTCGATTTTCGAAATAGTTAGTAAAGAAGAGATCTGTTGAAGGATTCGGTGGAATAAAAAATGAGTTAAAGGAAGAATAGCGTCACGCCGAGTTAAGAGCGGATCACGAAGATGGCGTCATGGCGGGTTAACAAAACCCTCTATATAGTCGGAAAATGAAGATTTAATTCTTTAAAAATATTTTTTAGTGACATGAACAGGTTCAAATCAATGCAGGGCCTAATGTTGGGGATATGACTATTTGTGTAAGCCGCCCGGGAGGGGCAGATTACAAAAAATACTCATCGAGAGAAGCCCAAGACCAAGCATGAAGATGGCGGTTCAATAAAGAGCTTAAGGCCCACGGGCGGCTTAAGACCATTGTAGTAAACCGCCATGATGGCATGACTTGTAACGTAAGGTAGATTTAACTGGTCACCGAGCCGGACTCTATTTATAAGCCGGGCGGGACTCTATAAGTCAGAGGGCGTCAACCCGTGTATATAAGGGGACGACCTGCTGGCGGCAAGATGAAACAACTCATCAAGAACCGGGCCTAGCATATCTCGCACCACAGTTGTCGAAACATCCATACCAACCCAACTAGGCGTAGGCCTTACCTTCACCGTAAGGGCGAACTAGTATAAACCTTCTCGTGTCCCTTGTCCCGATTTAACCCTTTCAAGCTTCCTAGTTGCGATGGCTCCACAACTAAGTCCTTTCACGAGGACATCTGACGTGACTATTCCACGACAATCCCCACTCACTCACCGCGGACTCCTCCGCAACTCTGCACCCTATGCTGGGCGTGCATTGGCGGCGGGCATAGGTCGCTCAAGCGGCACGAATTTCGCCTCCACGCTTTCCGCCGCCTATCTGCGACATTCTAGACTACAGTCATTGGGGTTTTGCGGGATTGGGCGGGATTTTCTCATGGAGAAGGTAATCAACAATTAGCAAAATATTCACTCACCTCTTATCGTGATCCGTCCGTCATTTGTTAATCAACGGCGGATATCGCCCGTGGAATCATTTTGTTCTAGCTAATTCATGGGTGTTCATTCATGTGTGCAGTGCAAATACAAATCGAGCGGTTGTGGTGGTGGCTAGTCGGAAGCGAAGTTCTATCTCACCATTCTAGATGACTTCAGGGAGCGCTCGGTATGTTAAATCTCAACCAACCACGGTCGGCATGGCCTAGATTTGTGAACATATACCGTCTATTGCTACATTATCTATATATTTCCATCAAATCTTTGTTACATTATCTATTTTTAATTCTATAGTTTTGTACTTTGTTGCATCTATATGGATATGTTCTATCAATTACTCCCATATTTGCATCTTGCTCGGTTATTTCAGTATATCTAATTTAGGATCTTAATTTTCATTTCAGGCAGTACATCCCTTGCTTTGCAAGAACAGGAGTAGAAGGAAATCTTGGGCTTTACTTTGCTGATGACTCCCAGGATGTCATATTGACAACGCGACATGGATTTACAATGACGGTTAGTGTAAAACTTGATAAAGACGTCACTCCTATTTTAATGCGGACCTTTGGAGAAAAATGTCTAAGTGTTATGAACTGAAAGGTGGCAACAAAATTCTAGTGCATGCACCACAGCCTGGTTTAATTAACATGGATGTTTACTTCCCCAACGTCATCAGCCGATCAAAGTCTAATCGACGTTAGTGTCCTTTCAACTTTCTCCATGCTGTCATATTACTATTTAAGCAACCAATTGATCACTATTTAAGCAACCAATTGTGATATCATATTCTGACTCCGTTCCTAGGCAGTAACAAATTCTGTTTACCAACTTATGTGCACTATATATTCTTCTGCCATGTTCTGAATAAATAATACCTTTCCACCTTTTAAGCAGGATATGTTGGATGCATAGTGAACGATCTGTATGTTACTAAGCGTACCAAATTTCACTGGAAGGACTTGAAGCATGTCATAAACTTTGTTGATCATCTGACAGAGATAGCACAAGGTATGAACGCTGGATTTTGGATGGATTAATTAGACCTATGGTGCACACACTAAACAAGACCAATTGTGTGCACAAAGCGCTGGTAAAAAGTCTTATTTTAATGTTGATGCTCATAAACTATATATATCTTCAATGATATGTTACAATTGTTTTTATTCTACATGTCAGCAGAAATTGCCCCTATGGCCGTTCTGGATCGATTTCCGGCGTGGTGAATTACACTTGTGCACCCAATAACGCCAAAGTGATTGCAAGGTCTGCATTTCCATAAAAATGGAACCATTCAAATTAACAAGTTCTCGCTTCTCGTGGCAATGCATCCATATTGGAAAATTGGAGACACTGTTCTACTCCTGCTCTACCAAGGCACAGAAGGGCTCTTCCTTTTCAATGACGAGATGTCGAGTCGCCGTGATCAAGCTGCTTCCAGTGGATAGTTGTGGTTGTTGGCCCTCAGCCTCTTAAAATGTGCTAGCTGTTACTATATATGTTAAGTATGTAGATATGGACCATATGGTTGTTGGCCCTTAGCCTCTTAAAATGTGATAGTTGTTCCTATGTTAAGTATTTGGATATGGACCATATGGTTGTCAAAACCGTGTTACGAAGATCCTCCTTTTGTCGACTAGTGTAACCACTTTATATATGTTACTCAAATGTTGTTACCCAAGTTCTAAATTTTCATGGAAAGTATTAGTATCGTACAGTTCATTGAGTTTAAGCGTGTGCCCGATGTCTAGAAGGCGTTTGCATATTAACTGTCCATATTGCAAATTCACACACATGTTCACATAAGGAAACGTATGTGTAACATACTAATCATCGCACACGAGTACTCGCAGAAGCATCGTGTGCGATACTCCTAGCCACTACAAGCAACTAGTTTGCATTTTTCAAAGTTTTTTGTACACACAGAATCACACACGAAGTAACTGTATTGACCGCCTATGTTGTAATTTCTCACTTCAAACAGTTCATCCGAGTCAGTAGTTTGCCACGTATCACACACATCTTGTTTACACGACTCGTTTGTGTTCTTTTGGCTCATCACAAACAGTTCATCCATGTGAACTGTATGTTGCATATCACACACATCTTGTTAAGTTGAATCATTTCTGTTGTGTTCCCTAATCGAAAACAGTTTGTCCGAGTTAACTGTATGTCGTATATTGCACACACATTGATATGGCTGCCCGTTTACATTGTTCTACCTCATCATAAATAGTTGAATGGATTAACCATGTGTCTGCATCGCACACATATTATTATGGCTGCCCGTTTACATTGTTACGCCTCGCCATAAACAGTTTGAATGGATTAGCTGTATGCCTGCATCGCTGCGCAACTAAAATCTTAACCATGTTTGATGCATCCATCATCGCAGACATTTTGCACCTTTTTTGATGGTTTTTTTACACCACAGTTTGCGATTATTGCATCGCACACAGTTTCGGCAAAGGGTCTCTGATCGTAGTGTCGCATTAGCAGTCTCCTGCAGTAGAGTATCTAGGAGATGCATAGCAACGAGAGGGGGAGAGTGTGTCCACGTACCCTCGTAGACTGAGAGCGGAAGCGTTTGACAACGCGGTTCATGTAGTCGAACTTCTTCTCGTTCTGACCGATCAAGCACCGAACGTACGGCACCTCCGAGTTTTGCACATGTTCAGCTCAATGACGTCCCTCGAACTCTTGATCTAGCAAAGTGTCAAGGGAGAGTTCCGTCAGCATGACGGCGTGGTGATGGTGATGGTGAAGTGATCCGTGCAGGGCTTCACCTAAGCACTACGATGATATGACCGGAGGCGTAAACTGTGGAGGGGGCGCTGCACACGCCTAACAATTGTTGGTGTGTGTTCTAGCGGTGCCTGTTGGGGAACGTTGCAGAAAATTAAAAATTTTCCTACGGTTTCACCAAGATCCATCTATGAGTTCATCTAAGCAACGAGTCATGGGAGAGAGTTCGCATCTACATACCACTTGTAGATCACGTGCGGAAGCTTGCAAGGTGATGATGGAGTCGTACTCGACGTGATTCAGATCACCGATGTCCTAGTGCTGAACGGATAGCACCTCCGCGTTCAACACACGTATGGGACGGGAGACGTCTCCTCCTTCTTGATCCAGCAAGGGGGAAGGAGAGGTTGAGGAAGCTCGCTCCAACGGCAGCACGACGACGGCAGCTCCAACCAAGCAAGGGGGGCGCCCCCTTTAGGGTTTCCCCCCCAACCCTAGGCGCATGGGCCCAAGGTGGGGGGCGCGCCCAGCCCTCTGAGGCTGGATCCCTCCCTTCTGCGGCCCATGTGGCCCTCGGGAGGTTGCCCCTCGGTGGACCCGGAACCCCTCGGTGGTCGGTATATTACCGATAGACCCCAAAACTTTCCGGTGTCCGTATGACAACTTCCCATATATAAAACTTCACCTCCGGACCATTAGGAACTCCTCGTGACGTCAGGGATCTCATCAGGACTCGAACAATATTCGGTAGTCACATACTAGTATTCCTAATAACCCTAAGCGTCACCGAACCTTAAGTGTGAAGACCCTACGGGTTGGAGACATCTGAACATGACCGAGGCGACTCTTGGGCAATAACCAACAGCGGGATCTGGATACCCATGTTGGCTCCCACATGCTCCTCGATGATTTCATCGGTTGAACCACGATGTCGAGATTCAATCAAACCACTGTATGCAATTCCCTTTGTCAATCGATGCGTTACTTGCGAGACTTCGATCGTCGGTATCCCAATACCTTGTTCGGTCTAGTTACCGGCAAGTCACTTTACATGTACCGTAATGCATGATCTGTGGCCAACACCTTGGTCACCTTGAGCTCATTATGATGATGCATTCTTGAGTGGGCGGAGATACCTCTCCGTCATGCGGAGTGACAAATCGATCTCGATCCGCGTCAACCCAATGACACTTTGGAGATACACTAATGCACCTTTATAGTCACCCGATTCGTTGTGGCGTTTGATACACCTAAGGCACTCCTACGGTGTCAAGGAGTTACACGATCTCATGGTGAAGGAAGAGATACTTGACATTGGCAAAGCTCTAGCAGAACTACTACGATCTTCATGCTATGCTTAGGATTGGGTCTTGTCCATCACATCATTCTCCTAATGATGTGATCCCGTTATCAACGACATCCAATGTCCATAGCCAGAAACCATGACTATCTGTTGATCGCAGCGAGCTAGTCGACTAGAGGCTCACTAGGGACATATTGTGGTCTATGTGTTCACACGTGTATTACGATTTCGGGATAATACGGTTATAGCATGAACAAAGACATTTATCATGAACAATGAAATATAATAATACTTTTATTATTGCCTCTAGGGCATATTTCCAACAGTCTCCCACTTGCACTAGAGTCACCAATCTAGTCACATTGTGATGAATCGAACACCCATAGAGTTACGGTGTTGATCATGTTTTGCTTTCATGAGAGAGGTTTAGTCAGCGGATCTGCGACATTCGAGATCCGTGTGTACTTTGCAAATCTCTATGTCTCCATCTTGAACATTTTCACGAGATGGAGTTGAAGCAACGCTTGATGTGCTGGTCTTCTTGTGAAACACAGGCTCCTTGGCAAAGCAATAGCTCCAGTGTTGTCCGCAGAAGAGTTTGATCGGCCCGACACATTGGGTATGACTCCTAGGTCGGTGATGAACTCCTTCACCCAAATCGCTTCATCGCTGCCTCCGAGGCTGCCATGTACTCCGCTTCACCGTAGATCCCGCCACGGCGCTCTGCTTGCGGTTGCACCAGCTTCTTGCTCCACCATTCAACATATACGCGTATCCGGTTTGCGACTTAGAGTCATCGGATCTGAGTCGAAGCTAAGCGTCGGCGTAACCCTTCTGACGAGCTCTTCGTCTCCTCCATAAGCGAAACATGTCCTTTGTCCTTTTCGGTGCCGGGATATTCTTGACCGCTGTCCGGTGTTCCTTGCGGGATTACTTTGGTATCTTGCTACCAAACTTACGGCAAGGTTTACATCAGTGCAGTACACAGACATGGCATACATAATAGATCCTATGGCTGAAGCATAGGGATGACACTCATCTCTTCTTTATCTTTTGCGTGGTGGGTGGTAGAGCCGAGCTCAATCTCACACCTTGTAACATAGGCAAGAACCCTTCTTGGACTGATCCATTTGAACCTCTTCAAAATCTTATCAAGGTATGTGCTTTGTGAAAGACCTATGAGGCGTCTCGATATATCTCTATAGATCTTGATGCCTAATATATAAGCAACTTCTCCAAGGTCCTTCATTGAAAAACACTTATTCAAGTAGGCCTTAATGCTGTCGAAGTTCTATATTATTTCCCATCAAGAGTATGTCATCTACATATAATATGAGAAATGCTCTGAGCTCCCACTCACTTTCTTGTAAGCATGAGGCTTCTCCATAAGTCTGCATAAACTAAGCGCTTTGATCATCTCATCAAAACAAATATTCCAACTCGAGATGCTTGCACCAGTCCATAAATGGATCATTGGAGCTTGCATACTTTATTAGCGTTCTTAGGATCGACAAAACCTTCGGTTGCATCATATACAGCTCTTCCTTAAGATGTCCGTTAAGGAATGCCGTTTTGGCGTCCATCGCCATATCTCATAATCATAGTATCGGCAATTGCTAACATGATTCGGACGGACTTCAGCTTCGCTCGGGAGAGAATGTCTCGTCGTAGTCAATCCCTTGAACTTGTCGATAACCCTTAGCGACAAGCCGAGCTTTATAGATGGTAACATTACCATCTGCGTCCGTCTTCTTCTTGAAAATCCATTTGTTTCCTATCGCTCGCCGATCATCGGGCAAGTCTGTCAAAGTCCATACTTTGTTTTCATACATGGATTCTATCTCGGTTTCATGGCTTCAAGCCATTTGTTGGAATCTGGGCCGCCATCGCTTCTTCATAGTTCGAAGGTTCACCGTTGTCTAACAACATGATTTCCGGGACGGGGTTGCCGTACCACTGCAGTGCGGAGCGTGTCCTTGTGGACCTCTGAGTTCATAGCAACTTGATCTGAAGTACCTTGATCATCATCATTGTTTTCCTCTTCAGTTGGTGTGGGCATCACAGGAACATTTTCCTGCGCTGCACCACTTTCCTGTTCTAGAGGTAGTACTTCATCGAGTTCTACTTTCCTCCCACTTACTTCTTTCGATAGAAAATCTTTTTCCAGAAAGCATCCATTCTTGGCAACAAAGATCTTGCCCTCGGATCTTAAGTAGAAGGTATACCCGATAGTTTCCTTAGGGTATCCTATGAAGACGCATTTTTCCGACTTGGGTTCAAGCTTTTCAGGTTGAAGTTTCTTGACATAAGCATCGCATCCCCAAACTTTTAGAAGCGACGACTTAGGTTTCTTCCCAAACCATAATTCATACGGTGTCGTCTCAGCGGTTTAGATGGTGCCCCATTTAAAGTGAATGTAGCTGTCTCTAGGCGTATCCCCAAAATGATAGCGGTAAATCGGTAAGAGACATCATAGACCGCACCATATCTAATAGAGTGCGATTCTGACGTTCGGACACACCGTTCTGTTGAGGTGTTCGGTGGCGTGAGTTGTGAAACGATTCCACATTTCCTTAAGTGTGTACCAAAATCATGACTTAAGTATTCTCCTCCACGATCGATCGTAGGAACTTTATCTTTCGGTCACGTTGATTCTCCACCTCATTCTGAAATTCCTTGAACTTTTCAAAGGTTTCAGGACTTGTGTTTCATTAAGTAAACATACCCATATCTACTCAAGTCATCGGTGAGAGTGAGAACATAACGATATCCTCCATGAGCCTCAACGCTCATTGGACCGCATACATTGGTATGTATGATTTCCAACAAGTTGGTTGCTCGCTCCATTATTCGGAGAATGGAGTCTTGGTCATTTTGCCCATGAGGCATGGTTAGCATGTGTCAAGCGATTCATAATCAAGAGACTCTAAAGTCCATCGGCATGGAGCTTCTTCATGCGCTTGATACCAATGTGACCAAGGCGGCAGTGCCACAAGTATGTGGGACTATCGTTATCAAATTTACATCTTTTGGCATCCACACTATGAACATGTGTAGTATTACGCTCGAGATTCATCAAGAATAAACCATTGACCATCGAAGCATGACCATAAAACATATCTCTCATATAAATCGAACAACCATTATTCTCAGACTTAAATGAGTAGCCATCTCGTATTAAGCGAGATCCGGATACAATGTTCATGCTCAAACTTGGCACTAAATAACAATTATTAAGGTTCAAAACTAATCCGTAGGTAAATGTAGAGGCGGCGTGCCGGCGGCGATCACATCGACTCGGAACCATTCGGCGGCGGCGTCCCCTAAATACTTCCGTTTATTCCGCAGCTCCTGCTGTGAGTTACAAATATGAACAGCGGCACGGTATCAAATACCGGGAGTTACTACGAGTCTTGGTAAGGTACACATAAATTACATGTATATCAAATATACCTCTGGTGTTGCCGGCCTTCTTATCCGCTAAGTATTTGGGGGCAGTTCCGCTTCCATTGACCTTCCCTTTACAATAAAAGCACTCAGTCTCAGGCTTGGGTTCATTCTTTGACTTCTTCGATGGCGGCTTCTGCAGGCGCGCGGCAACATCCTTGCCGTCCTTCTTCAAGTTCTTTTTGCCCTTGCCCTTCTTGAACTTAGTGGTCTTATTGACCATCAACACTTGATGTTCTTTCTTGATTTTAGCCTCTGCTGACTTCAGCATCGAGAACACTTCAGGAATGGTCTTCACCATCCCCGCATGTTGTAGTTCATCACAAAGCTCTTGTAGCTTGGTGGAACAAGCGGAGAATTCTGTCAATGACCGCCTCATCAGGGAGGTTAATGTTCAGTGGGTCATACGGTTGTGCAACCCGACATCTTGAGGATGTGCTCAGCAGACGAGACCTGTTTTCCTCCATCTTACAAGCTGTAGAACTTGTCGGAGACATCATATCTCTTGACCGGGCATGAGCTTGGAAAACTAGTTTCAGCTCTTTGAACATCTCATATGCTCCGTGATGCTCAAAACGCTTTTGGAGCCCCGGTTCTAAGCTGTAAAGCATGCCGCACTGAACGAGGGAGTAATCATTAGCACGAGTTTGCAAGCATTCATAATGTCTTGGTTCTCTGGGACGGGAGCTTCACCTAGCGGTCCTTCTAGGACATATTGCTTCTGGTAGCTATGAGGATGATCCTCGGGTTCGGACCCGATCCGTATAGTTGCTGCCATCATCTTTCACTTGGTTTTCTCTAGGAGCAGCGTTGAAGTTCATGTTGACATTAGCGTTGCCATTTGATCTACAAGACATATTTGCAACGGTTTTAGACTAAGTTCATGATAATAAAGTTCTAATCAAATTATGAACTCCCACTTAGATTAGACATCCCTCTAGTCATCTAAGTGTCACACGATCCGAGTTGACTAGCCCGTGTCCGATCATCCGTGAGACGGACTAGTCATCGTCGGTGAACATCTTCATGTTGATCGTATCTTCCATCGACTTCGTGTTCGACCTTTCGGTCTCCGTGTTCGAGGCCATATCGTACATGCTAGGCTCGTCAAGTTAACCCTAAGTGTTTTCGCTGTGTAAACTGTCTTACACCGTTGTATGTGAGCGTAAGAATCCATCACACCCGATCATCACGTGGTGCTTAGAAGCGACGAACTGTAGCAATGGTGCACGATTAGGGAGAACACTTCTTGAAATTTTGTAAGGATCATCTTATTTACTATCGTCGTCCTAAGTAAACAAGATGCATAAACATAATAAACATCACATGCAATTATATAGTTGTGACATGATATGGCCAATATCATAAAGCTCCATTGATCTCCATCTTGGGGCTCCATGATCATCTTGTTACCGGCTTGACACCATGATCTCCATCATCATGATCTCCATCATCGTGTCTTCATGAAGTTGTCCGCCATAGCGACTACTTCTACTTCTATGGCTAGCAGCGTTTAGCAATAAAGTAAAGTAGTTTACATGGCGTTCTTCAATGACACGCAGGTCATACAAAAATAAAGACAACTCCTATGGCTCCTGCGGTTTTCATACTCATCGACATGCAAGTCGTGAATCGTATTACAAGAACATGATCTCATACATCACAATTCATCATTCATCACAACTTCGGCCATATCACATCACATGATCAATCGCTGCAAAAACAAGTTAGGCGTCCTCTAATTGTTGTTGCATCTTTTCGATGGCTGCAATTGGGTTCTAGCAAGAGCGTTTTCTTACCTCGAATAACCTGGCGTGATTTTGTCAACTTCTATTTACCCTTCATAAGGGCCCTTTTCATCGAATCCGCTCCAACTAAAGTGGGAGAGGCAGACACCGCCAGACCACCTTATGCAACTAGTGCATGTTAATCGGTGGAACCGGTCTCACGTAAGCGTCGTGTAAGGTTGGTCGGGCGCTTCATCCCACAATACCGCTGAAGCAAGAAAAGACTAGTAGAGGCAAGCAAGTTGACAAGATCCACGCCCACAACAAAATTGTGTTCTACTCGTGCATTAGAGAACTACGCATAGACCTAGCTCATGATGCCACTATTGGGGAACGTTGCAGAAAATTAAAAATTTTCCTATGGTTTCACCAAGATCCATCTATGAGTTCATCTAAGCAACGAGTCAGGGAGAGAGTTCGCATCTACATACCACTTGTAGATCACGTGCGGAAGCTTGCAAGGTGATGATGGAGTCGTACTCGACGTGATTCAGATCACTGATGTCCAACTGCTGAACGGAAAGCACCTCCGCGTTCAACACACGTGCGGGGACGGAGGCGTCTCCTCTGCTTGATCCAGCAAGGGGAAGGAGAGGTTGAGAAGCTTCGCTCAAGCGGCAGCCTGACGGCGTGGTGATATTGGTGCAGCGATACTCCGGCAGGCCGCCAAGCGCTTAACGGAGGAGGAGAGGTGTTGGGGAGGGGAGGGGCTGCGCCATGGAGATGTCTGTAGCAGCCCTCCCCCACCCCTCTATTTATAGGGGAAGGGGAAAGGGGGCCGACCCCTCTAGATGGGATCTAGAGGGGGGCGGCGGCCAGGGAGGGGAGGCTTGCCCCCCAAGCAAGGGGGGCGCCCCCTTTAGGGTTTCCCCCCCAACCCTAGGCGCATGGTGTCACATCCCTAGTTCTGGTATGACCTAGACTAGCTAGTCATTTGTGCATCATGTTTAAATTCCATTTAAATTTGAAATGGGGATTTGTAAAACCCTCAGAAATCATTTCTGGAAATGACCCAAATAAAAATTTCTCCAAAAGGGTCCAAGAAAATGCTCATGTTACCCTCTGAAAATATTGGACAGAGATAAAAATCAAACCAATATTTTTAGGAGCTCACAAGTATTTATTTTGGGCATTTGGAATTAATGCAATAACTATTTACTTTGGATATATATTATTATATATATATAATGTTGTCCAAAAATTATGCCACTTATTTGAGGAGCTCGGAATAATATAGTTAGCTCACTGCAAAAATGGGCATAAGGAAATAAAATGATTTAGTATTTTAACTAAATCAAAACAAATGTCGAAATAAAAAGCAGAAAACAAAAGAAAGGAAAAAGCTTACAGGCCTCCTCCTGTCTTGGCCCAGCTTGCATGTGATCTGGCATTGCCCACCCTCCTCTGTCGTCTTCGTCTTGACGGGGGAGGCGCGTGCCCGGCAGCAGCAGCTCCGCATGGCCACCTCCTCCTCCTGCCTGCTGCTGTCCTCCCCTCGTCGCTCTGGGCGGCCCGAATGGCGCCACGCTGCGCCCCGCACCTCTCTCACTCTCTCTCGCTCTCCCTCCTCCCTGGACCTCTCCCTCTCCCAGCCCAAGCCAGCTTGCCCGCCGCCACCGCTTCGCCGTTCTTGTAGCCATAGCCGTCCCCTCGCCCCTCCGTCGTGCCCGGAAGAACATGGCGCCGTCCTCGTCCTCTCCATGAGCCACGCGCCGAGGCAGTGGAGCCTCGCCATCGAGCTCGACCCGCCGCCTCTGCTGCCGAGATCGCCGGCGACCGTCGCCGTCCCAGCGCCTCCCGAGGCAGCTTCGGCGCCCGCTGCAGCAGCGGTGAGCTCCGCCACCGTTCCCCCTCTCCGCTTGGTCACCCGCCGCCGTAGCCTTTGTCCACCATGGCGAACCTCCGCCCGCCGCCGAGCTTCGCCCGTCGGCGCAGCTCCGGTGACCATTTGGTCACCCGCGAGTCAACACACTCGTAAGGCCCGAAGAGCATCCCTAAGCGCTTTGCCGCTCGTCTTGAGCTCAAACACGTTCCGTGCGACCGAACTCCGGCGGCCGCGGCCGAGCTTCGCCGCCCGCCGATTCGGCCACCCGAGCCCAGCCACGGCCACGCTCGGCCGCGCCATCGAGCTAGCTCTCCAGCGCGCCTAGCCGCGCGCCATTTGGAGCACCACGGAGAAACCGGGGCACAAATGCGCCCGCGGACCTCGCCCGGCGACTAACCGCCGCGGGGTTTGACTTGTTTGACACAGGGTTTGACCCCCGAGGTCAGCGGCGTGGGCCATGCCCTGTTTAGTTTAGGTATTAGTTTAGTTAGCGCTAATTAACTTTCGGTTAATTAGTTGTTTCCTTGATAGTGGGCCCGGCCCTTAATCCTTTAATTAAGCAAATAACCCCCTGTTAACTAAGCGTGACAGCGGCGTGTGGACCCCACACGTCAGGTTTGACCCTAGACAGCCACAGTTGACTGCTGACGTCTTGCTGACGTCATGCTGGCGCAATATATATTTCTGGAATTAAAATAAATCAGGAAATTCCAGAAAATGATTTAAACTTTAGAAATTCATAGAAATTCAACCGTAGCTCAGATTGAAATAATTTATATATGAAAAATTATCAGAAAAATGCAATCTTTCCATCTGTACTAGTTTCAAGCATGACAAACCAACTTATACATGCTGAATATAAGGAAACACATTATGGCATATTAAGAGACATAAATTAGAATTGCATTTGAGCCTTTGGTTCAAATGGACTTCAAACCAAATGATTACTAGTTGCATTAGCTCAAACAAAATCACATCTTCATGCCATGTTCATGCATCATATTGTTGCATATGTTTGTGTATTGATTGCGACCTTGTTCCTTCTCGATAGGTCTGCTCAGGAGACCGTTCAGTACTGTCGTGAAGCGGTGCCTTCCTTGTTGATTTACCGAGCAAGCAAACCCCTTGTTCATTCGATAAAATCCTACTCTCTCGCTCCTGCTCTCGGTTATTGCATTAGGACAACAACGATTCATCGCTACTTTGTCTTTGCGGTAGTTGAACCCATTCCTCTGCATGACTGTCATTGCCACGATAATTAGTTAAAACCCACTAGCATGTGTAGGAGTTGATTGAGCCATGTTGTGATCCTACCATGCTATACCTGCTATTGCTTAGAGTTGTGTCGGGGCTGATTCATTGGGAATGAATTGGAGTACAATGCTCTATGTTACGATCTTTGAGTGAGCGTGTGAACACGATTTGGTAAAGGTAGCGGTGAGAGGCCATGTAGGAGTACATGGTGGGTTGTCTCCTTTGGAACCGTCCATAAGCCTTGAGTTCTATGTATGTTGTCCAATGACTCGATACTACCACACATTGGGTTCGGTAACTCGACCCCTCTCGACTTATTAACCAACTTGGTCTCTGTCCGAGTGTCATAACTAGTTTACGGTGTTTGTAGGTAGTGCTATTTTTCTACCAAGTGGCACCCGGCGAGTGGGCTTAGAGACAGACTAAACACAAGTGGCACGGTGTACCAAGTGGCACCGGATGGTGGGCTTGGGAACCCTGCTCACATCGTTTGGGGCCGTGGCGACACCCGGCGGATCTCCTTGCGGATGAAACCGAATAGGCGATAAACACAGGCTAGAGTCTTGTGTGGTTAGTCGGTCGTGGCCGACTCCTTGCCGAGCTTCAGCTTGAAGGTTGCGAGATACAGGCTGTACATGGTGATAAGTGGCGAGGCGTGTGTGAAGAAGTACACCCTGCGGGGTTAACATGATCTATTGAATAGCGGGTCATGAGATATGGACTTCTTGGATGCTTACATGGTACATAGATAACTTGAAGTGGATACTCTAAAATGCTCAAGAAAAGTGTGAGTACTATGGATGGCCTTCTCGTGGGAGGCGAGGATGAATCCATAGTAGTGTATTGTGTGGTGATTAGTGGACTCGTGTGCATCATATCACCTTAAAGAAGTTCGGTAGTCGTAGAAACAGGATAGCCACGAGTCAAAGCTGGCTTCTTGCAACTAAACCCCACATTACCCTCTTGATACAAATGCATGTATGATAGGATCGATGTAAGTCTTCTTTGAGTACCTTTGTACTCATGGTGCTTTATTTATGTTTTTGCAGCGGAGACTTGGTCTTACTAGTGTCTCGTGGACTTGACGAGTAGCTTGTACCTCAGCTCGATCTTGATCGGATGTTGTAGATAGTCGGGCTCTTGACCTTTTTCATTTGTAGATGTACGTACCCGGACATGTAATGCTTCCGCTTGTTGCTTGTATGCTCTGTATGATGGGTCTTGTGACCCTGTTTGCAATAAATGCTATGATGGCTCTTGAGCCTTTATCTATATGAGTTGTTGAGTTATCTTTGTAATGCCATGTTATACAGCACATACTTGCATGTTATGCGTCGTGTAATGTGTATTGCTATGTGTGGGATCGACTATCTAGTTGTTTATCTTTAGTAGCCTCTCTTACGGAAATGTCTCCTAGTGTTTCCACTGAGCCACGGTAGCTTGCTCTTGCTCCGGAACACTTAGGCTGGCGGCATGTGTCCTTCTTCGTTCTGTATACATCCCTTGGAAATGTCACGCGATGAATCTGGAGTCTGTTAGCCGCTTCTGCCAGTTCACGAGTCTGTTAGCCAGTGCTACTGACTGGATTCACTTTCGATGACCGACACGTTCGATGATGGGTCATGGATGCTGTCCTGTAAGTTTGTGCCACTTTGGGTTTCGACTAGCCATGTCGGCCGGGCTCCTTATCATATGGATGCTAGCGACACTATCATATCGTGTGCCAAAAGCATAAGCGGTCCGGGAGAAGGTAAGGCGACACCCGTGGGAATACCGTGCGTGAGGCCGCAAAGTGATATAAAGTGTTACATGCTAGATCGATGTGGCATTGAGTCGGGGTCCTGACAGCTTTGGTATCAGAGCCTGACTGCCTGTAGGATTACCAAGCCAAACTGGTCGAAGTTGAGTCTAGAAATTCTTTAGTTATGTAAGGGAATTGATTGTGGGAAGGAACGTAAGGCTCTTTTTACTCCTTATACCTCATGGCCTTCTGATCTGAGTCATCCTATCTTTCCTGCGGGGTTAAGGAGCTAGGCTATCTCTTCCGTCTATTAGGGTCACGTGTTACTACTCCGTAGTCCCTTAGGATTGGTTGGTCAGAGTCATGTTCGGTTTTGAGTACTTCGGTGTAGTTTGTTTAGTATGATCTCGAGAACTTTCGGTGATGATGTTGAGTATGTTACTACCCCATTTTAGCGGGATGTCTCATTACGAGCATTTCTTGCCGTTATCTTTGCGGAATTGCCCTAGGAGTTAGAGATACTAATTTCCTTGTCCTACATTCTGCGGTCTATAGTAGATCTTGATCCGTCCTTGGTTTCGTTTCTCGAGGATGTCATCGGTTAAGCGAAGTTACATTGCTCGTAGTCGAGAACCACGGAGATGGTAGGGATGAGGATCCTCCCGACCAGCCTTCGTTGACGAGTGCATGTTAGAGATGGAAGGAACAAGCGTGAGTCTAATAAGCTTGTTAGCGCGTGTCGAGGAGAACAACACACATCGGTTCAAAGGATGCATGACCATTCATGACTTCATCCGCTTGCACCCACCTACCTTTCATCATTCCATCGAGCCACTCGATGCGGATGGTAGCTCCGTAGCATCACACACAACTCCGTTCTGCGAGCGTGGCTGAAGATGACAAGGTCACCTATGCCACATACCACGGAAGGTCTGCTAGTCTTTGGTGGCGAACTATGAGGCTATGCTTCCAGTGGCGATTCCTACTTGGAGGATTTCATTGAGGCTTTTCGCGAGCATCACATTCCCGAGCCCTCATCGATCGCAAGAGAAGAGTTACGTAGTTTCACCCGAGTAAGATGGCTGTTGATGCTTCTGAGAGAGTTTGAGAACCTCGCCCGTTATGCCCACGAAGAGGTGTCCACGGACGCCAGAAGCGAGCTAGGTTCGGAAGGTCTCAACCCCAAGTTGCGTCGTGATCTCCACTTGCATTATTGTGATACGTTCCAAGCTCTTGTGAACAAGGCCATTAATGCGAGACAGCTCAGCTCACTTACGAGGAGTCTCGTAAGCACACCGTGATTTGGGATCTTCCTCGGCTCCGAGTCTCGAAGCGCGGTTTGGGTTCGAACTCCGCTCTTCCTCCGGATATTCACCAAGGCCATCTCATGTGGTGCCTCCCCAGCTCGATCGTATGTTCCACCCAGGCCTATTGGTAGACCGCTTGTCGGTCTTGGGTCCACATCCAACCGAGGACTTGCTTCACATGCGGGAAGCCGGACACTATACTGCGTGTTGCTCTCGGACTAGTTATGCTCCACCCGGCCGAAAGGCTGTTGGCTGTGTTAAGCCATCACGCAAGATGATCAATGTCAAGTCAGCTCCCATGAGCGTGGGCGTGTGCATCACGTCTCGGCTAATGCGCTCATGATGATCCGGATGTCGTTCTTGGTACACTCCTTGTCAATGTCATCCGGCGCCGGTTACATTAAATCTTGGGCGTCTCACTCCTTCATTTAAAGCTATGCTAACTTGCACAACATGTCATTTTGTGATATGCCCTCTCCACTAGTCATTCAAACTCCACGGATCCAAATGGCAAACTTCTAGTGTAAGCCATAGTAGCGAAATCCTTGTAGACAGACTTGCATTCCTTGCATCACTTATAGCCCTCAAGTCTCTGAGATATTAACATCATCTTGGGTATGGGTGGATGACAGCTCATTATGCCAAGATTGATTGTTACACAGTGCATTCAGCTTACCCACCCGTCGGCAAGATAGTCCTTGTCTCCACTAGAGTTGCAAGCGTCGGCTCTATTCTCTTAATGCCAGCCCTCTTCCGGACCTTGAAGATATCCGGTAGTCCGTGACTTTCCGGATGTCTTTCGGAGAACTGCCGGTGTTCCACAGCGAGGGGCGTAGAGTTAAATCATAGATCTTATCCGGGAACCGCCCCAATTTCTAGGAGACCTTACAAGATGGCACCCTTAGAACTAGCGAGCTTAGAAACAACTTGATGAGTCCTTGCAAAGGGTTTCATCCGTCCTAGTTCTTCTCCTTGGGCTTGCCCGTCCTCTTCGTCAAGAAGAAGGATGAGTGCGGACGGATGGTTGTAGATTATCGTCCGTTAATTTGGTCACGATAAAGAACAAATATCCGCTCCCGGGATCAACGACACATGTATGATCAGCTCATTGGATCCTCGATCTTCTCAAGATGGATTTGAGGTTAGGCTACCACCAAATCAAGATCGAAGCAGGGATATTCCTAAGATAGCCTTTGTCACTCGTTATGGCGATCTGAGTACCTTTGTCATGTCCTTTGGCCTAACCAATGCTCGAGCCACATTCTCCGCTTGATGAACTCGATCTTCATGGAGTACTTAGATAAGTTAAATCGTGGTTTACCTCGATGATATTCTTATTTACTCGAAGAGCGAAGAAGAGCATGCGAACATCTTAGACTTGTATTAGAAAAACTCGAGAGCATCGCCTTTATGCCAAGTTCTCCAAGTGTGAATTTTGGTTGCGGAAGTGACCTATCTGGGCCACGTGATATCTGGTAAGGGCATTCTTGTCAATCCGAAAGAGTTAAGGCCGTTCTCGATTGGACTCCACCTGAAACTGTTAAACAAGTTAGGAGTTTCCTTGGTCTAGCCAGCTATTGCCGTCGCTTTGTTGAAAACTTCTCCAAAGTAGCCAAACCCCTCACGGAACTTCTCAAGAAAGATAAAAAGTTTGAGTGGTCCCCACGGTGTGAGTCTGATTTTGAGGCCCGAAGAGGCGCTGACTTCTGCTCCCATACTTGTGCCACGGTTTCACTAAAGACTTTATTATCTCTGCGGCGCCTCACGGCGGGGACTAGGTTGCATTCTTATGCGAGGATCGTCATGTGATTGCCTATGCATCTCGGCAGTTGCATCCACATGAGAGAATTATCCTACACATGATCTAGAGCTTGCGGCCGTAGTCTATGCACTCAAGACTGGCGACATTACCTCCTTAGTAGCGTTGCGAGATCTACACGATCACGAGTCTCAAGTATATCTTCACCCAACGGATCTGAATCTTAGGCAAAGGCGTTGGTTGGAATTGATCTCAGATTACGACTTAGGGATTACTTACACTCGAGCAAAGCCAATGTCATGGCTGATGCTCTAAGCCGTAAATCCTATTGCAACAATCTCATGTTGTGGCAGGGCCAACCACTTCTCCATGAGAATTACGTAAGCTTAACCTTCACATTGCTCCTCACAGTTCCTTTCTACCTTGGTGGCGAAACCTACTCTTGTAGATCATATCATAGAAGCCGAAGCATGATCACGGGATTACGGATCAAGAGAAACATTCGAAGGGAGTTCTTTGGTAGTTTCTCTGTTGATGATCGGCGTAGTTTTCTTGAGAACCGTTTGGTGGTCCCCAAGAAGCAACATCTTCGACAAGCTGATTCTTAAGGGGCGCATGAATCCCTCTCACGATTCATCCGGTAGTACTAAGATGTATCGGGACCTCGCCGGAGGTTACGGTGGACTAGGATGAAGAGAAAATCGCTGACTTCGTTGCTAATTGCGGCGTTTGTCGTCAGCGTTAAAGCGAGCATCAAAGACCTCTTGGCACCCTTGACCTTTAGCTATTCTGAATGGAAATGGGATAAAGTTGGTATGGACTTCATCACGGCTTTCCCGGGACCAAGAGAGGAATAATGCTATCTTCGTAGTCATTGATCGTCTCTCCAAAGTGGCTCACTTCCTACATTAGAGAGTATCCTTTGCCCGGTCAGCTCGTGACTTATATATTCTCGAATAGTATCACTTCACGGTGTTCCACTAGAGATCAATTCAGACCGTGGCGATCTTTTCACTTCTCATTTACGGAGAGTTTCCAATCGCCATGGGAACCCATCTTTCCTTGATGCCGCTTTCCACCCTCGATCGGTGGTCGGTGGAGCAGGTCGACCAAATTCTCGAAGACATGCTTAGAGCTTGCGTTATCTCATTCGGTATGGATTGGGAGAAATGTCTTCCTTTTGCGAGTTTGCTTATAACAATAGCTATCAATCCGGTCTCAAAAAGCTCCTTTTGAGATTCTCTATGGGCGAAGATGTCGAACACCTTTGAACTGGTGAAACGGTGAAAGACAATTCTTTGGACGGACATGATCCGGGGAGGCGGAAGAGCAAGTTCGCATCATTAGTGAGAATTTGAAAACAGCCCGATCTCGTCAAAAGAGCGATATGATCGTCATCATAAGGATATGACTTATGAAGTTGGCGACAAAGCTTACCTTGGGTTACCCTTTGAAGGGTACCCATCGTTTGATATCAAGGGCAAGTTGGCTCCTCGTTACATTGGTCCTTTTCGCATTCTCGCTAAGCGAGGAGAGGTTGCCTACCAGTTGGAACTACCCCACATCTTTCTCGAGTTCATGATGTCTTCCCGTCTCTCAACTCGGCGTTGCTTCTCGGATCCTATCCGTGGAGTGAACCACAGGCGCTTGATCTCCAAGATAACCTCACATACCGAGAGTACCGGTTCGCATTCTCGATCAAGCGAGCGTGTCACTCGGCGTCATAACATCAAGTTTCGAAAGTTCGGTGGTCTCATCATTCCGAGAGAAGCTACTTGGGGCGAGAAGATCGTCTTCGATTGGAGTACCCACCTTCTTTCCGTCGACCCCGAAATCTCGGGGCGAGATTCTTTCAAGTGAGGCGAGTTGTCACATCCTAGTTACGGTATGACCTAGACTAGCTAGTCATTTGTGCATCATGTTTAAATTCCATTTAAATTTGAAATGAGGATTTGTAAAACCCTCGAAATCATTTAAAATGACCCAAATAAAATTTCTCCAAAAGGGTCCAAGAAAATGCTCATGTTACCCTCTGAAAATATTGGATGAGATAAAAATCAAACCAATATTTTTAGGAGCTCATAAATATTTATTTTGGGCATTTGGAATTAATGCAATAACTATTTACTTTGGATATATATTATTATATATATATAATGTTGTCCAAAATTATGCCACTTATTTGAGGAGCTCGGAATAATATAGTTAGCTCCTGCAAAAATGGGCATAAGGAAATAAAATGATTTAGTATTTTAACTAAATCAAAACAAATGTCGAAAATAGAAAGCAGAAAACAAAAGAAAGGGAAAAGCTTACAGGCCTCCTCCTGTCTTTGGCCCAGCCTTTGTCTTGATCTGGCGGCCCAGCCCACCCTCCTCTGTCGTCTTCGTCTTGACGGGGGAGGCGCGTGCCCGGCAGCCTTGCGCTCCGCCCGCCACCTCCTTCCTCCTGCCTGCTGTCCTCCCTCTCGTCGCTCTGGGCGGCCCGAATGGCGCCACGCCCCCGCACCTCTCTCACTCTCTCTCGCTCTCCCTCCTCCCTGGACCTCTCCCTCTCCCCAGCCCGGCCTTCTGCCCGCCCTCCCCGCTTCGCCGTTCTTGTGGCCATAGCCGTCCCCTCGCCCCTCCGTCGTGCCCGGAAGAACCCCAGCGCCGTCCTCGTCCTCTCCATGAGCCACGCATCGCCGGAGCAGTGGAGCCTCGCCATCGAGCTCGACCCGCCGCCTCTGCACCGAGATCGCCCGGCGTCCGTCGCCGTCCCAGCGCCTCCCGAGGCAGCCGGCGCCCGCTGCAACGCGGTGAGCTCCGCCACCGTTCCCCCTCTCGCTTGGTCACCCGCCGCCCGTAGCCCTTTGTCCACCATGGCGAACCTTCGCCGCCCGCCCGAGCTTCGCCGTCGGCGCAGCTCCGGTGACCATTTGGTCACCCGCGAGTCAACACACTCGTAAGGCCCGAAGAGCATCCCTAGCGCTTTGCCCGCTCGTCTTGAGCTCCAAACACGTTCCGTGCGACCGAACTCCGGCGGCGCGGCGAGCTTCGCCGCCGCCGATTCGGCCACCCGAGCCCAGCCACGGCCACCGCTCGGCCACCATCGAGCTAGCTCTCCAGCAGCGCCTAGCGCGCCATTTGGAGCACCACGAGAGAAACCGGGGCACAAATGCGCGCGGACCTCGCGGCGACTAACGCCGGCGGGTTTGACTTGTTTGACCGGGGTTTGACCCCGAAGTCAGCAGCCGCGTGGGCCATGCCCTGTTTAGTTTAGGTATTAGTTTAGTTAGCGCTAATTAACTTTCGGTTAATTAGTTGTTTCCTTGATAGTGGGCCCGACCCTTAATCCTTTAATTAAGCAAATAACCCCCTGTTAACTAAGCGTGACAGCGGCGTGTGGACCCCACGTCGGGTTTGACCTAGTCAGCCACAGTTGACTGCTGGCGTCTTCTTGGCGTCATCTTGGCGCAATATATATTTCTGGAATTAAAATAAATCAGGAAATTCGAGAAAATGATTTAAACTTCAAATTCATAGAAATTCAACCGTAGCTCAGATTGAAATAATTTATATATGAAAAATTATCAAAAAAATGCAATCTTTCCATCTGTACTAGTTTCAAGCATGACAAACCAACTTATACATGCTGAATATAAGGAAACACATTATGGCATATTAAGAGACATAAATTAGAATTGCATTTGAGCCTTTGGTTCAAATGGACTTCAAACCAAATGATTACTAGTTGCATTAGCTCAAACAAAATCACATCTTCATGCCATGTTCATGCATCATATTGTTGCATATGTTTGTGTATTGATTGCCGACCTTTGTTCCTTCTCGATAGGTCTGCTCAGGAGACCGTTCAGTACTGTCGTGAAGCGATGCCTTCCTTGTTGATTTACCGAGCAAGCAAAACCCCTTGTTCATTCGATAAAATCCTACTCTCTCGCTCCTGCTCTCGGTTATTGCATTAGGACAACAACGATTCATCGCTACTTTGTCTTTGCGGTAGTTGAACCCATTCCTCTGCATGACTGTCATTGCCACGATAATTAGTTAAAACCCACTAGCATGTGTAGGAGTTGATTGAGCCATGTTGTGATCCTACCATGCTATGCTGCTATTGCTTAGAGTTGTGTCGGGCTGATTCGCCGGGAATGAATTGGAGTACAATGCTCTATGTTACGATCTTTGAGAGTGAGCGTGTGAACACGATTTGGTAAAGGTAGCGGTGAGAGGCCATGTAGGAGTACATGGTGGGTTGTCTCCTTTGGAACCGTCCTTAAGCCTTGAGTTCTATGTATGTTGTCCAATGACTCGATACTACCACACATTGGGTTACAGTAACTCGACCCCTCTCGACTTATTAACCAACTTGGTCTCTGTCCGAGGAGTGCAACTAGTTTACGGTGTTTGTAGGTAGTGCTATTTTTCTACCAAGTGGCACCCGGCGAGTGGGCTTAGGATAGACTAGGCACAAGTGGCACGGTGTACCAAGTGGCACCGGATGGTGGGCTTGGGAACCTGCTCACATCGTTTGGGGCCGTGGCGACACCCGGCGGATCTCCTTGCGGATGAAACCGAATAGGCGATAAACACAGGCTAGAGTCTTGTGTGGTTAGTCGGTCGTGGCCGACTCCTCGCCGGAGCTTCGCTTGAAGGTTGCGAGATACAGCGTGTACATGGTGATAAGTGGCGAGGCGTGTGTGAAGAAGTACACCCTGCGGGGTTAACATGATCTATTGAATAGCGGGTCAGCGGATATGGACTTCTTGGATGCTTACATGGTACATAGATAACTTGAAGTGGATACTCTAAAATGCTCAAGAAAGTGTGAGTACTATGGATGGCCTTCTCGTGGGGAGGCGAGGATGAATCCATAGTAGTGTATTGTGTGGTGATTAGTGGACTCGTGTGCATCATATCACCTTAAAGAAGTTACAGTAGTCGTAGAGCAGGATAGCCACGAGTCAAAGCTGGCTTCTTGCAACTAAACCCCACATTACCCTCTTGATACAAATGCATGTATGATAGGATCGATGTAAGTCTTCTTTGAGTACCTTTGTACTCATGGTGCTTTATTTATGTTTTTGCGGCGGAGACTTGGTCTTACTAGTGTCTCGTGGACTTGACGAGTAGCTTGTACCTCAGCTACGATCTTGATCGGATGTTGTAGATAGTCGGGCTCTTCAACCTTTTTCATTTGTAGATGTACGTACCCGGACATGTAATGCTTCCGCTTGTTGCTTGTATGCTCTGTATGATGGGTCTTGTGACCCTGTTTGCAATAAATGCTATGATGGCTCTTGAGCCTTTATCTATATGAGTTGTTGAGTTATCTTTGTAATGCCATGTTGTACAGCATATACTTGCATGTTATCGTCGTGTAATGTGTATTGCTATGTGTGGGATCGACTATCTAGTTGTTTATCTTTAGTAGCCTCTCTTACGGAAATGTCTCCTAGTGTTTCCTTTGAGCCTGGTAGCTTGCTCTTGCTCGGAACACTTAGGCTGGCGGCATGTGTCCTTCTTCGTTCTGTATACATCCCTTGAAATGTCACGCGATGAATCTTGGAGTCTGTTAGCCCACTATAGCCGGTTCACGAGTCTGTTAGCCCGATGCTACTGACTGGATTCACTTTCGTGATGGCCAAACACGTTCGATCTTTGGGTCATGGATGCTGTCCTGTAAGTTTGTGCCACTTTGGGTTTCTGACTAGCCATGTCAGCCGGGCTCCTTATCATATGGATGCTAGCGACACTATCATATCGTGTGCCAAAAGGCATAAGCGGTCCGGGAGAAGGTAAGGCGACACCGTAGGAATACCGTGCGTGAGGCCGCAAAGTGATATAAAGTGTTACATGCTAGATCGATGTGGCATTGAGTCGGGGTCCTGACACATGGGCCCAAGGTGGAGGGCGCGCCCAGCCCTCGAGGGCTGGCTCCCTCCCTTTGCGGCCCATGTGGCCCTCCGGAGGTGGCCCCTCGGGTGGACCCGGAACCCCTCCGGTGGTCCCGGTATATTACCGATAGACCCCCGAAACTTTCCGGTGTCCGTATGACAACTTCCCATATATAAAACTTCACCTCCGGACCATTCCGGAACTCCTCGTGACGTCCGGGATCTCATCCGGGACTCCGAACAATATTCGGTAGTCACATACTTGTCTTCCTAATAACCCTAGCGTCACCGAACCTTAAGTGTGAAGACCCTACGGGTTCGGGAGACATGCAGACATGACCGAGACGACTCTCGGGCAATAACCAACAGCGGGATCTGGATACCCATGTTGGCTCCCACATGCTCCTCAATGATTTCATCGGTTGAACCACGATGTCGAGGATTCGATCAAACCCTGTATGCAATTCCCTTTGTCAATCGGTACGTTACTGAAGGAAATATGCCCTAGAGGCAATAATAAAGTTATTATTTATTTCCTTATATCATGATAAATGTTTATTATTCATGCTAGAATTGTATTAACCGGAAACATAATACATGTGTGAATACATAGACAAACATAGTGTCACTAGTATGCCTCTACTTGACTAGCTCGTTTATCAAAGATGGTTATGTTTCCTAGCCATGGACAAAAGAGTTGTCATTTGATTAACGGGATCACATCATTAGGAGAATGATGTGATTGACTTGACCCATTCCGTTAGCTTATCACTTGATCCTTTAGTATGTTGCTATTGCTTTCTTCATGACTTATACATGTTCCTATAACTATGAGATTATGCAACTCCGTTTACGGAGGAACACTTTGGGTACTACCAAGCGTCCTAGCGTGGCTGGGTGATTATAAAGAATACTACAGGTGTCTCGAAGGTACATATTGAGTTAGCATATTTGAGATTAGGTTTTGTCCTCCGATTGTCGGAGAGGTATCTCTGGGCCCTCTCGGTAATGCACATCATTATAAGCCTTGCAAACAATGTGACCAATGAGTTGGTTCTGGGATGATGCATTCTGAGCGAGTAAAGAGACTTGCGGTGGCGAGATTGAACTAGGTATTGGATACCGGCGATCGAATCTCGGGCAAGTAACATACCGATGACAAAGGGAACAACGTATGTTGTTATGCGGTTTGACCGATAAAGATCTTCGTAGAATATGTAGGAACCAATATGGGCATCAGGTCCGCTATTGGTTATTGACGAAATAGTTCTAGGTCATGTCTACATAGTTCTCGAACCCGTAAGTCCTTGCAACAAGGTTTCGATGGCGGTTATATTATGAGTTTATGAGTTTTGATGTACGAAGGAGTTAGTCCCGGATGAGATCGGGGACATGACGAGTCTCGAAATGGTCGAGGCGTAAAGATCGATATATTGGGCGACTATATTCGGAGTTCGGAAGGTTCAGTGATTGGGTATTTTGAATGCTGGGAGTGTTACGGGAATTCGTATTGGGCCTCATTGGGCCATACGGGAAAGGAGAGAAAGGGCCAAAAGGGTGGCCGCACCCCTCCCCTTGGACTAGTCCGAATTGGACTAGGGAGGGGGGGCGCCCCCTTCCTTCCTTCTCCTTCTCTCTTCCCTTTCCTTCTCTCCTACTCCTACTACATGGAAGGGTTCCTAATTGGACTAGGAAAGGTGGAATCCTACTCCCGGTGGGAGTAGGACTCCCCTAGGGCGCGCCATAGAGTGGTCGGCCCTCCCCCTCCTCCACTCCTTTATATACGGGGGCAGGGGGCACCCCATAGACACACAAGTTGATCTACGGATCGTTCCTTAGCCGTGTGTGGTGCCCCCTTCCACCATATTCCACCTCGGTCATAGCGTCGCGAAGCTTAGGTGAAGCCCTGCGCCGGTAGAACATCAAGATCGTCACCATGCCGTTGTGTTGACGGAACTCTCCCTCGACACTCGGCTGGATCGGAGTTCGAGGGATGTCATCGAGCTGAACGTGTGCTGAACTCGGAGGCTCCGTACGTTCGGTGCTTGGATTGGTCGGATCGTGAAGACGTACGACTACATCAACCGCGTTGTGCTAACGCTTCCGCTTGCGGTCTACAAGGGTACGTGGACATACACTCTCCCCTCTCGTTGCTATATCATCACCATGATCTTGCGTGTGCGTAGGAATTTTTTTGAAATTACTCGTTCCCCATGATTACTTGCGAGACTTCGATCGCCGGTATCCCAATACCATGTTCGGTCTACGTTACCGCTAAATCACTTTACTCGTACCGTAATGCATGATCCTGTGGCCAACACCTTGGTCACCTTGAGCTCATTATGATGATGCATTACCGAGTGGGCGAAGATACCTCTCCGTCATGCGGAGTGACAAATCGATCTCGATCCGCGTCGACCGCAGACACTTTCGGAGATACATAATGCACCTTTATAGTCACCCGATTCGTTGTGGCGTTTGATACACCAAGGCACTCCTACGATATTAAGGAGTTACGATCTCATGGTTGAAGGAAGAGATACTTGACATTGGCAAAGCTCTAGCGAGACGAACTACGATCTTTATGCTATGCTTAGGATTGGGTCTTGTCCATCACATCATTCTCTAATGATGTGATCCCGTTATCAACGACATCCAATGTCCATAGCGAGAAACCATGACTATCATTGATGCATGCGAGCTAGTCAACTAGAGGCTCACTAGGGATGTATTGTGGTCTATGTGTTCACACGTGTATTACGATTTCCGGATAATCTGGTTATAGCATGAACAAAGACATTTATCATGAACAATGAAATATAATAATACTTTTATTATTGCCTCTAGGGCATATTTCCAACAGTGCCCCCTCATATATATAGGTTGGAGGGAGGAGGCAGCCAAGGGGTGCCCCTAGTAGGAGAATCCTACTTGGGCACCTCCCAATTCAACCTCCCCTTTCCTATTCCTATTAAGTAGGAAGGAAGAGGGAAGGGAATCCTATTCCCATTTTCCTTTCCTCCTTCCCCTTTCCTTCTCAAATTTGGCCAGCCCATATGGGGGGGGGGGCGCACCAGCCCCTTTGTGGCTGGTGTGTTTCCCCTCTTGGCCCATAAGGCCCATATCTTTTGCCGGGGGTGCCCGGAACCCCTTCCGGTGACCCGATAAGTACCCGGTGCTTCCTGGAACACTTCTGGTGTCTGAATACGATCGTCCTAGATATCAATCTTTACCTCTCGACCATTTTGAGACTCCTCGTCATGTCCATGATCTCATCTGGGACTCCGAACAACATTCGATCACCAAATCACATAACTCATATAATAACAAATCGTCATCGAACGTTAAGCGTGCGGACCCTACGAGTTCGAGAACTATGTAGACATGACCGAGACACCTCTCCGGTCAATAACCAGTAGCGAAACCTGGATACTCATATTGGCTCCTACATATTCTACAAAGATCTTTATCGGTCATACCGTAATGACAACATATGTTATTCCCTTTGTCAACGGTATGTTACTTGCCCGAGATTCGATCGTTGGTATCTTCATACCTATTTCAATCTCGTTACCGGCAAGTCTCTTTACTCGTTCCATAATACATCATCCCGCAACTAACTCATTAGTCACATTTCTTGCAAGGCTTCTTATGATGTGTATTACCGAGAGGGCGCAGAGATACCTCCCCGATACTCAAAGTGACAAATCCTAATCTCGATCTATGCCAAGCCAACAAGCACCTTGGTAGATACCTGTAGAGCATATTTATAATCACCCAGTTACGTTGTGAAGTTGGACAGCACATAAGGTATTCCTCTGGTATCCGGGAGTTGCATAATCTCATAGTCAAAGGAATATGTATATGACATGAAGAAAGCAATAGCAATAAAACTGAATGATCTATATGCTAATCTAACGGATGGGTCATGTCCATCACATCATTCTCCTAATGATGTGATCCCATTCATCAAATGACAACACATGTCTATGGTTAGGAAACTTAACCATCTTTGATTAATGAGCTAGTTTAGTAGAGGCTTACTAGGGACACTATGTTTTGTCGATGTATCCACACATGTATCAAGTGTCTGGTTAATACAATTCTAGCATGAATAATAAACATTTATCATGATATAAAGGAAATATAAAATAACAACTTTATTATTGCCTCTAGGGCATATTTCCTTCACGTCAGACCGCACACATCAGTATGTATGATTTCCAACAAGTCACTTGCTCGTTCCATTGTTCCAGAAAACGGGGTTTTAGTCATCTTGCCCATGAGGCATGGTTCGCATGTGTCAAGTGATCAAAATCAAGTGAATCCAAAAGTCCATCAGCATTGAGTTTCTTCATCGCTTTACACCAATATGACCTAAGTGGCGATTGCCACAATAAAAGCGATACTATCATTATCAACTCTCCATCTTTTGGCATCGATGTTATGAACATGTGTCTCATCACTATCGAGATTCAATAACTATAAACCCCTCACAATGGGTGCGTGACCATAAAAGATATTACCCATATAAATAGAACAACCATTATTCTCTGATTTAAATGAGTAACTGTCTCGCATTAAACAAGATCCAGGTATAATGTTCATGCTCAACACAGGCACTAAATAACAATTATTCAGGTTCATCACTAATCTCGATGGTAATCGAAGAGCGAGCGTGCCGACAGCGATCACATCAACCTTGGAACCATTTCCCACGCGCATCATCACTTCGTCCTTCGCCAACCTCCTTCTATTCCGTAGTTCCTTCTTTGAGTTGCAAATGTGAGCAACCGAACCGGTATCAAATACCCAGGCACTACAACGAGAGTTGGTAAGGTACACATCAATAACATGTATATCATATATACCTTTGTTGACGTTGGCTCCCTTCTTGTCGGCCAGGTACTTGGGGCAGTTCCGCTTCCAGTGGCCAGTTCTCTTGCAATAGAACCACACAGTTTCTGGCTTGGGTCCTGATACGTCTCCAACTTATCCATAATTTATGAAGTAATCATGCTAATATATTATCATTCTTGGATGTTTTACAATCATTTTATAGCAACTTTATATCATTTCTTTGGGACTAACATATTGACCCAGTGCTCAGTGCCAGTTGTTGTTTTTGCTTGTTTTTTACATCGCAGGAAATCAATGTCAAACGGAGTCCAAACACCACGAAACTATTTGTGGATTTTTATGGACCAGAAGACCACGGTAGGCGAGCGGCACCTAGGGGTGCCCGAGGCACAACCCACCGAGTGCACAGGGGCGAGCACGCGCCAGTGGATTGTGCCCACCTCGGTGGCCTCCCGCACCCCTTCTTCGCCCTTTAAATTCCCAAATATTGCAAAAACCCTCGGCGTAGCCCTAGATCAGAAGTTCCGCTGCCGCAAGGCCTCTGTATCCACGAGATCCAATCTAGACCCCGTTGCACCCAGTCGGAGGGGGAGATCATCACCGGTGGTCATCTTTATCATCCCGGTGGCCACCATGATGAGGAGGGAGTAGTCCATCCTCGAGGTTGAGGGTTTGTACCAGTAGCTATGTGTTTAATCTCTCTCTCTCTCTCTCTCTCTCTCTCTCGTGTTCTTGAGATGTCACGATCTTGATGTATCGCGGGCTTTGTTAATATAGTCTGATCATATGGTGATTTCCCCTCTCTATCTTGTGATGAATTGAGTTTTCCCTTTGAGATTTCGTTTTATCGGATTGAATACTTTTATGGATTTGAGAGCACTTGATATATGTCTTGCAAACGAATACTCGTGGTGACAATGGGGTATCATATTGATTCACTTGATGTATGTTTTGGCACTGAACTCGCGGATTCCTGAGGTGACATTGGGGTAATCTACGCATAGGGGTTGATGCACATTCTCGTCTTTTGTTTCTCCGGTAGAAATCTTGGGGCACTCTTTGAGGTTCTTTGTGTTGGATTGAGTATTATGAATCTGAAATTATTTGGTGTTATTTTAGTATGAACTCTTTGATAGATCGATCAGAAAGAATAGCTTTGAGGTGGTTTAAATACCCTACAAGCGATTTCTTCTTATGTTCTCTGCTAGATAGGAACTTTGGAGTGATTCTTCGTTGCAGCTGAGGATGGTTATATGATCCAATTATAATAGCATTGTTGAGAGATTGCACTAGTGAAATCGGACCCTAGGCCTTGTTTTCAAGCATTGCAATACCATTTTGTGCCCGTTTACTATTTGCTACCTTGCTATTTTATTTATTCAAATTATAAAATATATTTCTACCATCGATATTACACTTTTATCACCATCTCTTATTGAACTAGTGCACCTATACAATTTGCCATTGTATTGTGTGTGTTGGGGACACAAGAGATTTCTTGTATTTGGTTGCAGGGTTGTTCGAGAGAGACCATCTTCATCCTACACCTCCCACAGACTGATAAACTTTAGGGTATCCACTTGAGGGAAAATTGCTACTGTCCTACAGAACTCTGCACTTGGAGGCCTAACACGAGTCTACAAGAATAAAGTTGCATAGTAGACATCTAGTCCAGCCTTGGGTTTCTTCACGAGAGGAGGGGCAACTGCTTTGCCACCCTTCTTGAAGTTTCCCTTCTTTCCCTTGCTCTTCTTGAAACTAGTTGTTTATTCACCATCAACACTTGATGTCTAACTCAGCGACTTTCAGCATCGCGAACAGCTCAGAGACTGCCTTATTCATCCCTTGCATAGTTCAACACAAAGCTCTTGTAGCTAGGTGGTAGAGATTGAAGAACTCTATCAGTGAAAGCCTCTGGCGGGAGCTCAATTCCCAACTCAGCCAGACGGTTGTAGTACTGAGACATTCTGAGTATGTGCTCATTGATAGACCCGTTCTCCTCCATCTTGCCGGCGTAGAACTTATCGGAGGTCTCATACCTCCGAGCATTCTACTCAAAGATAAACTTCAACTCCTGGAACATCTCATATGCTCCATGACGTTCAAAATGCATTTGAAGTCCCGGCTCTAAGCCATACAGCATGGCGCACTGAACTATTGAGTAGTCATCAACACGCGACTACCAGGCGTTCACAGCGTCTGCAGTTGCTGGAGGGGGTGGCACACCAAGCGGTGCATCTAGGACATAAACCTTTTGGGCAACCGTGAGGATAATCCTCAGATTATGGGCCCAGTCCACAAAGTTACTTCCATCATCTCTCAGCTTAGCTTTCTCTAGGAACTCATTGAAATTCAGGGGAGCTACTGCGCGAGCCATTGATCTACACATAAATTTGCAAAGGCAACTTTAGACTATTATTCATGATAATGAGTTCATTTAATCATATTACTTAAGAACTCCCACTCAAATTGACATCCCCGATTAGTCAGGTGTAACATGATCAAAATTCACTAACCCAAGTCCGATCATCATGTGAGATGAGGTGGTTTGAATGGTGAACTTCTCCATGTTGATCATATCTACTATATGACTCATGTTTGACCTTTTGGTCTCTTATGTTCGAGGCCATATGCGTACATGCTAGGCTCGTCAATTTTAGCATAAGTGTTCGCATGTGCAAAACTAGCTTGCACCCGTTGTATGTGAACGTAGAGTCTATCACACCCGATCATCATGTCGTGCTTCGAAACGACGAACTTTTGCAACGGTGCACACTTGGAGAGAACACAATTTTATCTTGAAATTTTAGTGAGGGATCACGTTATAATGCACCGTCGTCCAAAGCAAAATAAGATGCATAAAAGGATTAACATCACATGCAAATCATAAGTGACATGATATGGCCATCAACTTGTGCTTTTGATCTCCATCTCCAAAGCATCGGCATGATCTCTGTTGTCACCGGCATGACACCATGATCTCCATCATTGTATTGCCATCGGGGTTGTCATGCCAACCATGATTGTACTACTATAGCAATAGTTTAGCGATAAAGTAAAGCATTACATAGCGCTTAATGATTGAGACGCATGCCATACAATAACTAAAGACAACCCTATGGCTCCTGCCGGTAGCCATATGCATCGACATGCAAGTCGATATAAACTATTACAAACATGATCATCTCATACATCAAATATATTTCATCATGATCTTGGCCATATCATATCACAACATACCCTGCAAAAACAAGTTAGACGTCCTCTAATTTGTTGTTGCATGTTTTACATGGCTGCTATAGGTATCTAGCAAGAACAATTCTTACCTGCGCAAAACCACAACGGTGATATGCAAGTTGCTATTTGACCTTCTACCAGGACCGCCTTCGTTGAATCCGATTCAACTAAGGTGGGAGAGACAGACACCCGCCAGCCATCTTTATGCAACAAAGTCACATGTCAGTCGATGGAACCGATCTCATGTATGTGGACATGTAAAGTTGGTCCGGCTGCTTCATCCCACAATACCGCTGAATCAAGAAAAGACCAAGGAAGGAAGCAATCTAAATATGAACGCCCACAAACTCCTTTGTGTTCTACTCGTGATGTCATCTACGCATAGACCTAGCTCATGATGGCACTATTGGGGAATGTTGCATGGGAAAAAAATCCTACCCTCACCAAGATCAATCTAGGGTATGTACATTTACGAGAGGAGAGATTGCATCTACATACCCTTGTAGATCGCTAAGCGGAAGCGTTAAGAAATGCGGTTGATGTAGTCAAGCGTCTTTACGATCAATCACGATCCGAGCCAATTATTGACACACGGTTGATGTAGTTATATTTGAGTCCCCATGCAAGTTGATGTAGTCGATCATACCCTCTTATGACTCCTAGCTCATCAACAAAGTTCACAATGAAACCATGTGTCGCATGGGGACTCTGAAATATTGAGTCATGGATAGCCTTGCGCCTAGCATGCCATATTGACCATAGTGTTACCGCCACAAGGACAAACTCGTCATGAGAAAGAGACTCCATCAGTGTGAATAACCATTGCTTCTCCTTGGGCTCGGTAGTGGTCATGATTTTATGTGTGATCTCCTCGCTCGTGAGAGCCCATACACTTCTCGACGAAGTGCATTCCACAAGAGAGTGACGCCATGTATCCCGCACACCACACAGTCCACACTGGGAGGAGTCCGTCATGTGGCGATGTGCACGAAAATCATTCGTCGGCAGCGAGTGTTTAGCTAGTCGCCATAAGAACATATGCACTTTGCTTGGGACCTCAGTTTTCCACAACATTTTCCATGCTCCTTCCTCAACCCTTGAGCTAGACGACCCTGGTCCCTCTTCAAGCCACGCTTCTCTGCGTGCTCTCATTGCGACTAGCATGTTGTATGCTGACTTTACCGAGAAACTGTCGTGTTTTTTGTGATGACAAGCCCAAAAATCAGTCTTGGTGCTGCAGGATCCCCAAAATAACTTGAGCATCCATAGGCAGAAAGGTAGCTAGTACCAATTGCTTGTTACGGGATGCTGTCGTGCTCGATATCAGCTCAGACACCCGCGTCGGCCCCCAACCCTTCTAGTTAAGTGGAAAAGGGTGAGGCGCTGTATAGTGGGCTGGTTTCCCTCCCTTGGCCCATGGGGCCCCCAACACTGTCAGGCGCCCGAAACCCTTTCGGTGATCTTTGGTCATCACCCGGTACCCCCGGAACAATTCTGGACTCCAATACCCTTCGTCCAATATATCAATCTTCACCTCTGTACCATTCCGGAGTTCCTCATCACGTCCGGGATCTCATCCGGGACTCCGAACAACCTTCGGTAACCACCATAATGAATGAACTATACTTATATCGTCACCAAACGGTAAGTGTGTAGACACTGCGGGTTCAAGAACTATGAAGACATGGCCGAGACACCTCTATGGTCAATAACCAATAGTGGGACCTGGATGCCCATGTTGGTTCCTACATATTCTATGAAGATCTTATCGGTCGAACCTCAATGTCAAGGATTCGACTAATCCCGTATGCAGTTCCCTTTGTCCATCTGTATGTTACTTGTCCAAGATTCAATCGTCGGTATCTCCATACCTAGTTCAATGTCATTACAAGCAAGTCTCTTTACTCATTCGATAATACAAAATCTCGCGACTAACTCCTTAGTCACATTGCGTGCAAGCTTCTTGTGATGTTGTATTACTGAGAGGGCCCTGAGATACCTCTCTGTCATACGGAGTGACAAATCCCAGTCTTGATCCATGCCAACTCAACGAAGCGAAGATCGTTATATCGACTAGAGGGGGTGAATAGGCGATTTTATGAATTCTTCAACGAGAATTTGCCGATGAGGAAATTCCTTAGCGAAGAACTACTAGCAGCGGAATAAGTACTCGAAGTAAGCATAACGAGAATACAAGCATGGTCATCATGATGAAATGAAGACTAGCATAGAATCTGAAAGCGTAATCACAAGATAACACAAGATGAAGACAAAGCGGTGAAGAAATTGAACTAAGGAAATTGAGAAAGTCTTGATCAAAGTCTTCAAACACAGATATGAACAAACACTCAACACGATAATGAGGAAATGAAAGGGTTGAGGAAATAGAACCGATTAGGTTGGTGAAGACAATGATTTGGTAGACCAGTTCAAGCTCTTTGTCTCGGTTATGCGTCTGGTTGGAAGCGGTGAGTATTTAAACTCGAGGACACAGTCCGGACACCCGATCGGCTGAGCACGCAGCTCGGGACACCCAGTCCTCACCGTATTCTCCTTGAACTAAGGTCACGCAGACCTCGTCCAATCACTCGTGGTAAGTCTTCAGGCGACTTCCAAACCTTCAAAGACTTTGTCACTCGGCGATCCACAATTCCTCTTGGATGCTCTAGACCATGACACCTAACCGTCCGGAAGAAGCACAATCTTCAAAGGTAACAAGCGTCGGATCCACGCAGGATCAATTTCTTCAGTGATGCTCAATCACTTTGGGTTTGTAGGGGTTTGGTTTTTGGGTTTTCCTCACTTGATGATTTTCGCTCAAAGTCCTCGGAGGATGGGTTGCTCTCAAATGACAAGTGTCAAGTTCTCTCGGAGCAGCCAACCAGCTAGTGGTTGTCGGGGGCGGCTACTTATAGCCTAGGGAGCAGCCCGACATGATAAGACATAAATGCCCTTCAATGACATGACCGTTAGGTGGATAGGATATTTTGGGACAGGTGGCGCTTGACACTTGCATGATCGGAAATTTGACTCTCAAATTCCTCGGGGCTATCATGTTCCTCCTTTGTGTAGGCAATTACGCCTTTGGCGAATTCCTCACTCCTCGATCGAAACAAATTCATCGTGACGGAAGAACTTCGTCTCATCCTTTGAAGAAAGTGGTGAACTGTATGAGATTTCAAAGGCTTCACTCGAAGGATTGGTAGGTGTAGGATTTTGAGTTGAGCATCACATGGAAATTTTTCCTTAGTATTTCCTCGACCCTCTTTAACAGTACGGTGTTTCCTATGACTCAAGAAAGAGAAAATGAAACTACTAAAACAAAAGTCTTCATGCTTCATGTTCCTCAAATGAATACCAAGTCTTCAAGGTCACACCAATTTCTACACTTTCAAAGTCTTGAAAGTCTTGAAATATCAAAGTCTTGATCGAAGAACTTCATTTTTAGAAATTAGACATTCTCTGTAAATATCAAACTCCTCATAGACTTATAGAACTGTGTACACTCACAAACGCGTTAGTCCCTTAACCTATAAGTCTTCAATACACCAAAATCACTAAGGGGCACTAGATGCACTTACAATCTCCCCCTTTTTGGTGATTGATGACAACATAGGTTAAGTTTTCAACGGGGATAAACATATGAAGTGTAAATACTAATATTGAGGAATTTGATTGCAAGATATAGAGGAACTCCCCCTGAAGATGTGCATAGTGAGGAATTTGCGTTTGAGGCAATGCACATTTGAAGAGTTGAATCATGGGATCTCCCCTATATCTTGTAATTCATACGCATTTGATATATAATATGAAGAATTTGAAATGCATGATGAAATATGGTGCTGATGAAATTCAACATGCGTGCAATGTCATTAACGAGGAATAAGCATGCGAAAGCATCAAAAGTTTGAGCATAATGCAACAAAAGTATCGGTAGCACCATCGGGTTTAAGATTACAACTCGATCCAAATAAAAGTTTGGGAAGAGCGAGTTGTAACTTAAAAATTGCGTTATATATATTAAGGGCATTAATGTAGACCGGCGAAGACTAACTCAGATTTCTCCCCTTTGTCATCAAATGACGGAAGGATTGGCGAGGACTAGCATACTGAAGAATTTCAAGTCGATGGAGGCGCCCGGCGTTATCGGGGTTGTTTGTTGTAGCAGGGCCTGCCGCGATGTCGTCTAAATCTTCATACTCATCGGTGTCACGCGATGAAGAATAATAGCTAGCCACGGTGGAGGAACTTTGACCGCTTGAATTTCTTGGAGGAGGTGCGGACCAGTCAAATTCTTCCTTGAGACCCATAGTCTTTAGTTCTTGGCGCTATAGACATGAGTGAGGACAGCCAGTGCGGTTGAAGGTTTCATGAAGGTAGTATTGGTTCTTCTTCAACTTTGCATTGTGTGTTGAGGTCATATCGTGAAGAAGTGCACCAAGCGGCGCTTTACCCATTTGTGATTGCGATCAACCTTGATGAAGGCGAGGAGTAACTCACGGTCGATCATCACCACAGGTATTTGTGGCTTGAGGATTTTGCTTGGCTGAGTTATTTCTTGGCGAGTCATGTGTGGCGAGTCATCATTGGTAGAGTAAGATGCAGCCTTGCAAAATTGACCATCAATGGGCGAATGCCTTCATCGATCCTGACAGCTGAAATTGTCCGTTTGAGGACTTCAATGGGAGCAAGTAGCTACCGTGGTTGAGTGTCGACTTTGTAATTGGTGAAGATCTTGCCTAATGAATCTCATAATCCAAAGGCGCATAGGGCTTCATTTCGAATGGTGACATAGCAATATTGGCGAGTCCTCATGAAGAAATCATGGAAGTTGGCGGGAGCGCCATGAATGATGTTGAAAAGCATATTCTTCATGATGCCAATGACTTCTTCATCATTTGAGTCGTGGCCTTTGATTGGACTCATTGTCTTTGTCGAATCGATAGACAGTCCTAAGCACATACAATAATTCCTTGGCGAGAATTTGGTTAAGTGAAGTGCCACGGCTTCAAAGGCTTCATGAGCACTTGCATATAGTGATTTGTCGATTCAGGAGTCCTTTGTAGGTGCAGCGATGCCTTGTCATGGGGAGGATCGAGAGGGCGGACATCAAGCAATTCAGTTGCTAGTGCCTTGTAGTGAGTGTTTTCAGTCATCAATCCAACACCCATGAGTTGACATCTTGAGCGTCTCGGTGATATGCGATGTCGCGTAGAAGCGAAGAATGAGTTCTTCATTCAATCGCAAATGGCGGTCAGAAATATAGTAGTCTGCATCGTGAAGAACATTGAGGACTGGCTCAAAGCAGCGGAGATTCCATGTCCACGTGAGGAATATGTTCATGATTTTGTCTTTGTCAAATAGCGAGGAATAGAAGTTGGCTTGACTAGTAGTCGAAGCGCCTCTTCCTTATCTGGCGAGTCATAGGGGTTGTAGTCGATGAAGAATACATGCTCGGAAAACAAGTCTTTAGCCTTGAACTTACATTTGCTTGAGAACTATAACGCCCTCGATGCGGCTATATCTCCCGTGTCGAAGCACGACTTAGAGCATAACCGCATTGAAAGCAATGTCGCAAGTGAGGTAATCTTCACACAACCCATGTAATACATAAGGAAAGAGATAGATAGTTGGCTTACAATCGCCACTTCACACAATTACATGAATAAAGCATTACATCATCCGGATACAATCAAGGTCCGACTATGGAACCAAAATAAAGAAAGAACCCCAAATCGACAAAGGTCCCGATCGACCCCAGCTGGGCTCCACTCTGATCAACTAGAGCGAAAAGAACACAAAAGGCAAGATCTTCATCGAGCTCCTCCTTGAGCTCGGATGCGTCACCTGCACGGTTTCATCGGCACCTACAAACTGGTTTTGGAAGTATCCGGTGAGTCACGAGGACTCAGCAATCCCATTACCATGGGTATCAAGACTAGCAAAGTTTAATGGGAAAAGAAGGGGTAAAGTGGTGAGGTTGCAGCGGCTAAGCATGATATGGTGGCTAACATACATAAATGAGGCGAGAAGAGAAACAAGCGGAAGGGTCGTGAAGCTAGCAATGATCAAGAGGTGATCACGAACACCTACTTCGTCAAACATAACCCGAAACCGTGTTCACTTCCGGACTCCGCCGAGAAGAGACCATCCACGGCTACACCGCGGTTGATGCATTTTAATTCGGATCAAGTGTCAAGTTATCTACAACCGAACATTAACAAATTCCCATCGCCACATAACCGCGGGCACGGCTCTCGAAAGTTTATACCTGCGGGGTGTCCCAACAACCCATGACAAGCTCTCGCGATCATCGAAGAATAGACCTTCTCCGGAAGACCCGATCGATCTCGGAATCCGGTACATCAAGACATTTCGACAATGGTAAAACAAGACCAGCAAAGCCTCCGCTGTGCCGACAAATCCCGATAGGAGCTGCACATATCTCGTTCTCGGGGCACACGGATGAGCAAGGCGTCGGGTTGGCATAGGCGCTGGTTGCCAGGGGCACAGGACATCGCTCGGTTTGGACCAGCACTTAGACAAGCAACGGCCGGGGGCTAAAATAAAGATGACCCTTGGGTTGGCCGACCCAAGGGAAAGGGATAGGTGGTGGTGAGGCAAATGGTAAAACCAATGTTGGGTCTTCTTTGGACAAGTTTTATTCAAAGCGAACTGTCGGGGGGTCCATAAATCACCCGACCGCGTAAGGAGCATAAAATCCGGGAACATAACACGGGATGGCGAAAACTAGAGGCGGCAAGAGTGGAACAAAACACCAGGCATAAGGCCGAGCCTTCCAGCCTTTACCAAGTATATAGATGCATTAATAATATAAGAGATATTGTGATATCCCAACATAAACCCTGTCCACCATGGAGAAATCTTCAACTTCACCTGCAGCTAGCAACACTATAAGAGGGGCTGAGCAAAGTGGTAACATCGCCAAGCAACGGTTTGCTAGGAATGGTGTCAAAGGTTAGGGGTTCATGGCAATTTCGGAGGCTGACAAGCAAATGATAGGTAACGCAGCATAGCGATAGAACGAAGCAACTAGCATAGCAATGATAGTAGTGAGATCCGAGGGTAGCGGTCATCTTGCACGAAATCCATAAGGAAGAAGAAGCGAATCCATGAAGAAGACAAGCGGGAGTAGTCGAGCGAATCCTCGCAACTCCGGAGCAAAGCCGAAGCTAACGAGAGAGCAACCGGAAAGAAGCAAACAACATAGTAAACAACCATCGCATAATCATGGCATGATGCACAACCAAGTATGATGCATGTCCGGTTTAATGAGGCATGGCATGGCAAGGTGCAACAAACAATACTACAATTTAAGTGGAGCTCAATATGCAACGAGTTGCATATTGACAAACTACCACATCCAAGTTATTTAGTTTGAGTCTCGTTTAGGTACACAACAATGTTAAATGTTGTTAAACATGGCAAGAGGTGAAGCATAAGAACACTACCTAACTAGGCAAGTTTAAATGAGGCCGGAAGAACAAACAACAATTACGGAAAATCCTCATGTGCAATTTATGAATTTGGTACTGTTCTGCACTAAAACATATTTTATTGTTGTTAAACAGTAAAACAAAGTGCACCATTTTAAACTAGGCATTTTCTACCCCATTTACATATAAAGATTAATTAAATCAGACTACGGTTATTTAGTTATAAATTAAATCATTTTAACATGGCATTTGAATAAATTAATGTAAACAACATTTTAAGCATTTTAAGCATGGTTGAAAATGGCATATTATTAAACTACACAATTTTACGAGCAATTTACATGTATAAGTTATTTTAATCCGATGCAGTTGTGGAGTTATTATATGCATGATGTTTAGGGGTTTTTGCAAAACTGATAATTCCTTTGGATAAATAGCAAATTCGCGAGCAGGGAAAAAACATAATCTGAGCCAAATCTGGTGGGGTGGGCTAACGAGGAAAAAAAATAGAGAAGAAGCTGGGGTGTGGCCTCACCAGATGGGCCTTAGCCCGTCGATGCATGCTTTGGCCTGGCGCGCTGGGCTGGCCTTGAATCTAACTAAGCGGGGAAGGCCGCGGTCGATAGAGCGACAAGCTGCTGCGTCTAGGAGATCGAAGCGAGGCGGGCCGTCCTTGTTAATCCCGAGAGAGGCAGCAATTGAGAGAGAAAGCAGAGGAGGAGGCGGAGGGCGGAGAGAAGGGTGGCGACCTGCGAGGTCAGCGGCCTTGAGAAGCAGCGGGTGGCGAGAGGCTGGGCAGGCCCACACTCGTCGTCTGCTTTCGCGACAGGGAGGCGAGCGAGGACTTAGTCTTGGCGCGGCAGTCTGAAGAAAACGGCAGCAGGAGGAGCTTCGCGGCGTCTCGGACGGCGAGGATAAGCCTTGAAAAAAAGGCGGCAGGCATTTGATCCGGGCGAGGAAGACAGGCGGCCGATCACGAAGGGCCTTGAGGAAGCAACTTAGCGCGAGAACTTCGTGACGCGAAGCAGTGTGGCGGTGAGAATCTGGCGAGTCGAGTCGTCGAATCGAGGCGCCAGCGTGGATCGAGGCGGGCGTTCCATTCTGGCGCGGAATGGGCGGGATGCACGGCGAGGCTGCAGTGGTTGGGCGTCCATGGGTCTCTGTTGACTACGAGACAAAGGAGGCGATGTGAGAGAGAGAGAAAGCAGGGGAAGGAGGAAGGCGCGGTGGTGGCGGCTGGGTAGCAAAGGCGCGGAGGAGCTCCGCTCTGGCGAGGACTTAGCGGCAGGACGGGGTTGAGCATAAGCGAGAGGGCGGGCGCTGCTAGCTGCTTGGGATTGAGCCCATCTCGTCTGGATCGAGGAGGGAGGCCAGAGGCGGGGGCTCGGTGGAAGGAGCACGTCGTGGAGGAGCAGGAGGTGCGGCGCTCGGAGATCGATGGAGGAGGTGGATCGATGGATTAGTGCAGTGAGGAAAGCGAGGTGGAGCTCGGCTGTGGTGGTTGGTGGGATGGGGATCCAGAGCTGGGTGATGAGGCAGGCGGCGGTGGCTAGAGGATCCCTAGAAAATAGGGATTTGTCGATGATTACCTTGCTATTTATAGTAGGTGGGTGTTTGGCGAGGGGCTAATCTGGATCCTTGATCGAAAATGGGCGATGCATAAATAAAATAGTTAGGGAGCCCAATTAACAAAAGCGGAGATGTTTTGTAGGCGTTAGAGGATGATCCGGACCATGGAAATGACTGTCGAATGCAGTTGGAGCAGTTTTGGTAGCGTGAAAGAGGTCGATACAACTTTGTGCAAGAGGGTTAAGCGAGCGAGGTCAAGTGTGAAGCGAAAAACTCAGATGGTGGAGCGGTCAAAACCAAAGCGGTCCGAGGAAGGTGATAAAAGCAGCGGGAGAAAGCAGCAGCGACGAGCGAATGCAAGTTTTAAAATATAGCAGCAGCGGAGTGCGATGCAATCTGAATGATGCGATGAGATGAAATGCAAGAAATGAACAAAATGCAAAAACGGAAGACAAAAACCCAACCACGAAGGAAGTATCATATACATCTCCGAAAAAGGCAAGAGTTGGAGTTACGAATATGGAAAGTTGTATCCGGGGCGTTACAACACTCCACCACTACGAGAGGATCTCATCCGAGATCTAGGATGTACGGAGAAGCGGAAGAGGAAGATGTAAAACATAGTTGCTTCTTTGACAAGCAGAGTGAAACCAAAGAACCTTGAGAGGTTGAACAAAATGAAAGAAAGAAAACAACAAAGATGAACAAAGTTGAAAGCACTCTGATAGAAAAAAGGAACATGGGATACAACGAGAACCAAGAGGTTTAGTGATAAGATAGATATTGAAACCACTCCGGTTAAAACTAGATAGAGAAGGAGTAAGATTGATATAATTTGGACAGCACTCCGACTCTAAATGGAAGGAATTGAACATGAACTTGACAAGATGAGAGGATACATGATGAAATCAACAACACACTACTGCTGGAACTATTGAAAGAATGGCACAAGGGGCAAGAAAGATTTCAGACAGCAGTCCGGTTGAGAATTGGGCAAAACTTGATAAGATGAAAGAGCTCGAATGAGAACACAACACTCCGGTTAAGAAAATAACATGATCTTTACAAAATGAGATGATGGGTCGAAGAGAGCAACATCACAATGCCTCTGGAACAAAAGAATAGAAGATAGATCCTTTGGAATAACGAATGGAGAAGAAAATGTCAACCATACAAATGAGCTTGGAAATCACCCTTCCAAGAAGGTTATAACGGAGTTGTTGCAAAACCAACAACGAAAAGAATAAGCTTGTGGCGGGCTTATGAAAACATCTCAAAATTATGAGGTGAGCTTACGCCACCAGCGAAACAAATGATTGGATTGATATCAACAAGGAGGCGAAACTTATTTCACGGGAGGACAAATGAAGAACTTGGGTCATTTATAAGCACCATAAATAGCAACAATCCTTAGGAAAGCTTTAGATGAAATATAACCCAAGATAACTCCAACAAAGAGATTGATTGGTGAAAAGATCTCTTGAACAAAGAAAATGATGGATTTAGTTAACTCAGTCGACAACTTGTGAATCATGAAACATGAGGAGAAATTGCCAAGAGTGACATAACACCATCTCAAGAGATAAGGTAGAAAGAATTGCACTTGAATGCAAGACAAAGAATACTTGAGCAGCCTCAAAACAAAACATGTGTTGAGCACCATGTTTAATTTTGAGTATAAGCTTGCGTCATAACTTCAGAGAAATCTTGAAGAAAAAATCGAGAATGAAAGGAATCCTTGACGAACCACCATGAAGAAACTCCGGTAGCCGTGATGGTCTCTTCTCGTGGTCAAGGGAAGTGAACACGGTTTACGGGTTATGTTTGGCGTAAGTAGGTGTTCGGGATCACCTCTTGATCATTGCTAGCTTCACGACCGTTCCGCTTGTTTCTCTTCTCGCTCTCATTTGCGTATGTTAGCCACCATATCATGTAGCAGCTGCTGCAACCTCACCACTTTACCCTTCTTTTCCCATTAAACTTTGCTAGTCTTGATACCCATGGTAATGGGATTGCTGAGTCCTCGTGACTCACGGATACTTCAAAACCAGTTTGCGGTGCCGATGAAACCGTGCGGTGGCGCATCGAGCTCAAGGAGGAGCTCGATGAAGATCTTGCCTTTTGTGTTGTTTCGTTCTAGTTGATCGATAGTGGAGCCCGGTTGGGGTCGATCGGGGACCTTTATGCATTTGGGGTTCTTCTTTTATTTTGGTTCCGTGGTCGGACCTTGATTGTATCTGGATGATGTAATGCTTTATTCATGTAATTGTGTGAAGTGGCGATTGTAAGCCAACTATCTATCTCTTTCCTTATGTATTACATGGGTTGTGTGAAGATTACCTCACTTGCGACATTGCTTTCAATGCGGTTATGCCTCTAAGTCGTGCTTGACCGTGGGAGATATAGCCGCTTCGAGGCGTTCTGAGTTGAGTATCGAGCCGGGTTGCCCGAGTGCGCGGACATCGCTCGGTTTGGACCAGCACTTAGACAAGCAACGGCCGGGGGGCTAAAATAAAGATGACCCTTGGGTTGGCCGACCCAAGGGAAAGGGATAGAGTGGTGGTGAGGCAAATGGTAAAACCAATGTTGGGCCTTCTGGACAAGTTTTATTCAAAGCGAACTGTCGGGGGTCCCATAAATCACCCGACAGCGTAAGGAACACAAAATCCGGGAACATAACACCGATATGGCGGAAACTAGAGGCGGCAAGAGTGGAACAAAACACCGGGCATAAGGCGAGCCTTCCAGCCTTTACCAAGTATATAGATGCATTAATAATATAAGAGATATTGTGATATCCCAACATAAACCACATCACCATGGAGAAATCTTCAACTTCACTGCAGCTAACAGCGCTATAAGAGGGGCTGAGCAAGCGGTAACATCGCCAAACAGCGGTTTGCTAGGAATGGTGTCAAGGTTAGGGGTTCATGGCAATTTGGTGACAAGCAAATGATAGGTAACCTGACATAGCGATAGAGCGAAGCAACTAGCATAGCAATGATAGTAGTGAGATCCGAGGTAGCGGTCATCTTGCACGAAATCCATAAGGAAGAAGAGCGAATCCATGAAGAAGACAAGCGGGAGTAGTCGAGCGAATCCTCGCAACTCGGAGCGAAACGAAGCTAATGAGAGAGGCAACCTGGAAAGAAGCAAACAACATAGTAAACAACCATCGCATAATCATGGCATGATGCACAACCAAGTATGATGCATGTCGGTTTAATGAGGCATGGCATGGCAAGGTGCAACAAACAATACTACAATTTAAGTGGAGCTCAATATGCAACGAGTTGCATATTGACAAAACACCACATCCAAGTTATTTAGTTCGCTCTCGTTTAGGTACACAACAATGTTAAATGTTGTTAAACATGGCAAGAGGTGAAGCATAAGAACACTACCTAACTAGGCAAGTTTGAATGAGGCGGAAGAACAAACAACAATTCGGAAAATCCTCATGAGCAATTTATGAATTTGGTACTGTTCTGCACTAAAACATATTTTATTGTTGTGAAATAGTAAAACAAAGTGCACCATGTTAAACTAGGCATTTTCTACCCCATTTACATATAAAGATTAATTAAATCAGACTCACGGTTATTTAGCTATAAATTAAATCATTTTAACATGGCATTTGAACAAATTAATGTAAACAACATTTTAAGCATTTTAAACATGGATGAAAATGGCATATTATTAAACTACATAATTTTACGAGCAATTTACATGTATAGATTATTTTAATCCGATGCGCGTTGTGGAGTTATTATATGCATGATGTTTAGGGGTTTTGCAAAACTGATAATTCTTTGGATAAATAGCAAATTCGCGAGCGAGGGAAAAACATGATCTGAGCCAAATCTGGTGGGGCTAGGCTATGAGGAAAAAAAATAAGCGGAAGAAGCTGGGGTGTAGCCTCACCAGTGGGCCTTAGCCAGTCGATACATCTTGGTGGTAGCGTTGGGCTGTGAATCTGACCATGAGGGAAGGCCGCGGTCGATAGAAGCGACCGACTCTTGCGTCTAAGCGATCGAAGCGGAGGCGGGCCGTCCTTGTTCGTCCACGAGGCGAGAGGCAGCAATTGAAAAAGAGAAGCAGAGGAGGCGGAGGGCGGAGAGAAGAATTGGCGACTTGCGGGGTCGGCGGCCTTGAGAAGCAGCGGTCGGCGAGGAGGCTGGGCCAGGCCCACACTCGTCGTCTGCTTTCGACAACAGGAGGCGAAGCGAGGGACTTAGTCTTGTGGCGCGCAATCTGAAGAAGGCGGCAGCCAGGAGGAGCTTCGCGGCATCTCGAGCAGCGAGGATGGCGAAGGAAGGCGGCAGCATTGATCCGGGCGAGGGAAGACAGGCGGCGATCTGAGAGGGCGAGGAAGGCAGCTTAGCGCGGAACTTGGCGAAGCGGAAGCAGTGTGGCGGTGAGAATCTGGCGAGTCGAGTCGTCGGATCCGGGCGCCGGCGTGGATCGAGCGGGGTTCCATTCTCGGCGCGGAATGGGCGGGATGCACGCGAGGCTGCAGTGGTTGGGCGTCCATGGGTCTCCTGTTGTGAAACGAGAGACAAAGGGAAGCGATGTGAGAGAGAGAGAAAGCAGGGGAAGGAGGAAGGCGCGGTGGTAGCGGCTGGAGTAGCGAGAGGCGCGGAGGAGCTCCGCTCGGCGAGACAAGCGGCAGACAGACGGGGTTGAGCATAAGCGAGAGAGAGCGGGCGCTGCTAGCTGCTTGGGATCGAGCCCATCTCGATCTGGATCGAGGAGGGAGGCGGGGCCGGGGGCTCGATGGAAGGAGCACGTCGTGGAGGAGCACGGGAGGTGCTGAGGCGCTCGGAGATCGATGGATTGGTCGGTGGGGAAAATGAGGTGGAGCTCGGTGTGGTGGTTGGTGGGATGGGGATCCAGTGGGTGATGAGGCAGGCGGCGGTGGCTAGAGGATCCTAGAAATTAGGGATTTGTCGATGATTGCCTTGCTATTTATAGTAGGTGGGTGTTTGGCGAGGGCTAATCTGGATCCTTGATCGAAAATGGGCGATCATGAATAAAATAGTTAGGGAGCCCAATTAACAAAATGGAGATGTTTTGTAGGCGTTAGGGGATGATCCGGACCCAATGGAAATGACTGTCGAATTGGGTTGAACAGTTTTGGTAGCGAAAGAAGTCGATGCTTTGTGCAAGAGGGTCAAGTGTGAAGCGAAAAACTTCAGATGGTGCAGAGCGATCAAAACCAGCGGTCGAGGGAAGGTGATAAAGGCAGCGGGAGAAAGCAGCGAGAGAGCGAATGCAAGTTTTAAAATATGGCGACAATGGAGTGCGATGCAATCGAATGATGCGATGAGATGAAATGCAAGAAATGAACAAAATGCAAAAGCGGAAGACAAAAACCCAACCACGAAGGAAGTATCATATAGCATCTCCGGAAAAGGCAAGAGTTGGAGTTCTGAATATGGAAAGTTGTATCAAGGCGTTACAAGAGCGGATTCTTGACTTTGGCGGAGGGTGTCGATGAGTTGCATTACCACCTCGGGAATCATGAGCTCGGGTTCTTGGTGAGAATTTCTGGTTCCTCTTCTTGTGCAATCTGAGGATCAGGCGTGACAGGTTCTTGACACTAGTGGCTGGAATTTCTTCATGCCTGAGAGGAGTGGGATGAGTTTCTTGAGCCCATTTGAGCTGTTGTTGCGGGGATTGAGGAATCTGTTGGATAGGTGTGAATAGAGGAGTATTGGGATCTTGACTTTCCCAAAGTCATCATTCATCACAGGTGTGGTGCATCCTATATCCACATCTTCATCTTCAATTTCCTCAACACCAGCCTCTTCACTGTGGCTGAGGCATAGGTGAGAAATGGTGGCGTTGAAGGGATTGTGTCCACTTCAATTTCTTCATCAATCTGCTCTGACGAACCAGCAGAATGATTTTCTTCATCAGATCCACTTGGGATCTTATAGTCTTCTCCAAAAGGAACAATTTCCTTTGATGACATGGATGAAATTGGAACAGCATCAATTGGATTTTCAAATGAGTTGGTCATTGGCTTCATTTTCTTCACAGCCGAAGAATTTAACACAGCTGATGCCTTCCTTTTCTTCACTGCAGCTCGCTCTGCAGCCTTGGTCTTCTTCACATCAAAGGTAGATGGAAGAATTGCAGTTGGTGTAGGCGCGGGAGGAGCTAAGGAATCTGGTTCATTTTCTTGGTATGGCCCGATGCGATTGCCTGATCTCTTCGATTTCTTGGTAGCACCACTCTTGGATGCCTGGCTATTTCTTCGGTAATGGAGTGGAGTCATCAGCCTGGAACTAGCATTTTCTTGATGGGCTGAAAGTCATCAGTGATCTTGGCATGTTCTTGACGAAATGGCGAGTCTGACACTGAAGATTTTCTTGTTGCGAGGCTGCAACATTTGTGAATTTCTTCGTCAGTTAGCGAATCTCGTTTTAGCTCCTTGCCAATCAGCATAGTAGGCATCAAAGTCTTTGCTGAGGGCTTGAATTTCACACTGAGCCTTGAGAAGTTCCTCGGGTGTCATTCTGACAACATTTTTCTTCAGGAGCTTCTCCTTTCTATATTGCGCTTTCTTGATCTCTCTTGCCTTTTCAAACTTCCATTTCTCTTCAGTGATGAAATGGGTCAGCGTGTGACTTTGACCAGGAGTCAGATGAAAATCAGGCATTGGGGTGTTTGGATCCTTGTGCGAAGATCAATGTAATCGAGATTTTCCTCGGATCCAAAAGCGATGTACAGATGTGCCTTTGGCTCTATGACCTTCACTGTTTGTCTCGATGATTTACGCAAGTTCATCGCCGGAAGCTTCATCATTAGAAGGCACATGGAATCGACTGTTTCTTCCTTGGACTTGGCGAGGACCGCGTCCAACTGTTGCTTTGGTCTTTAACGATTGTGGGGCTGATGAGGAAATTAGTGCGGTGAGAACTTCTTTGAAACACGAGAGGCAATCGAAAACCAGCAGTCCTTTGACATTTAGCGGATGCAGGGGAGCGAGGACTTTGAAGGACTCTTGAGGACTTTGGTGGAAGCGATGGCAGTGTGAGAATTTGCCGTGAGGGCATTCTTTGAGAACTTGGCGTGAGGCGTTGTTGGTGAATCACTTGGCTTCTGGCGGGCTTCTTTTGCATGGATTTCCTCGGTTTGACCGAGGCCTCGATGGCGATGGCGATGGCGGAATCCTCATTGAATTTCTTCACTTGCCTCCTTGGCTTGTCTTGCCAATTTAGCTTGGCGCTTAGCCCATTCTTGAGAAAGTCCTCACCAGCTTGATCTTTGGTGGGATCAGCTACTTGGCAGTGCCAATGGAGCTCTTGGGCATGGAGGATTAAGGCGAATTTCTTCATGTACTTTGGAGTCACATATCTGTATTCCTCCATTCCCTTGCCCATCTCCGTTCAATCCTCTGTATGCGCACCTTGCGCTGATTTTTGTTTTCTTTGCCAAATTTTGCTTCATCGGTGTGCAATAGTCGGCATAAATGTCATCGGGGATCTCGGCAGTCATGACCTCGGGCTTCTTTCCTCCTTTCTGCGGTTTCTTACCTTGACCATATTCTTGGATGAGAATTTGAACAATTGAACACTCTGAAGAAGTATGTAATTTTCTTCAAGGCAGCTGCAAATGAGTTAAGTTGATGAGAACCTAGTGATTCAGCGGCGGACATGAGTACTGTGAGCAGTATAGGTGCGAGGAATTTGGAGAGGTCATATCGTTCTTAGAAGGTTTTGAAAAGAACAAGTTTTGAGAATTTGACGAGATGAACCTTGAGGAATTTCACTAAGCGTTCTTGTCTTAGGTTCGAGTTATGCGGATCGAAGATCCACACAATTAGGGAATCTTGAAGAAAATGATTGCTTAGAAAGCAGTTCAAGATCATATGATGTGTGAGGTGTTCATATGTGTGAAGATTGAAGAATAAACACCTTTGAAGATTTTCAGGAAAGTTTGAGAATCAAAGTGAGTAATAAAAGTAACTTTTAATTACCCAAAGTGAAGAACACGACGAACTGAGAAGAACAGATGTGAAGTTAAATCGGGTTAGATTTCAGCGCCCTAACTTGGCGACGAAGATAGCTACGGTGGCGGCGGAGTGAAGATTTCATGACGGCGTGAGTCTGCGGCGGACGAGGTCGAGCAGAGCTCTTCCTCACCGGCGACGATGGAGTAGCGGCGGCGCTAGGGTTTGAGGAGCTCGGCGAGAGAAGCGATCGGCGGAGTAAATGAAGTGAGGAAGGGAGAGGGTATTTATAGACCACGGTAAAAACTGTTAGCCGAAGATTTGGGACGAACATGCCCTACCCTTTCTCCTTCTCGCGACATGTGTCACCCATGTCTTTGTGTAGTTGAGATTGTGTGCGATCGTGGGTGAGGAGTCTGGACTAGGGGTGTCGAACAGCGGACTATCATTATCCGCGGACTCCAAGACTACGAAGATACAAGATTGAAGACTCCGTCCCATGTCGGATGGGACTTTCCTTGGCGTGGAAGGCAAGCTTGCAATCTGGATATGTAGATCTCCTACCATTGTAACCGACTCTGTGTAACCCTAGCCTCCTCCGTTGTCTATATAAACCGGAGGGCTTTAGTCCGTAGGACAACAGACATGACAACAATCATACCATAGGCTAGCTTCTAGGGTTTTGCCTCCTTGATCTCGTGGTAGATCTACTCTTGTACTACCCATATCATCAATATTAATCAAGCGGGGCGTGGGGTTTTACCTCCATCGAGAGGGCGAACCTGGGTAAAAACATCGTGTCCCTCGTCTCTTGTTACCATCCGCCTAGGCATACGATTCGGGACCCCCTACCGAGATCCGCGGTTTGACACCGACATTGGTGCTTTCATTGAGAGTTCCTGCGTAGCCGTCACCGATAAGCGATGGCATCTTCAACCAGCAATCTGTCGGTGAGACTTTTCTCCCGGACGGATCTTAAATATTCGGCGGCCGCCCTGCGGGTCAATTCACTTGGCCATCTGGAGCAGATCAGCTTCGCCCCTGGCCGCCAGTCAGATTTGGAAGCAAAACTTCACGGCCGATGTCGCGGAGACTTGATCTTGACGGACTCGAGCCTGACCAGCGCGCCGCCTTGTGGCGGCGGGCATGATCTAGCTCTGCCACGAGCAGTGCCTTGGTGGTCGCCTGCGGATCGCTTGACCGTGGCGGGCCGTCGCCCGGTCGAGGCGGTGGATGAAGCGCCGCCCGGGGCTTCAACATCCGCAGCGATGGAGCTGATTACTAATCTTGTCCCTGCGAAACTTCGTGATTCCGGCGCGGACTCCTCGCGGACTCGAACCTCCGCGCCCTACCAATCAATCCGGATTAGGCGCGGTTATAAATTCACCGCCGTGGACATCTTTCAATACTACGCCTTTTGGCGATATCACAATTCACTAAAGCATCTCGTTATCGGGAGAGTCTGGCGGACTATGGCGGGATGGTTGAAATGCAGACGGCGAAGAAATTGAGCCCACCACCACCCACTTTGTAGCCAGCGTCGATGATCTAACCGACATGCTAGACTACGACTTCGACAACATCGATGCTATGGGCGGCGATGTCGGAGGCGAATAGGAACCAGCGCCTCGAGGCCTTTGGAAGACCACCTCGTCATCGACATATACATGGTGGACACCCCAAAAGGCAGGAGCGGTGAGAAAGCAGCGGAGGCGGACTCTTCAAAGAAGCAGCCCAAGCGCCCGGCGTCGGTGGCGCGCTCTAAATCCGCCCACGGCAAGAATGGAGATTCGGCACGAGGAGATAATAATACTCGGAGAGTGCGAAGACAATCCCCTCGGCAAGACTCAGCGCGGGAGGATCGAAAGCAAGCCCTCATGAGAGGCGGCGAGACGAAGAGTTGAGGATAATAACTATATGCCTCCCTCCGAAGGCGAAGCAAGCTGAGCGATGGCCAATTAAATCGTGCCGAGGATCCCGTCGAACAAGGCGCTTCAAGCGCGGGCTTATCGCCACGACAAACAGCCTAAAGAAAAAGCAGCAACAGACTTCAAGCTGATCGGGACCTGCTGGCGATCGATGGACCGAGGTCCTCGCGGCGAAAGTATAAACTTCGAGCGCCCCTCAAAAGTTACCCAAGGCATAAGCTGCTCCCCGATTAGGAGGAAGCATACATACCTCCATCACCAGCGCATGATATGGCTGACCGACCACCCGTGGTGCGTGACGAAGAAGCATCGAGGCCCCAGCCAAGACCATACCCGGCATCGCTCCAAAAGTCTGAAGCCAAGAGGAGCAGCGCGGACTTGCGAGACATATTGGAGGACAAAGCAAGGCAATCCAGATCCATCTATGGATCACGTGGGCGCCCTCGACCCATAGCGAATGCCATCGTGCGGATACAATAACCTGGCTGGGCGAGCACGCGAGCGGCGCTCTCTCGAGCTGCGTCGCGATATTGCTCAATCTGGGCGCCGCACACCGCTATGCTTCAGCGGCGAGTAATGGATCATCGGATCCCGAAGGTTTAAACCCGTAAACATCGAATCTTACGATGGCACAGCAGACCCAGCGGTTTGGATCGAAGACTATCTTCTCCACATCCATATGGCCCGGCGATGATCTCCATGCCATCAAGTATCTCCCTCAAGCTTAAGGACCAGCTCGGCATTGGCTAAATAGCTTGCCCATGAGTCAATTGGGTGATGGGAAGACACGGAAGCCGCATTCCTCGAGAACTTCCGAGACGCGTATGTGCGACCACGAGCGCCGATGACCTAAGACAAATCATTCAGCAGCCAGACAAATCGGCCAGACAATTCTGGACACGGTTCTTAACGAAGAAAAATCAAATCGTCGACTGTCCGGATGTAGAGGCCCTTGAAGCCTTCAAACATAACATCCGGGACGAATGGCTAGCCCGGCACAGGGCGAGGAAAAGCCAAAGTCCATGGCAGCCCTCACATCTTTAATGACCGCTTTTGCGGGGAGAGGACAACTAGCTAGCCATAGCAACAATCTCCGTAAAAATTCCGGCGGTCCGGATACTAAGGACAACAATGGCAGGTCACGTCGAAACAAAAACAAAGCGCCGCGTGCTTGGCGGCGATAAGGAGGATCTGGCGGTCAGCGCGGATTCGAGGCTCTAAACCGGTCGTGGAAGAAGCCATTCAAAGAACCACTCCGGGTCTGTCCAATCTGGACCGAATACTCGACCGCTTATGCGGATACATGGCACCTCTGAAAACCAGCTAACCACACCAATAGAGATTGCTGGGTGTTCAAGCAGGCCGGCAAGTTAATTGCGAAAACAATGACAAGGGGCTAAATAAGCGGCGGCGAGGAAGAGACCCCACCGCCCGAACAACGAGAGGACGAAGGGTTTTCCCCATAAGTGCGGACGGTGAGTATGATATCTGCGACCCACATACCCAAGAGGAGAGAAGCGCGCACTCTGGGGCGTCTATGCGATGGAGCAGTCGCCCCAAAGTTCAACCCATGGTCCTCTTGTCCGATCACTTTCGATCGAAGAGACCATCCGACCAGCATATGCCATGGCGGATTCGCGCGTGGTTTTAGACCCAATCGTCGATGGGTTCCACCTCACGAGAGTCTGATGGGCGGTGGTAGCAACTGAACCTGCTTTATCGGGATCTGATCGCAAAATGGGCATAGACCCATCAAGGATTAAACCTACAAAGACAACCTTTAAAGGTGTCATACCGAGAGTGGAAGCCAAGCTATGCGAGGCTCGATCCTGCTGGAAGTGGTCTTGGATCCCGGATAATTTCGGGCGAAGAGTTAATCTTGACATAGTCCCGTTTCGCAGCGGCTATCATGCCCTGCTCGGACGAACCGCCTTTGCAAAATTCAGCGCGGTGCCGCATTATGCTTACCTAAACCTCAAGATGCTAGGCCCTCGTGGAGTCATTACGGTCAATGGGAATCACGGGCGCTCCTCGAGCGGAGGAACATATAGTGGCTCTCATGGCGAAATCTGAGCAGCCTCTTAAGGCAATTCTCGAGTCCGGCCGTAAAAGGCGGATCTGACAATAGCGCCGGAGCAATGCCAGCCAAAACCACTGGCGCGATCGAGCACACAGCGTAGCAATCGGCCCCACCCTCGCCAGCGCATGATCGCAAGAATAACACTCGCGTACATCATTACGCTTTGGAATACCATGGGCGCGAGGGGAGGGCACGATCGCCGCGGACCCAGTGCGGTTCGACCACACGGGGGCTCATAAGTGTGCCCCCTTTTTTATTAATTTTCTTCTTTTATGTACAGGACTCTTAACGAAGCCATGTCCGTGAACTGCCGAACTCATGATGCTGTGATCGGGGACTAAAGAAGGCGCGCCAAACACTCGGTGGTCTCAATTACGAGCATTAAATTCGATTATATACACCAAGTCCATAGCTCATCCACGGAGAGGACATGTTTATTTAGTCCAAATCCCTTGCTTACCGCACTATTTGTATCAGTCCGCTCTACTAGCAGACTTTTCTTTCATAAATAATGCAGCACCTTTATGATCGCAATTGGATTACCTTTTATATATATGCTCATTATATGACATCTGGCACCCATATATTTTAGTGCGGCATAATACAGGGGCTTATGTTCCCCACTCTATGGTGTGATAAGTCGAACACTTTCACACGTCGGCACCCGAACTTATAGCATTATATGAATTGGCTCGAATCATGTCTTGGGTCAATAGTTGGGTTTGCGGCTCCCATGTTTTGGTACCTTACGTTCCGTTCCGTCGGCTAAGGTAGCCTTTGGGAGAACCACTGCGATGCGCCCGGTTGAGCAGGCGGCGCCTCGATGGAAAGCTAAAACGGCGGCATGATAAGGCGAGGACGATCGCTGTTAGAGAGGTTTTTGGGTCATAAAGACTCACGCCGCTTGACGAAGTTCGGACAATGTCGAAGAAAGGCGTGGATAGCGCCCGGATTGGTCTTCGAATACCGGGGCTTCGCGAAATTAAAATTATAGAATTCTATGGCTAAGTGAGAGTGTTCAAGCATTATAAGTCCGGTTGCCTTGTTACGTTGTGTTGGCGCCTCCTCGATGGACCCAACAATGGGAACAAGAGTGCTCAAGTTTATCGAACACCCGGCACTTTCGTGGCTTGGGGCTGAAATAACGACTTGCCATCTCTCAGATTTTATAAGCGGCCGCCTGAAGGTAATATTTTAAATTAAACAAGCGTTGCTCATGGCGCATATGAGCGAAGTTTTCAGCGCCGGGGATAAATACATAGCGAGTTCACTCAAAGATTACATTCGAGAGCACTCATCGCAATATCGCGAGGCTCCCTTGAGGACAATTTTGTAATACTTCTCGGGCGTCGATACTCCTTGCCCGTGGCGGTGGGTCCGTGAAGCTTCTCGCATCAACTTGCCCCATTGCACCTTCGTGCGGGCAAGAGCCAGCGGCGCCTTCAATCTGGCGTGGCGCAGTGACATCCATCGAGGGCATGCATCCACCAGCCGCCGCCTGAGGCCAAAGTAGCTCCCAGGCATGGCTGTCTGAAACCCACCGGACTATGAGGCCCTTCATAGCCTCCTCGGCTACCATGTGGAGTTCGACCAGGTGCTTGGTTTGGTCGCTTGAAAACACCGGATGACCGGCATCGACATCTTGAGACGAAGACCTTCTCCGTCAAGCTCCCTCCTCGCCATGATAGAATCTGGCGGCATCGGGCGCCTCTGTGGCAGATCTGCAAGCATACTGGAGAGCTCGAATGCGGGTAAGTATTAGGTAATTTACATCAACATGCTTGCTTTGCATGAAAAATGCCTTACCATAGCTATTTTCTTTATATCCTCAACCTTGAAGGGCCTTATGGGCCTCGGCCTTGGCGGACTTGGCACTTTCGAGGCGAGGCAAGCTCGGACTCTCGAGTCTTGGAGTCACGCTCCAAACTCTCATGCTTTTCCATGAGCACAGGAGCTCTTGCCGAAGTTCCGCCACCGTGCCTCCTGCTTTTCTCGCTCAGCCCGTTCAGCGGCCGCCTTGTGTTGACGCGGACCTGAACATCCTTGAGGGCTGCCACCTCGTTAGTGGCCCTGCGATACACATATTATCTGGTTAATTTTAGTGCAACCTAAATCCTTTTACGTAAGGTACCTATTCAAAGTGGTGTTACTCACCTTCTTTTCCTCGAGCTGCCTCTTGGCATGGCGAGCTCTTGCTCGGACGCTCGAGATCCTTCTTCATCACATCGACCTCTGCCGTTAGTGCGGCGAGAGGTCGGCAACGCAACACTGCAAACCCACATTGACATATTTTTAGCAACCTGCGCATATCTTGTTAGATCCTCGGTCGGCTTTTCTTTCCGAACACGGCGAGCATCGAAACTCTTGTCTATGCGGTATTACTTTACATGATTTTAACTTCTTACCTCAAAGCTGTTAAAAAGGCTGCTGCGAGCTTCAGTCGACCCGCTTTTGGCGAGCTGAACCTTTTGAATCACCGCACTCATGATAGTGCGGTGTTCTTCCTCGATGGGCGCCTTTAAGCGCCACCGGCAAGTTATCCGGCACCTCCGGTTGGATGGAGGCCGCCGGTGTCCGAGTCTTGCCCTTCTTTGAAGGGCGCTTGCGGACTCTGGAGCCACTACGGGTTCGATGTAGAGTCGGCGCAAAATCGGGAGGTTGCTGGCGGCGCCTTGAGCCTCCTCTGATGGGTCCCTCTGCAGGATCCCACCTCGGCGTCCTCGTCGGTAGCGTGGGGTAGAAGCGGTGGAGTGAATTCACATCGAAGGGCCAGCGACCGCTTTCGATGATTCGGGAGATCGTCATCGGCGGACTATGGGCGAGAATCTGGCGTTAGAAGGATCTTGCGTGACATAAAAGATATTGCATATCAAGGATCCGGATACTTACGATCTTGCGGGCCTTTGGCCCTTGGAGCCACTCATCCTCGCATGCGCTGATGTTGGCGAAACTGTCCGAGGATAGTTCTCACCCTCTTGGACCCTTGGCCTCCCCTGTTGGGAAGCCTTCCTTTTCTTCTCTCCTCCTCCGGGAAGAGCACTCCTCCTCCTCGTCTTGGGGAGAGTCCATGTCATCGTTAGGCGCTGATGGCGGGAACTCTTCGAGTCCCGGCCACCTTCTTGGCCTTCTTCTCGGCACCACGTGCGGTGCGAAACCAGCAACCACTGCTAAGCGGGCGTCGGCGGAGTCTTGGTATGGGAGTCGGGCTGATAAGCAGCAGCCTTCTCCATCCATTCCTATCAAAGGAAGAGGCGAATGAAACCTCACTAGAGTCAATTTAATTATCATAAGTGTCCCGTAATGGGGTTGAATCACTTACCTCGTCGGTTGGATCTGCGCGAGCTGAATCCATGATCTTCCGCCAGCGGATCGCGAAACCGGCGCCCTTGAACAGCACCCTCCGGTGCCTTCGTATGTTATGTCGAAGAGCCGCTTAGCGCTGGTGCTGTTCGGATTGAACTCCACAAATTGAATGCCCGTTCTTGGCATGGCGGGATCCGCGGATGAGCATGACTGGACCACGTCGGCGAGCGACCCTATTGCTCACCATCTTCTTGATGCAGGCTCGAGTCCGTCACCTCCACGGATTGCCCCTGCAAGCCCTTCTCTTTCGGGAGGTGAGCTGCGTGGGGATACAGATCTAAACTTCGGGGCGCCGCCCATGTGGGTTCTTGGCGGCTCGGTGATGTAGAACCACCCGATTGCCACCTTAGCGGAATCCACAAAGGCCCCTTGAGCCAAGGGGCGTTGGGCAATTTGCCCAACATGGCGCCTCCGCCTCCACTTGCGTGCCCTTCACAACCTTCACACAGCGTTGAAGGTCTTGAGCCACGCCTAAGTGGGGCGGATGCGAGAGGAAGGCCTCGCACCGGCGATAAGCGCCGAGATGTTGAGGATGAAGTTGGCGCGGATCGTGGAAATCAGGCCGTAGTAAAACATGAGCCCCGGACAAATGGATGGGCGGAAAGCCCGATCCGCGGAGGAAGTGGGGAGGAAGGCGACCCTCTCATGAGGCCGGGGGTAGGGATGAGCTGCCCTCGTCGGGCGGCCGATCTGTGATATCGCTGGAAAGATATCCGGCATTCGCAGCTTGGTGATGTCCTCCTCCTTAGCGGTGGAGGCTAACCATTACCTCCGCTCCGGACATATTCGGATAAGGTCGGCGAGATCATAAGCTTAGGCGTTGGAGCTTGAGTGTGCGGAGATGGATAAGCAAAGGAGGAAGAAGGCATAGGTGAGAAGGTGAATCCTTATCCCTTATATATAGGCGAGAATGAAACTGTCGTCCCCCACCGGCTGGTAAAACTAGCTTATCTCCCAAGCGCCACCATCAATGGCGCGGTTGGGTTACCATGTCGTATTGATGAGAATCCGGAATAAGGGAACCACGATCTCTGCTTGACAAGGCGTGCCAAGAAACCGCTTAGCTAAGCGTCTTTGAGGTGGTATAGTAAACAACGATTCAAACAAAGGCTTGGTGGCGGTGTGATGTCATCTTTGCATATCGTCGTGATTGAACTAAGTGTACATTTTATTCTCTCTCACGGTGGAATGTGGAATTTATTTTGCGAGTCGGACACTATCCTAGTGTTCATGATCTTCTCTGGATTATTCAAGGGAGGAACCCGCCTTGCAATGCCGAACATTATCGCGCCGGACTAATCGTCATTGAAGCCTGGTTAAAGGGACTCTTGAGGAGTCTGGACTAGGGGTGTCTGGACAGCGGACTATCATTATCCGCGGACTCCAAGACTACGAAGATACAAGATTGAAAACTCCGTCCGTGTCCGGATGGGACTTTCCTTGGCGTGGAAGGCAAGCTTGGCAATCTGGATATGTAGATCTCCTACCATTGTAACCGACTACATGTAACCCTAGCCTCCTCGGTGTCTATATAAACCGGAGGGCTTTAGTCCATAGGACAACAGACATTACAACAATCATACCATAGGCTAGCTTCTAGGGTTTAGCCTCCTTGATCTCGTGGTAGATCTACTCTTGTACTAACCATATCATCAATATTAATCAAGCGGGGCGTGAGGTTTTACCTCCATTGAGAGGGCGAACACAGGTAAAAACATCGTGTCCCTCGTCTCTTGTTACCATCCGCCTAGGCATACGATTCGGGACCCCCTACCGAGATCCGCCGGTTTGACACCGGCGGTGGGTGAATAGAATAATGCATCATGGGATGCGAGCGGTTTAATGACAAAACCGAAAATCTGGATAAGATTTGTTTTAAAGTTGCATTATAATTTGTTGGTGACAAGGACAGTGAAGATTTTGAGCGAGTTTCAAATAGAGCACATGAAGAATTTGTGAATAGATTGGGTTGAGTATAGCATAGAGAGGAAGGGTCGATCACATTCACTTAGTAGAAAAAGCAACTTGAAGAAATAGCTATAAGTGAATCTTGTAGAGGACATAAACTCATATATATATATATATATATATATATATATATATATATATATATATATATATATATATATAATGAAGAAAAAGCAGCGGAAGCAGTGAAGATTTTGCAAAGTTGAAGAATTGAAAAAGCTGAAGAATTTCAAAAGCGAGGAAAAACTCAAATTGAAGATTTTCAACTTTTGTGGTGGCGTGACCCACCGTATAAGAATGATGATTTGGACACGCGTACAATTGTCGTAGGGTTACGAGAATCAAATTCTTCATTAATTTCTTCACACTTAGAGTGTTATTCTTCATTGATTGAAGAAAAACGTTTCTTCATGTGTTGCACATCTAAGTCATCAATTTTGCATAAGTGTTAGGATGTGTGTCCTTTTCAAAGAACATTCGAAGATTTTAAGATATTTAGCTCACACGGCAACTTTCTAAATCTCTTCTCATCCAAGGGCTTAGTGAAGATATCAGCTAGTTGTTCTTCAGTCTTCACGTGCTCGATGGAGATGTCGCCCTTCAACACATGATCATGAAGAAAATGATGGCGAATCTGAATGTGCTTTGTCTTGAGTCTTTGAAGCTGGGTTGTGAGCAATCTTGATGGCACTCTCATTGTCGCGAGAGGAGAGGCACATTCTTCACGTTGCGCCATAGTCCTTGAGGTTTGCTTCATCCAAGCGTTGAGCACAGCAAGAGCCGGCGAGAATGTATTCAGCTTCCATGATGAAGCGGTGATCTGCGATTCTGTTTCTTGAGGACCAACGGACCAAAGATCGTCAGAAATGACAAGTGCGGATGTTGACTTGCGGTCCACGATCACCGGCATAGTCAGTCGAATATCAATGAGATCAAAAGCGAGCCCTTGGGGTACCATAATCCTAGTGTTGGTGTGTGAGCTAGATATCGAAGAATATGCTTCTGACCTTATGGTATGATTCCTTGGTGCAGCTTGAAATCGGGCACACATGCAAACACTAAGCATTAATCTGGCCTAGATGCACATAAGTACAATAAAGAACCAATCATGGGCGGTATACCTTATGATCGAAGTCAATACCATTTTCATCGATGCATAGATGGCCATTTGTGGGCATAGGAATTTTAGCGCCTTTGCAATCTTGCATGCGAATTTCCTCGATAAATCTTTGAGGTATTTCTCTGAGATATGAATATGCCATTCTTGTTGTTGTGAATTTGAAGACCTAAGAAGAATTTCAACTCTCCCATCATAGACATTTGATATTCTTCACTCATCATATAAACAAATTCATCACTATAACGTTGGTCGGTATAGCCAAAGATAATATCATCAACATATATTTGGCACACAAACAGTTCACCATCATAAGATTTAGTAAAGAGAGTAGAATCGAGTGAACGGGGTGTGAAGCCATTCTTCACGAAGAATTCCTTCAATGTATCATACAACTCGAGGGGCTTGCTTGAGGCCATAGAGGCCTTATTAAGTCTGAAGACTTTGTCGAGGATTCTTTGGATCTTCAAAACACAGGGGTTGAGCAACATATACTTCTTCCTCAAGCTTACCATTGAGGAATGCACTTTTCACATCCATTTGATATAAGATGATATCATGATGGTTAGCATAAGCAAGTAATATCACGAATAGCCTCAAGTCTAGCAGCAGTGCAAAAGTTTCATGAAATCAATTCCTTGACTTGTGTGTAGCCTTGAGCTACCAGTCGTGCCTTATTCCTCACCACAAGGCCATTTTCATCTTGCTTGTTGTGGTAGATCCACTTTGTGCCAATGATATTATGCTTGCGAGGATCTAGGCGTTTGACTAGTTCCCGGACATTGTTGAGCTCGAGCTGATGTAATTCTTCTTGCATAGCTTGAATCCTCCGGCTCCAAAATGCTTCATCTACCTTAGTGGGCTCTGTGATAGAGACAAAAGCATAGTGCCCACAAAAGTTAGATAAATGTGAAGCTTTTGGCGTGTGAGAGGACACAGGGCTCTAATGTCATCTATGATCTTCTCCACTTGCAATTCTTTTTGCAGCGAGGATGAGCTGGTTGTCGTTGAGGAGTTTGATCAGCATTTTCTTGACACCATTTTCCTCGGCATTTTCTTGAGTGCATCAGCTCGGCGTTCTTCATGAGCTGGAATGAATTCTTGATGATTCTTGATGGGAATGACATCCCGGTTGCCTTGAACTTGATAGAATCCTCGGTGCTGGTTCATCTAACACGAAGGTAGGTGCTCTCTTTGCGAGACATTAGTTTCATCGAACCGCACATCTGATGTCGACAATCTTGTGAAGAACAATGTTGAAGACTACTGTAGGTGTCTGAGTCCTTTAAGTAACCAAGCATAAAACCTTCATGTGCTTTGGTGCAAATTTAGAATTGTGGTGAGGATCTCTAATCCAACATTTAGCACGAAGACTTTGAAATAACTCACATTGGGTTTCTTGTCGTTGAGGAGTTCATAGGCCGTCTTCTTGAAGAATTTGTGAAGATATACTCTGTTGATGATGTGGCATGTAGTATCAATTGCATCAATCCAAAAGCGAGGCGTTTGTATCCATCAAGCATAGTCGAGCCATCTCAACAAGAGTTACGTTCTTGCGCTCCACGGCGCCATTTCTTTGAGGAGTATAGGGAGCGAGATAACTCATGAGTAATACCAAGTTCATCAAGATAGTCATCAAGACCGAATTCTTGAACTCAATTCCATTGTCACTTGATGTGCTTGATCTTCACACCAAAGTTGGTTGAATCCCTCGAGGAAAATCGTTTGAAGACTTCACGAACTTCATGTTTGTAAGTAACAATGTGTACCCATGTATATCGAGAGTAATCATCAACAATGACAAAACCATATAGAGATGCATCATTAGTATTTGCTGAGTAATGATTAGGTCGAAGAGGTCCATGTGAAGCAATTGAATGGACGAGTAGTGGTCATGATAGTCTTATTTGGATGCTTGGCCTTGGTCATTTTCCGACTTCACGAGGCTCCGCATAAGTGATCCTTGAGAATTTGACATTCTCAATGCCAATGACATGCTTCTTCTTATGGCGTGTCCAAATTCCTCATGCTGCGTGACCAAGTCATCGATGCCATAGCCATATACGAAGCTTTTGCAAGTAGACACATGGCGGTTGTGGTCTGTAGAAAATCAACAATATACAAATCTCCTCTCCTAAAGCCTTCAAGTACTTTGGAATTGTCAGCTTCCATAATCACAACACAGCGATACTTGCCAAAGACAACAACCATATCAAGATCACAAAGCATTGAGACTGACATGAGGTTGTATCCTAAGGACTCAACAAGCATGACTTTGTCCATGTGTTTATCCTTAGAGATTGCAACCTTACCAAGACCAATACGACTTTTGCCTTTGTCGGCAAAAGATGATATGCTTGGATGTGGCGGTGATAAGGGAGCATCCATCAATAGATTCTTGTCACCAGTCATGTGATTCGTACATCCACTATCGAGGACCCACTCACTAGCTTTGGGTTGATCATCCTGCAGATGAATTAGTGTAGCAGTATGAGGATGTGTGAAATGAAGGTTCATTTCATCATGATTTACTGCGTCCTTCGAGGCACTTTTAGTGGGTCCCGACAAATTCTTGAGCGTTAATGCGTGCGGAGACTGACCCTAACGAGAAGAGATTAGTTCTTTTCTTCACCACCCACATCGAAGGGGTGGCAAAGTTCATCACTCTGCGAGCACCATACGAGAATGATGGCATAGAGGCCAAACCATTTCGTTTCACATAAGAGGGTTAGGGTAAGCATATGAATAAGCGAGAGAAATTCTTGAGGACTTATGAACATAATGGTTTGAAGAATAATGCACATATTCATAGCCCTTAGCTCTACCTGCGAGACGAGTTGTTATACGATGATAATCATATGAGGACTTTGATCCTTTTGAGAATTTGATCCACGTGAGAATTTGGTCCGTATGAGGACTTGGATCCATATGAAGAATTTGGTCCATATGAAGAATTTGATCTGGGGTTCTGTTCTTCACGGTGGTGTCATGAGGACATTCACGAAGACTTTCAAGGCACTTCTTGGGAACCCGATTTTCTTCATGGGAGAACCGTTCTGTAGTTAGTGCCAACATATCTAGCAAATACTTCACCATTCGATTTTTGAGCAGTTTATAGTTGGAGTCAAATGACTCATCGGAAGAATGAGGAGATTCACATGTAAAGCGGATAAATTAGATGGATCAATTGGAGGTCCTTTGCGACAACCCATGAGGTTTTGGGGTCTTGCTCGGGCTTCAATATGTTCCATCGACATTAAGTTTCCTCTCAAAGCGATACCCTCTTTCCTAGGGTTTGTTGAGGATCTGCTTTTAAGCACATCACACAAAGTCGATGCCCTTTGAGGCTTTTGTACATGCTGTCATGTACAATTCCTTCAACCCTGCATCGTCGGTGATACTAGCAATGTCCTCGGATGAGGAATTAGTGATAGCGAGGCGGTGAAGAATTTATAACAGTTGAAGCCATCATTGTAGAGGTTGCAGCCGGCGGTGTCTAGCCACCCATCCTCGTCTGTGAGTCGGCTCGAATTAGGATCGGGCGGACTCATGTCATTCCATGGCCTTGTCGGCGTGAGCTAAATCATGCCCATCGAGACAGTTCGGCCGGCTCGGCGTGGCTCGAATCCATTTGTCGGGGGTTGGATCGACATATGCCAATGGGTGGCTTATCATGGTGGGGCGGTAGAAAATGCGCCCGATGCCAGAAATGGGATGAGCGCAGGACATGCGTTGAATCTTACCCAACAGGAGGCTCTCGAGAGATAACACCCCTGCTGCTCTGCGGGGGTCTCGCATGATCACTATGGTATGATAATGCGAAGGTGCTCCTCGAGCTGTTTGGGAGGCGGGAGGAGCAAGATAGCTCTTTCCTCTTGCTATATGTCTCAAATCTATCGGGCCGAACCCTTTGCATGGGTGCTCGGGGGTTTATATAAGCCTACCCGGAAATACAACCCCAATGTCCTCCGGCTAGCCTAACCCGGCCAGGCTCGCTGTCCTCCTGGTCTTGGGAGTTGGTGGGAGCAGTGACGCCCGTCGATCAGCGATCCTTGTCTTCACTCCCGTCAATCTGGTTTATGGCTTGTGGGGCCACTGGCGGGCGGCGACTCACGGAGAGCCGACTCCGCGAGCAATCTTCGAGCTTCGTCGGCCATCTTCTTCTCTCTCAGCGGCGGGGGCGGCGATCTCCGGGCGTACCTGCCGCCATCGTGGGCACGTGCTTGTGCTTTGTGGCTGAGGTCGAGAGGCATGGCAATAGTGCCGCCTCGCCGAATCTCCGTGTGGACTCCACTTTGTATACGCCTTCTTCGGCGTGGGGTTGAAACAGCCCGCGTCGGGGCTGTACCCGTCGGTCGCCGTGTTTGGTCGCGGGCCGCTCTGATCGGCCCCTCAGTCATAAGCCGAGTCGGCGATTAGTCGCCGTCTAAGGACTCGTTTTCTCCAAAAGGTTGGCAAGGGACTTCGCCTTCCGAAGGTCGCTAAGGGACTCGGTGGTAGCCTGCCCGATGCCTTGAAGATCTCGGGTCGGGTCAGCCTACCGTGGCCCATTACTCAACAGTAGTCCCAGTGGCGAAGCCAGTGACGCCGCCTCGTGAGGCCCGGCGATTCGATCTTTCGGATGCCGACTACGAGATTGGCCGCCTCGTCTTTGGGCACGCCTCGCTGAGTCGGTGGCCCGCAAACGCCGCCTTCGTAAGTCGTGGCGAAACGCGGCGTATCGGTTCGCGCCTCCTGCCATTATGAGAGCGGTCTGTCGCGTGGCGCCACGAGGCGATAGTCTGCACTTACAGCGTGGCAGGGCGAACGCCCGGTGGGGCCCGCCATTACCGCGCCTCGGCTCGGCGGTTCGGCTGCGGCGGCGGTTGGCATCACGTTGTTACTGCTTGATAACCGTGGGGTTAATCGTGGCGTCGTGGGGCCTTGGCGATTAATCCCGCGTCGTCCCTCGGCTTCTCAGCCCGTAGAGACTATAAGTAAGCGGCGAAGGCGGCTTGCAACCTGCGCCTCCTCCCCGCTCTCTTGCCTTCCTCCTTCGCCGCGCGCGCCGTTGCATTCTTCTTTGCCACGAGCAAGTTCTTCTCGCCCGGCGATGAGCTCTTCTTCGCGCGCCCCCCCTCTCAGCTCCGGCGTATGGGGCCTTTCGGGCGTGGGGGCGGAGGACATCGGTTCGCCGCCAAACCCGCCGCCTCGGCCTTGACTTAGTGCAGCCCGTCCGCCCGGCAGAGATCCGGCCTGCTCCCGGCGGAGGCGGCGGGTCATCCTCGCTCGCATCTCATGCTGTTTGGGGCTCCGGTGGCGGATTCTTCGTTCTTTCTCTCGAGTTTCACTGCTGTTGCATCACCTCACCCCAACACGGTGGTGCTTCTCTCCCGCCTTACCACCTGTGCGAAGGCTACATCGCGTTCTCCCACCTTGGCTGTGGGGAGTTCTTCTCTTGGCTTCGGCACTTTCGGCTGCTGGCTTACGCCCGGCACGGTCTGGCACCTACATCATGGTCGGCGCCTGGCGGAAACAACCCTTTCGCCCATCCATTTGGTGAAATCGGTGAAGATGTGGCGAAGACCTACTTCTCGTGAAGAATGTCTCCACCGGCAATGGTTGGGTCAATCTGCCTTCGACCCGAGCAGCTGGTGGCGGCGCCCAGCTAGTCCCATCGGTGAAGTCACTTTTCGACCTCGGTCGGTATGTGCGCGCCTCCAGTCATAGCCTTGATCGGAGGGCTCGTCGCCTCCGATCTCTACAACGCCGTAATGTGGCGGGTTCTTCGCTCAAGGCGGCCTCACCTCATCTGTCGGATGGCGGCGGCCGCGATCAAGCGACTGTGCACCAGGACATGCAGCGTGGAGAAAGTGGCGAACTTGGTGAACCATCGCCATGCTGCGGGTTCACGGAGGAGTGGCGATTCGACAGAGCGTACTCATGACAACCCCGCCCGATGGTAAGTTGTTTCCGTCGAAATTTCGATCTTGCTTGCGTCAGACTTCAAGCTCGATCTTGTTGGCATCTTTTAAGCGAGAACACTCCACGGCGCCGCGCTGGCGCCACGAGACAGCCGTGTGACTCGTCCACGCGAGTCGGCGGCGTCAACGACCCGACTTAGGCGCGGCAGAGAAACCCGGACTTGCCAGCGGAAGAAGAAAACAGCTGACCTCGAACCGTGGCGACCTCGCCAGCCTTTGGCGGCGTCGACTTCAATCGCCCAACGCCGCCCGGTAAGCCGCTCCTCCGGCCAAGCAGCGGCGTCACGCCCGGGCGAGTCGCCGTGATGGTCGAAAGTTCAAAGGGCCGCGCCCGCGACCAAAGTGGGAGCTGACGCATGAGCGCTTCCGGAAGGAAGTGAAGGCGCCACTAGTTTCTTCGTAAGTCCTTACTCCTTTATTTCTTTTGGATCTCGCTTGAGTCTTTGATTTCCTCAATCTTCTCGGCGCTCCTTTCCCTGAGAGGCCGCCCGTCCTCCGTCATAGGGTCGGTGGAGCGTCATAATACGGCGGATTGACCCGCTGCCGACCTCCGGGGCGTGCTGAGGCAGCGAGAAGAAGCGAGGAAGGCAACCGCTGGAAAGGCGGGCCGAAAGCGGCCGCCAATGCCTAGCGGCACTGGAGGAGGCGTGGCGCTGACATGTGAGGATCTTGAGAGGCCGCTTCGTCGCCCAGCGGCGATACTCGTTCCCATTGTCGTCGGCCTCGCGCCGAGTTCCGCAGGGGTGGACGGGAGTCGCGCATAAACCCTCGCGGAGGAGGTGGCGGCGTCGAGCTCGGATACTTCGCGCCGCCTCCGCGCCACCTCCGCCCGCCTCCGTCTTGAGCCGCATAGCAAGCAGCCGGTGGACCCGCGAGGATCCGCCCGGCTGCGGATGATGCCGATCTTGCATTGCTTCTCCAGTCGCCGTGCCAACCGCGCGTCCCGAAGGCAAGCCAGCGCCCCGCTGACTGGGAAGGCTAGCGCCGCCGATATGGCGGAACACAGGCCGAGGCCTCAAGTGCGCGCCCACGGTGGCTGTGGCGGCACCGGCCCGCTGAACCGAGGCCCCACGGGCGTCCGGGTCAAGTTGCGCCGAAGGGTGGCGCCCTCAACTTTACACCAAAGGCGCGCTCGGCCTGCGGTCCTCCGTCCGGGTATGTTTCGCTTTTCCTTTAGTTTCTTGTCTTTTTCGTGGGGCGGCGTAGCTACCGGTGGAATGTAATCCACGAGTTGGTGCGGCTCTTTGGCGAGCTGGCTCGAGCTGGCTTTACTTGCGGCCTTGCGGAATACCACAATCTCAGCATAGCGCCTTGATCGCAATGTTGAGGAGCTGAGAAGCGGACCGCCCGATCTGCCGGAAAGTCGAGGTGAGCCAATTCTTCCTTCTTGAGGCCTGGCGCCCGCTAAGTCCCGAGACCGGGCTGGCTGAGCAGTCGGGCGGATCTCCAGCGGCCTTCCTTCTTTCTTCTCCGAGGCCGCTGCGCGCCAGCTGTAATCCAGTTGAGACGGCTGGCGGTCGGCGGATCTCCAGCGGCCTTCCTTGTTGTGGCCTTTGTCTTTTCTTGAGCCGGGTGCCAATGCGCCCTTGAGGCAGCTGGGCGAGGCCAACACGCCCGTCCCAGCTAAGGAGGAGTCGACAAGCTTGTCGAGCCGACCTCGCGTGGCTGGCGGCGAAGGAACTGCTCCGGAAGGCGCGGAGGCCAGGTCGCGGGAGGATGCCCTCATGGCGGAGTTGGTCGGCGCTCCGCCTGGGCCGGCCGAGGAAGCGATCTTGACCTCCGGCTACCGAGCTCGAGGACATCGTCGCCAGTAATTCTTTTTCTTTTCTTTGGTCTTGACTCTGCGTCGGGCTGAGTTTGGGTTTTCTCAACTTGTCTTCTTTTCTTGTCTTTGGCAGACTTCTTTCCCAGCCACTCTTAAGCCGTCCCTCTGGCCGCCAGCGGCTCGGGAGGCGGAGGCGAAAAGGCAGTAATTGCTGCCGCGCCCCCAGACCATCGGCGAGCAACCACGAGCGCCGGGGCTCGCCGCCGTCCTGCTCATCATCCTGCGCCCGTCTTCAGCGTCGGCGCCCAAATCGTTGCTGCTCGTGGCCGAAGGTGCGGTCTTCGCCTTTGCGCGGTCGGACGGCCGGTAGTGGAGAGTCGCCGTCGGTCGCCGAGGCTGGAGGGTTCCTCGGCCCGTGCGAACGCGTTGTGGATTCGTCGAAGATGGTACCACAGGCTGGACTGTCACCTAGCGTGTTCGGTCGAAGCCCGAGGAGTGGAGGTCGTGGAAGGCGCCCTTGCGGCCTTGGCTGACCAGCCGCTGAGTACGGACACCAGCGTCTTCGTGCCCAGCGGACCCGGCAATGGCGAGAGTGCCGCGAGTGGTTGGGATGCACCGGGTCTGAGGAGGACTCGTGAGTGATCGACTCAGCCGAAGAAGGGCGAGTCGGGGCGGAAGTGAAGAGGAGGGAGAGCCAGGCGGCGGCCAGCCCGGCCCTGATCGCGCCTCGGCAGCAAGCCTCGAGGACAAAGGCGTATCATTGGGCGACCAAGCCGGAACCGCCCAGCCGACTGCCCCAACCTCCGACGCCGTCACCTCCGACCCTCGGCTCGGAGGCTGCTAGAGTGCTTGGTTTTTGTCTCTTTTGTTCTTTCTAAAAACTTGTCGTTGAACAATTCCACCCACTTGAACTGTATTGACCAAGGGCCTTATATAAATATTTATCAAATTTCCGCCTTTCCTTGCTTGATTCTTTAGACTTTTTCCTTTGCCGCCTTCCTTGGTTGCCGCCTTGCCGGTGGGCCGCTCTGCGGACTACGCCCGGGTCAAGTGCTCGGCTACTTTAGGGAGGCAAGTATAATCGTTTAGAATATCCTATGCAATTGGCTGAAATCGACAGGCCGACTCGAGTGGCCGTCATGATAAAGTTGAGACTATGAGCGGCCTTTCATTGAGTCGGCTCGATGAGGCTGAGGAGCGGCTTGGGCTATCGTAGCTCTTAAGTGGTTAGCCGTTTTTTCATGTGTGCCTTTCGTTCTTTCCGTCCCCCGCTTACCGCGATCGCTCTGCGGCTGCGGCTTCCACGAGAGGCGACTTTGCGGCACATACTTATGCAGCCTCGGGAGCATTTCATAGCACAAAGGCGGCGAGTCCCGGGTCGATTAGTCGGACCAGTGCGGATAAATATGATAAAGGAGACAGGCGTGATCCATATCATACGGATAATCAAAAGGCGGTCGAGCTCGTCAGGGCTAAAGTCTTTAGTACTTAATACAAAAGGGGTAGCGTGATACATCTGCATCAAGCTAAAATCTTGAAGAGGTTTGCGTTCCTGGCGCTCTGTTTCTTTGCGATCGTCCTCTTGCGTCTCGAGACATCGGCGTCGATCAAATAGTAGGCGTCGTTCTAGCACCTTCTGCGATGAAGGACCTTCCCAAAGGCGCCCGACAACTTGTCTGGCGGCTGTTCTGCTGAATCAGGCGAGCACAAATCGCCTCTTGGAATGATCTTGGCTTGACCTTGCGATTGTAGTATCGTAGCGATTCTGCTGGTAGATGCGGACCGGCCGAGTGCCAACGATCGGCCCTCTTCGCAGATCAGCGCCATCTTGGCGTCTTCTTCACCTCCTCTTTGTACATGGAGACTTCGCGGAGTCGAATGTATATCCGTCGGGATGACAACCGGCACGTGAGCGAGGAAGAACGGCGTGAAGCGGTTGACCTGTTCGAGGTTGTCGCGCAGACTCGAGGCGGCGAGCTCTTCCACAACAGCGGCGGCGCTTTCGAGTGGTTCGTATCGAGGGAGCTTGATGCGGACGGGATGAGCCGTTAGTTCGTTCCACTGGCGTTTGGCTGCGGATGGGCAATGGGCGCTAAGTCGATCGGATGCCTGCGTCGGCGCGAAAGCGAAAGCGCCCTTGGCGAAGTTAGTGCCGTTATGCGTGATGATCTTTGTGCGGTATGCCATACCGTCACTGTGATGTCGACAATAAAGGTCACTGCTTGTAGGCCGTTTAATTTCTTGATGGGCTTTGCTTCCACCACTTGGTGAACTTGTCCCTGCGACAAGCAAATGAGTTAGAGCGCCTCGGGCCGTCTTGAATAGTCCCACCATGTCCGGGCCCCAAACGCGAAGGGCAGCGATGGGGATTGTCTTCGGTAGCGAAGCCCGGTGAAGAGCTAGGCGGAACACTGGCACCTTGCATTTTTGACTAGCTCTTTAGCTTCTTCAGGGCTGATCGGCCAAAAACCGTCTTAAAGGCCTTAGCCTGGCGCCCTCGAAGCCGCATGGTGGCCGCACTCACCTGATGGATGTCTCGAGGATCGCTGGCCTTAGTGACTCTCTGCTTGTGTTGGTGGACACCGATGACCTGCGCTGACTAGCTCTCTGTTGACTATGTTGTAGGCTGCTGCTCGTTGTACTTGCCGGGCGGGATCTCGTCTGCTGGTAACTCCTTGTTTACTAGAAACTTGAGGATGGGCGTTGTGCCCATGAAAGGTGCTATCTCTTCAGCGCCACCACAATGATTTGGACAAGGGTGGCTGGTGGGAAGGCGGCCAGGTTGGACTCTTGCCGCTTGCTGGGAGAGGGAATCTCTGGGCAGTGGGGCATCTCCGGGCCCGTGGCGCAGATCCGGGCGAGCTCTGGTCCCGGGCGGTGGCGCGATCCCGGGCAGTGGCCCAGTCCACAGGCAGTGGCGCAGTCCACTGGGCAGCCCAGCGCGATCCCGGGCCGACTTTAGCTTTCTTGAGGTAAGCTTCTTTGGGGTCTTGAGTGGGATCCGACTATCTGGCGGAGCGGCACGAAGATGGTCGGATTGGTGAAGGCTTGATGAAGCGGCGAGGAATTTGAAGCGGCGCGGAAAGGTATCGCTGGCGAGTGGAGCCGACTTCGCGCCAAAGGCCTCTGCTTGATCGTTGTCGTTTCTTGTACGTGGAAATTCACATCCTTAAATATCGAGTTGCTGCACCGAAGCGGTAGCTTCGCCATGTTTGCGTCTTTGGCGTCGATCGCGGATGATTCTGAACCACCAAGTCAGATCGCCGTAGCACAGGATCGGCGAATGCGAGTTCTTTGGCAGCGGAGCCGTGGATGAGTGCTTCATATTGGCGGCGTTGTTGGGCAGCGAAGTGGATTTACGGCGTGTTTGAGCTTATCGCCCTTGGGAGAGTGAAGGCAGCGCGCCGGCTCAGGCGGTCGCGCATCTTGGAGCCGTCAATGCGTTAGCCAATGAGTAGAGTCGGTATGACGGCAATGCGAATCTCGGCCCGGTCGGCAAATCGGCTAGCGCTGCGACTTGATGGCGGTCGGAGTTGGTAGTAGATGGTGTAGGGGCTAGATCGATGGCCCACTTGGCCACTCGGCGGAGCATCTCGACTTCGATAATCTCGGCGAGTGGGCGGTGCAGACCCGATGATTGGATGCTCTTGAAAGTAGGGCTTGACTTCTTGGCGGCAAAGTGCACACCATAACACATCTTGATAGTGAGGGTAGTTACGCTTGGAGGTTGAAAGTACCTCGCTCGAATACACGGTCTGGACGGAGGCATTGCTGTACCTTCCTCCTTCGCTCAACTACAATAAGCTGTCTTTGACTACCGGTGGTAGTGGCGATGTACAAACATGGGCTCTTTGGTCGGAGCCGAACCCACGGGGGAGTTGCCAACATCTTCTTGATTGGAAAATGCCTCATCATTGTGGTTCCACTCAAAAGGTGGTCTTCTACATCGAATTGATACAATGACGAGCTTTCTGTGACCGGTGATGAATCGGTGATTGAAGCCAAGGCACGTGAACTTATGCACATCAACAGTCGGCTGGGTACCTCCATTCTCTCAATGGCCTTGATCTTCGGGGTTGCACTCTATCTGCGGCTCGGAGACTAAAAACCGAGAGCTGGCGGCTGGGACTCGAACCACGCACTTCTGGAGGATTGAGCTTGATCTGGAATGGTATGAGATTTTCAAAGGTCTCTTTGAGGTCTTCTTGGCGTCCGCTTCTCCGTCTTCTACCACATCATCTACATAAGCGTGGGCGTTTCTGCGAGTTATGAGGAGCACTTCTGCGCCTGGCAGCTGAAAGGTGGCGCCGGCATTCCTCAAGCGAGCGTCATTGTCGGGTGTGAAGGCTCCAAGCGGCGTGATGAATCACGGTCTTGATCTGTCTGCGGGATTCAGCGATCTCGGTGATATCTTGAGTATCGTCTAGGAAACTCAACAGCTCGCATCTGCTGTGAGTCTATCACTGTCGATCCTTGGCGGGAAAATGGGTCCTTCCGGGCAGGCTTTTTGAGGCTGGTGTAGTCGATGCACGATACATGCTTATTCTTCTTCAATACCCACCGAGTTGGCCAACCACTCCGGAAAAAACACCTCCATGATGAATCCGGCTGCGGGGCGGGCTATCTCTTCCTACTCTTCTCTTCTCTTGACGGTAGCGCAAAGAACGTGCTCGGCCCGGGTTCGTCGGTACACTGGCATGTCCTTGGGGACCATGCGAAGATGTCGATTCTCACGAGAAATCTCTGGCTTCCTTCTATTCTATCCAAGGCGGTGCCTATATTGCGTACTTCTCTGGGTGCTCGGGTCAAGGGTATCTTCTTGGTTTCTTTAGCGGCAGATGATCATACGCCTCCGACTCCTGGGGTCGAGGCGACATCTCGGCTGCTTCGGCCATCGCCGACCTGCGATCAGGAGCGGCTTCTCGACGCGATCACCAAAGACTCGGCCACCTGATTGCTCTCGACCGCCTGGTAGGGCGACTTCTTGTAATCGCGGTAATGGTCGAGGATCCTTGGAACTCGACATCTTCATCTTGAGGTAGGCGTAGTGAGGAACGCCATGAAGTTGGCCAAAGCCGGCCGACCTAGCGGCGTGTGTCTGGGCTCTCAAGTCCACCACCTCCGAAAGGCGCTCTCGGCGGAAGTGATCTTTGTATCCGAAGAGGGCGTCTCGAGAATCTTACCGATTGGTGAGTAGGAGGGCGGGTACAATTCCATGTAATACGTGCGGCTGCTCTGGAGCTGCCTTCGCTGATTCAAGCTTCTCCATGGTGTCCTTATGCGGGATGTTTATCTGCTGCCTCCGTCTATCGGGACCCGTGAGCGGCAGGCCGCCTGCTCGGTGGCCAAGGTCGCTCCGAGAACCAAGCGTAGGAGCCGGACTCGGCATCACCTCTGGGTGATCTGCGACTCGGTGATAGGCTTCTCCGGACCAATGCATGAACTTCGGGGCCTGCGCCGCTGCGTTGACTTCTTCTTCTGCATTGGCGCTGCTTCTTGCCGATCATCTGCGGTAGTGAACACTACATATGCTCCGTTCTACGGAACTCGTCTTGGACTTGCATGTTGGCGAACGCCCGGCTCTGGGCGGCGGCCTTGACGGCGGAGGAAGCGTCTCCCTTAGCGATCTGACGAGCGGTGACACTTACGGTGGTGTGGTTCGGCCTTGTGAAAACTTGCAAGGTCCATCGAGTCGCTCATAGGAAGGCGGCGACCAATTGGACTTGCCTTTGCGCTTGGCGAGCTGCCCTCGGTTCTGATCCTCTGCCGCGACCTGCATTGTTGGAAATCAATTGTGGGGCTTGCGCTGTTGTAGTTCATTCTTTGTCGCGGCTGGCGTCTCGGCCGGGGTTGGAAACTGAAGTCACTTTGCGGCCAGCGTTGACTTGGATCTCCGTCTTCATAGAAGTCGGCCGTGGCATACTTGTCTACTATGACTAGCAGATTCGTCGAGGTTTCAGACTCGTCGCGGAGAGAGCTGTGCTTGAGGAGGGCCCTCTCGGCACCGGCCGTAAAATACTCGATGGCTTGCACCTCGTGCGCCCTCGTAGGAGTTTGGAGTTAAGCGGTAGCGTGAGGTAATCGTGTCGATTCTTGGGGCCTTATGCGCTGGGAAAGGTATGGCTTGGGAGAGTCGCTTATGCGTCTTTGGTGAAGTTGCGGATGGGAAGCTTGAAGTCGACCCAGCTGTTGATGCTGGGGCTTCGGGCTGTTCAGCCATGTCGGGCGTGCCACAGGCATGGGAGGAACATATTTCACGACAACTCGCTTGTTGCCGTTAGCGATCAGCGGACGTAAGGTAGTCTATCAGCCAATCCTCCGTCTTCTGAGATCGGTGTATAGAGGCGTGTCTCGGGGGCGTGAACCCGCTTTGGGAAGGGCTCGTCTCGATCTTGAGGCCCGAAGCAGGCGGTCCCAGCTCATCTTCTTCTTCTAATGCGGCGATCTGTGGGTGGGTCGATCCGGTGGCTGGGCGTCATTCTCTCCGAGCTCCTCTGGCGTGGCGACCTCAAAGTCGGATGCTCAACAGGCGGCGGAGGCCGCCCGTTCTCTTGGTGGGGGGAGGCGGATAATCATCGCCGTTCACTTTGCTGGCCCGTCTTGGTCGCTCGATGGTGATCACGAGTCGGCTGTGGCTTGCAGCGGCTCCTTCTCTTCCTCCCGCGGACTCCATGATCGGCGTCCGGAGGTCAGCATGATCTCGCGAGGGTAAATCGTCGTGCTGCTGCTGCTGCTGCTCCGCGACGCCCGCTGCCACGTTCTCTTGCTCAAGCGCCGAGCTCTTTGGACTTCGCTCCGTTATTACGGCGCTCTTCGCCGAGTTCCTCGCTCTTGATGCGCCCGCTTAAGCGCGCGGATATTCTCGCGAGTGGCGTGCAAGCGCCGCCCCGAACTCGTCAGCGATAGCTGCGCGCGCTCCGCGACCGCACCTAGGCGGCTCGGCGCGGCCGGTGAGCGTGCGCGCCTGCGCGATCCATCTCGCGTTGGTATGCTTTGTGGCGTCTCATAACCAACTTCTTGGCGCCTTCGATGGCTGAAGCGGCGTTCCTCAATCTCGGCGTCCGCGTCCTGCAGAATGAAGCGCGGTCAGGTCTTCCAGGGCGGCTGGCGTGCATCTGGCGTTCGCCCGGAGTGCTCGCCGTGGCTGATAGCGAAGTACTTTCGTGTGGCGCTTCGCCACTCTCTCGTAAAGGCGGCTTAATGGTCCTGCGTTGGTGGGGAAGATGTCGAGTAATCTGGCGTCGGTCGACCAACGCCGGGTCGGAGGCCCACGGACTCAAAGTCAGCCAGCGGGCTCGCTGGTGACTTGGGTTAATGTGAAGGAACTGCGAGGAGGTTGACCACCGTTACTGCGCTCGGTACTAGCTCGTCGGGCGCACCTCGCCAATGAGTTGGCGGGCAGCTGCCTTGACCGGCGCCCAGCATAATGTTGATCTGATTCCATCTGAGCCGGGCTAGTACGCTTCGCCCGAGGAGAAAAGGTTCCGTCGAACAGATCTCCGGACGATGGTGCACCTACCCCGGTGGGAGCCAAATGTGGGAGGTTGGATCGACATATGTGGGTGGCTTATCATGGTGGGGGCAGTAGAGCGTCGCGGTGCTGAAAGCAGGGATGGCCTGAACATGCCGCGCCCGAATCTTACCCCGGGGCTCTCAGGAGATAACACCTCTGCTGCTCTGCGGGGTCTCGCATGATCACTATGGTATGATAGTCAGAGGTGCTACTCGAGCTGTTTGGGAGGCGGGGGAGGCAAGACCAGCTTTCCCTCTTGCTATGTGTCTCATATCTATCTGGGCGAACCCTTTGCATGGGTGCTCTAGGGGGTTTATAGGCACAAAGTCTGCGTGTCTGTTGGTATTTGACCCGTCGATCTCTCTTGCAACCTCCTGCTGCTAGGGCCTGGGGCCCGTGAACAGGCGGGCCCTTGTGCAGCGCTCTTGATGTGGAGCTTCTCATGGAATTCGTGGGGAGCAGTCTTCGTCATCAGCGATCTTATCGCCCTCCCGTCAATCTGGTTTATGGCTTGTGGGGCTGGCGGCGGCCCGACTCTGGAGGCCGACTCCTTGGGGCCGTTTTGACTCGTCGGCCATCTTCTTCTCTCTCATTGCTGAGGGCGGTGATCTCGGGATACACTGCCCATATCGTGGGCCACGTTAGCTTGCTGCTGTGGGTAGTCGAGAGAGGCATGGCAGATGCCGCGCCTCGCCCGGAGATCTCGGTGAACGCTCGCTGTAGCCGCCTTCTTCGCCAGCGTGGGGTTGAGGGCATGCGTCGGGCTGTACCCGCCCGGTCTTCGTGTTTGGTCGGCGGGCCGACTCTCACGGTCGGCCTCGAAGTCATAAGCCGGTCGACTTGATTGATGCGAATCTGGGACTCGGCTTCTCAAAGGTCGGCGGTAGGCATCCAGAAGGTCGCCCGGTGGGACTGGTGAGAGTGCGGCCTGCCCGATGCCTTGAAAGATCTTGGGTCGGGTCGACCTACGGCGTGGCCCATTACTCCGGCTTGAAGATCAAGTCTCCGCGGATGTCGGTAGTGAAGTTTAAGCTTCTGACGATGGCTAGAGCGTGGCTTCGATCTGCTCGGATAATAGCCGAATTGGCCGATGCAAAAGCCGCCCGAACACGAAGATCTGTCCGGGAGAAAAGTATCACCACTGGACTGCGTCGTTGTTGATGATCAAAAAGGAGCCATCAAGCCTATTAGTGATGACGAAGGAACTCTCAATGAAAGCACCAATGTCGGTGTCAAAACCGGCGGATCTCGGTAGTGGTCCCAGACTGTGCGCCTAGGCGGATGGTAACAGGGGGCGAGGGACGATGTTTTACGGAGTTGGGCCCTCTCGATGGAGGTAAACCCTACTCTGCTTGATTAATATTGATGATATGGGTAGTACAAAAGTGGATCTACCACACGAGATCAAGGCTAAACCTAGAAGCTAGCCTATGGTATGATTGTTGTTGTGATTCTTGTTGTCCTACGGACTAAAACCCTCCGGTTTATATAGACAGGAGAGGGCTAGGGTACAGTCGGTTACAATGGTAGGAGATCTACATGTCCGTGTTGCCAAGCTTGCCTTCCCGCCAAGAAAGTCCATCCGGACACGGGCGAAGTCTTCAATCTGTATCTTCATAGTCTTGGAGTCGGCGGATGATGATAGTCCGACTATCCGGACACCCCCTAGGCGAGGACTCCCTCAAATGCCGTGGTGATGTCAGTCGGGGTGGCGGTGTGAAGGAAGTCACCCGTGGAGCCCTTGGGCGCAAGATGGCGCCCAGTGCATGCATGGGCGATGTGGTGTAAGTAAGTGCCCCTGGAACAAAAAGTTGTTGACGATGCGTCGCGGCGGAGTTTTACCAAGCCGGGACACATCATGGGCGAAAACGCATCGGTGTTGCTACCACGGGCATGCGTAGTGAACGAAACCGGTGGCAATCGCCGGCAGGCTTGCGGACCGAAGCGTCGTGGATGAAGGCATGCATAAGTGTTGCTAGCATCGGAATGCGTATACAAGGACCTGCACAAGCTGTCGCCATGTCGAATCGGAGGGCCAGCAAAGAAGGACTCGACAGCGATTGATCGTCCGCCGGCGTGGGGCGATGTCACCAGTGGTCAGATGAACAAAGTGGTCGGGGTAGATGGCAACCGCGCTAAGCGGCGGGCTGGTTCTTGGATGAAAGCGAAAGCGGTGGGCGGCGGCGGCATATGAAGGTAAGCGGCGGCGGCTTTGACGGCGGCGGCGACTAGGTTAGGAAATTAATGGCGGGTGCTTGAAGTAAGCGAAACCTGACAGCGTGACAAAACCGGCAGGAAGGTGGCTCTCCGCCAAGGAGGGCGCCAGCGCATACCATGGGAAATCGGCGCAGTGGTGACAGCCGAACAGACCCGCAGTGCAGCCTTCTACAACCAAAAGGAGGTAACAGCAGCGAGCAAAGGCTGGCGGCAAGGCTTCTCAGGCGGTGGCGGGCAGAGACATGAGCCTGACTACTTCTTGACCCCAGGCGGCATAATGGCGGCTCATTGGTCAGTGCAGCCGCAGGGGCGGCCTTAGGGGGCGGTGGCGGAGCCGCGTGTTGCGACCTCCTGACCGAAGGCGTCGCATGCGGCAGCCGCCACGAGTTAATCACAACCTTGAGGAGACCCTGGGGCATGGCGGTGTGAGCCAGACAGCCTGTAACAGCCCGTCTCGTCCCGGCGAGTCTCTTGGCAGTACTGGGCGATCTTCCACGCGGGACCTCTGGGTAGCGTGTCTCTTGAGGCAGGTCGGTCTCGGCATAGAGGAAACAGATCGCGGCAACAGCGCGTGATCAAGCATGTCGCCTTGGTCGGGGGCGCCCTTCGATGGAGGTGTGGTGGCGGAGGAGTCGGGATGAGGCGGTGATGACGGACAGCAGGTGGCGTCGTGTGAGCGAGCTTGTCGGCCCGGCACGGGCAAGCGGAGGCCCGGCGATAGCGTAACAGGGCCGGCGAAGGTAGCGTAGTGCAGGCCCAGTCAGCCTGACACCGATCGAGGGCAGGCGGTGAGGTAGATCGCCGGCCGCCCGTCTGCGAACCAGCGGAGGCGGTGGCGTGGATCGATGGGGGCGGCGTGTGGCGATGGCATGATTGGCGTCGCGGTGGCGAGCCGCCCGGTTAGAAGCGATCTGAGTGTCTGACCGGGCGATGGCGACAGCCTTGGCGAATGGCGGTGTGTCTCGTCGGCCCGGATCTTAGGTAGGGGTCCCAAACTATCGTCTAAGCGGATGGTAGCGGAGACAAGGGACGATGTTTTTACCGAGTTCGGGCCCTCTCGATGGAGGTAAAACCCTACTCTGCTTGATTGATATTGATGATATGGGTAGTACAAGAGTGGATCTACCACGAGATCAAGAGGCTAAACCCTAGAAGCTAGCCTATGGTATGATTGTTGTAATGGTTGTGTGTCCTCGGACTAAAACCCTCCAGTTTATATAGACACGGAGAGGGCTAGGGTTACATAAGTCGGTTACAATGGTAGGAGATCTACATATCCGTATCGTAGCTTGCTTGCCTTCCACGCCAGAGAAAAGTCCCATCGAGACACGGGATGAAGTCTTCACTCTTGCATCTTCATAGTCTTGGAGTCCGGCGATGATGATAGTCGGCTATCCGGACAGCCCCTAGTCGGGACTCCTCGTAGCCCCAGAACCAGGCTTCAATGCGATGAGTCAGCCCGCATATTGTTCGGCATTGCAAGGAGGTTCCTCCTCCGAATAATTCATAGAAGATAGTGAACACGGGATAGTGTCATCTGCAAAATAAATTCCACATTCCAGTAGAGAATAATATGTACACAAGCTCAATCTGTGACATGTCTTGTGGCGTGGCGTCATGCCACTACCAAGCCTTTACTCGAATGTTTTATTATACCACCTCCGTGGCGTTTAGCGGCGGTTTCCTGGCACATCTTGTCGAAGCGGATCGTGTTCCCTTATCCGGGATTCTCATCAATACGGACATTAACAACGCGCCATTGATGGTGGCGCAGGAGATAAGCGAGTTTTACTATTCGCGGAGGATGGTTTGCTTGTCCAATTCATCCTGTTTTGATGGTTGCTTGATTTGCGTGTTAGGTGCTCCTGGTTTGCCTGCTCTCTGTTGGGTTGTTTTGGTATTTATTCTTTGTCGGCCGGGACTTGGTAGCGCTTGCGTCACCGTTTAGTTTAACCGCCTCGTCCGTTGTTCTTAGTTATCGCTTCCTTTTTGGTGTATCCACCATGTATATGTCATGAGTTGAGGTAGCTTTCGGTGCCACAGGCGCCCGGTTCTTTTCTCGTCTCCGGCATCGTCGTCCATACCATCGGTGTCTTGGAGTTGAAGTCTAGCATGTCGGTTAAATAAATGCGGCGGTGGCTACAAAGTGGGTGGTGGGTGGGCTTTGAATTTCTTACGTCGTCGCATCCCAACCCTCGAGCCATAATTCGGCGGGGCTCTCTGATAGCGAGAGATACCTTAGCGAATTCAGAATGTCGCCAAAAGGCGAGTGTTGAAAGATGTCGTGGCGGTGAACTCCATGATCGGCGCCCAATCAGATTCGATTGGAGGCGCAGGAGGTTCGAGGTCAGCGAGGTCCGGCACCTCGGAGTCCTGGCGTCGCGAGAGACAAGATCGATATTCAGCTCCATGCTTGTAGAGGTTGCAGCCGAGGCGGTGTCTAGCCACCCATCCTCGTCTGGCAGTCGGCTCGAATTAGGATCGGGCGGACTCATGTCTGCGGCTTCCATGGCCTTGTCCGCGTGAGCTAAATCATGCCCATCGAGACAGTTCGGCCGCCTTCGGCTGTGGCTCGAATCCATTTGTCGGGGGTTGGATCGACATATGCCAATGGGTGGCTTATCATGGTGAGGCGAGTAGAGCGTGCGCCCGATGCCAGAAATGGGATGAGCGCAGAACATGCCTGTGGCGAATCTTACCCAACCGGAGGCTCTCGGGAGATAACACCCCTACTGCTGCTCTGCGGGGGTCTCCGCGCCATCACTATGGTATGATAATCTGAGAGTGCTCCTCGAGCTGTTTGGGAGGCGAGGGAGGAGCAGGATAGCTCTTTCCCCTCTTGCTATATGTCTCAAATCTATCGGGGCGAACCCTTTGCATGGGTGCTCGGGGGGTTTATATAAGCCTACCCCGAGTACTGTGAATGTCTGATGGCGTGGCTAACCGTCGATCTCTCTTGCGGCTGTCCTCCTGCCGGCAGGGCCCTGTTGGCGGGCCCAGACGAAGCAGAACATCTTGGCGCTCTTGATGGGAGCTTGGTCATGGGGTCGTGGGAGGAGCAGTGCCGCGTCGATCAGCGATCCTTGTCTTCACTCCCGTCAATCTGGTTTATGGCTTGTGGGGCCACTGGCGGGCGGCGACTCACGGAGAGGCCGACTCCGCGAGAACCTCTTCGAGCTTCGTCGGCCATCTTCTTCTCTCTCAGCGGCGGGGCCGGCGATCTCCGGGCGTACCTGCCGCCATCGTGGGCACGATGCTTGTGCCTTGTGGCTGAGGTCGAAGAGGCATGGCAATAGTGCGGCGCCTCGCCGGAGATCTCCGTGTGGCCCTGCTCCTTTGTATACGCCTTCTTCGGCGTGGGGTTGAGGCGGCCCGCGTCGGGGCTGTACCCGCATCGGTCGCCGTGTTTGGTGGCGGGCCGACTCTCACGGTCGGCCCCTCGAAAATCATAAGCCGGGTCGGCTTGATTGATCGCCGTCTAAGGACTCGTTTTCTCCAAAAGGTTGACAGCGGGGACTCGGCCTTCCGAAGGTCGCTAGCTGGGACTCGGTGGTGGCGGCTGCCCGATGCCTTGAAGATCTCGGGTCCGGGTCAGCCTACCGTGGCCCATTACTCCGCAGTGGTCCCAGAAGCTGGCGAAGCCAGTGAGCGCCGCCTCGTGAGAGCCGGCGTTTCAATCTTCTTGCGGTCGACCTACGAGATTCGCCCGCTCGTCTTTGGGCACGCCTCGCTGAATCGGTGGCCCGCAAACGCCGCGCTCGTAAGTCGTGGCGAAACAGCAGCGTATCGGTTCGCGCCTCCTGCCATTTATGAGAGCGGTCTGTCGCGTGGCGCCCACGAGGCGATAGTCTGCACCTTGCAGCGTGGCAGGGGCGAGCGCCAGGTGGGGCCCGCCATTACCGCCTCTCGGCTCCAGCGGTTCGGCTGCGGCGGCGGTTGGCATCCCCACGTTGTTACTGCAGCGTGATAACCGTGGGGTTAATCGTGGCGTCGTGGGGCGGCGAGGCGGTTAATCCCGCGTCGTCCCTCGGCTTCTCAGCCCGTAGAAACTATAAGTAAGCGAGGCGAAGACGGCTTGCAACCTGCGCACTCCTCCCCGCTCTCTTGCCTTCCTCCTTCGCCGCGCGCACCGTTGCATTCTTCTTTGCCACAGGCCGAGCGTTCTTCTCGCCCGGCGATGAGCTCTTCTTCCGCCCGCGCCCCTACTCAGCGCTCCGGCGTATGGGGCGCTTTCGGGCGTGGGGGCGGAGGACATCGAGTTCGCCGCCAAACCCGCCGCCTCGGCGCGGACTTAGTGCAAGCCCGTCCAGCATGGCGGAAGATCCGGCCTGCTTGGCGTGGAGGCGGCGGGTCATCCTCGCTCGCATCTCATGCGCGGGCTGGGGCTCCGGTGGCGGATTCTTCCGTTCTTTCTCTCGAGTTTCACCAGCTCATTTGCATCACCTCACCCCCAACACGGTGGTGCTTCTCTCCCGCCTTACCACCCTGTGCGAAGGCTACATCGGCGTTCTCCCACCTTGAGCTGTAGGGAGTTCTTCTCTTGGCTTCGGCACTTTCGGCTGCTGGCAAACGCTTTGTACGGTCTGATCGGCTACATCGCGGTCTGCGCCTGGCGCCGACAACCTTTCACGCCCATCCATTTGGTGAAATCGGTGAAGATGTGGCGAAGACCTACTTCTCGTGAAGAATGTCTCCACCGGCAATGGTTGGGTCAATCTGCCGCCTTCGACCCGAGCAGCTGGCCAGCGGCCGCTTATTCAGTCCCATCGGTCGAAGTCACTTTTCGACCTCGGTCGGTATGTGGTGGCCTCAGAATCATAGTAGCGATCGGAGGGCTCGTCGCCTCCGATCTCTACAACGCCGCCGTGTGCCCGGGTTCTTCGCTCAAGGCGGCCTCACCTCATCTGTCGGATGGCGGCGGCCGCGATCAAGCGGTACTGCACCAAGGACATGCAGCGTGGAGAAAGTGGCGAACTTGGTGAACCACATCGCCATGCTGCGGGTTCACGGAGGAGTGGCGATTCGGCAGAGCCGTACTCGCGCGACAACCCCGCCCGATGGTAAGTTGTTTCCGTCGAAATTTCGATCTTGCTTGCGTCAGACTTCACTCTCGATCTTGTTGGCATCTTTTAAGCGAACACTCTCCACGGCGCCCGCCGCTGGCATCCTGAGACAACCGTGTGACTCGTCCACGCGACCCGAGGTCGGCGTCAACGACCCGACTTAGGGCAGCATGGCTGAGAGGCCCGGCAGCGAAAGCGGAAGAAGGAAAACGGCGGACCTCGGACCGTCGCGACCGGCCGACTGGCTTTGACGGCGTCGACTCGAATCGCGCAACGCCGCCAGCGAAGCGGCTCCTCCAGCCCGAAGCAGCGAAGCGTCACGCCCGGGCAAGTCTTGCCCGTGGGTGAAAGAAAGTTCAAAGGAGCGCGCCCGCGACCAAAGTGGGAGGAGGCGGCGCGAGTAACCGCTTCCGGAAGGAAGTGAGAAGGCCGCCACTAGTTTCTTCGTAAGTCCTTACTCCTTTATTTCTTTTACGGATCTCGCTTGAGTCTTTGATTTCCTCAATCTTCTCCGGCTCCCCTTTCCCTTGAGAGAGCATGCGTCCCCTCCCGTCATGGGGTCGGTGGAGCGTCCACATCAATACCGCGGATTGACCCGCTGCCGACCTCGGGGGCGAACCTGAGGCAGCGAGGAGGAGCGAGGAGGCCGACCGCACTGAGAAGGCGGAGGCCGAAAGCGACCGCCAATGCCTAGCGGCACTGGAGGAGGCCGTGGCGCGGACAGTGGCCAGGATCTTGAGAGGCCGCTTCGTCGCCCAGCGGCGATACTCGTTCCCAGCTGTCGTCGGCCATCGCCCCCCTGAGTTCCGCAGGGGTAGACGGGAGAATTCGCACATAAACCCTCTCGCGGAGGAGGTGGCGTCGTCGAGGCTCGGATACTTACGCGCCGCCTCCGCCGCCACCTCCGCCCGCCTCCGTCTTGAGCCGCATAGCAAGCGGCCGGTGGACCCGCGAGGATCCGCCCGGCTGCGGATGATGCCGATCTTGCAGCTGCTTCTCCGGTCGCCGTGCCAACCGCCGCCTGATCGAAGAGCCCAGCTCGGCGCCGCGCCCGAGCTGGGAAGGCTGGCGCCGCCGATATACGGCGGAACACAGACCACGAGGCCTCAAGTGCGCGCCCACGGTGGCTGTGGCGGCGCCGGCCCGCTGAACCGAGGCCATACGGGCGTCCGGGTCAAGTTGCGCCGAAGGGTGGCGCCCTCAACTTTACACCAAAGGCGCGCTCGGCCTGCGGTCCTCCGTCCGGGTATGTTTCGCTTTTCCTTTTTAGTTTCTTGTCTTTTCCGTGAAGGCGCCGTAGCTACCTGATGGAGTGTAGTCCACGAGTTGGTGCGGCTCTTTGGCGAGACTGGCTCCTTCTAGCAGCTCGAAGATGACTTTACTTTGCGGCCTTGCGGGAATACCACAATCTCCAGCATAGCGCCTTGATCGCAATGTTGAGGAGCTGAGAAGCGGACCGCCCGATCTGACGGAAAAGTCGAGGTGAGCCAATTCTTCCTTCTTGAAGCCTGGCGCCCGCTAAGTCCCGAGAACTCTCTGTCTGAGCAGTCGGGCAGATAGCCAGCGGTCTTCCTTCTTTCTTCTCCGAGGCCGCTGCGCGCCAGCTGTAATCCGGTTGAGACGGCTGGCGGTCGGGCGGATCTCCCGGCAACCTTCCTTGTTGTGGCGCTTTGTCTTTTCTTGAGCCGAGCGCCAATGCAGCCCGCCGGGCAGCTGACTGAGGCCAACACCGCCTTCGCAGCTAAGGAGGAGAGTCGACAAGCTTGTCGAGCCGACTCTTTGGCAGGCTGGCAGCGAAGGAACTGCTCCGGAAGAAGCGCGGGAGGGCGTAGAAATCGCGGGGAGGATGCCCTCATGGCGGAGTTCGGTCGGCGCTCCGCCTGGGCCGACCGAGGAAGCGATCTTGACCTCCGGCTACCGCGAGCTCCGGGGACATCGTCGGCAGTAATTCTTTTTCTTTTCTTTGGTCTTCGACTCTGCGTCGGGCTGAGTTTGGGTTTTCTCAACTTGTCTTCTTTTCTTGTCTTTGGCAGACTTCTTTCCCAGCCACTGTTAAGCCGTCCCTCACAGCCATCGGGCGGCTCGGGAGGAAGCGGGCGAAAAGGCGAAGTAATTGCTGCCGCGCCCCCAGACCATCGACGAGCAACCACGAGCATCGGGGCTCGCCGCCGTCCTGCTCATCATCACCTGCGCCCGTCTTCAGCGTCGGCGCCCAAGTCGTTGCTGCTCGTGGCGGAAGGTGCGGCTCTTCGCCTTTGCGCGGTCGGACGGCCCGGCCATTTGAGAGTCGCCGTCGGATTAACCGAGGCTGGAGGGTTCCTCGGCCCGTGCGAACCGCGCCGGGCCTTAGGTTCGTCAAGAGATGGTACCACAGGCTGGACTGTCGCCTAGCGTGTTCGGTCGAAGCCAGAGCAGTGGAGGTATTGGAAGGCGCCCTTGCGGCCTTGGCTGACCAGCCGCTGAGTACGGACACCAGCGTCTTCGTGCCAAGCGGACCCGGCAATGGCGAGAGAGTGCCGCGGAGTGGTTGGGATGCACCGAATCTGAGGAGGACTCAGCAGAGTGATCGACTCAGCGCGAAGAAGGGCGAGGCCGGGCGGAAGTGAAGAGGAGGAGAGCAGGCGAGAAGCGGCGGCCAGCCCGGCCCTGATCGCGCCTCGGCAGCAAGCCTCGAAGGACAAAGGCGGTATCATTGGAAGCGACCAAGCCGGAACCGCCCAGCCGACTGCCCCAACCTCCAAACCGCGTCCTCGACCCTCCGACTCCGGGCTCTGCCCCTGCTAAATTAGCTTGGTTTTACTGTCTCTTTTGTTCTTTCTAAAAACTTGTCGTTGAACAATTCCACCGACTTGAACTGTATTGACCAAGGGCCTTATATAAATATTTATCAAATTTCCGCCTTTCCTTGCTTGATTCTTTAGACTTTTTCCTTTGCGCTTCTTCCTTGATTGCCGCCTTGCCGGTGGGCGGCCGCTCTGCGGATTACGCGCGGGTCAAGTGCTTTCGGCCTTTACTAGGGAGGCAAGTATAATCGTTTAGAATATCCTAAGCAATTGGCTGAAATCGACAGGCCGACTCGAAGTGGCCGTCATAAATAAAGTTGAGACTATGAGCGGCCTTTCATTGAGTCGGCTCGATGAAAGGAGGCGGGAGCCGGCTTGGGCTATCCGTAGCTCTTAAGTGGTTAGCCGTTTTTTCATATGTGCCTTTCGTTCTTTCCGTCCCCCGCTTACCGGCGATCGCTCTGCGGCTCACGGCTTCAGCGAGAGGCGACTTTGGTATGACACATTACTTATGCAGCCTCGGGAGCATTTCATAGCACAAAGGCGGCGAGTCCCGAGGTCGATTAGTCGGACCGGTGCGGATAAATATGATAAAAGGAAAAGCATTTGGGCGTGATCCATATCATACGAGATAATCAAAAGGCGGTCGAGCTCGTCGGGGCCTAAAGTCTTTAGTACTTAATACAAAAGGGGTAGCGTGATATATCTGCATCAAGCTGTAAATCTTGAAGAAGGTTTGCGTTCCATGGCGCTCTGTTTCTTTCTTGCGGTCGTCCCTCTTGCGTCTCGAAACATCTGGCGTCGATCAAATAGTAAGCGTCGTTCCCAGCACCTTGCTGATGATGAAGGACCTTCCCAAAGGCGCCCGACAACTTGTCTTTGTGGCTGTTCTGCTGAATCAGCGGAGCACAAATCGCCTTCTTGGAATGATCTTGGCTTGACCTTGCGATTGTAGTATCGTAGCGATTTCTGCTGGTAGATGCGGACCGGCCGAGTGCCAACGATCGGCCCTCTTCAGCAGATCAGCGCCATCTTAGCGTCTTCTTCAGCCTCCTCTTGATGTACATGGAGACTTCGCGGAAGTCGAATTGTATATCCGTCGGGATGACAACTTGGCACCGTGAAGCGAGGAAGAGCGGCGTGAAGCGGTTGACCTGTTCGGGGTTGTCGCGCAGACTCGAGACGGCGAGCGCTCTTCCACAAACCTTGACGGCGCTTTCGAGTGGTTCGTACCAATCGAGGCTTGATGCGGACGGGATGAGCCGTTAGTTCGTTCCACTGGCGTTTGGCTGCGGATGGGCAATGGGCGCTAAGTCGATCGGATGCCTGCGTCGGCGCGAAGCAGCCAAAGCGCCCTTGCGGCGAAGTTAGTCTGCGTTATGCGTGATGATCTTTGTGCGGTATGCCATACCGTCACTGTGATGTCGACAATAAAGGTCACTGCTTGTAGGCCGTTTAATTTCTTGATGGGCTTTGCTTCCACCCACTTGGTGAACTTGTCCCTGCGACAAGCAAATGAGTTAGGCCGCCTCGGGCCGTCTTGAATAGTCCCACCATGTCCGGGCCCCAAACGCGAAGGGCGAGCGATGGGGATTGTCTTCGGTAGCGAAGCCCGGTGAAGAGCTTAGGCGGAACACTGGCACCTTGCATTTTTGACTAGCTCTTTAGCTTCTTCAGAGCTGATCGGCCAAAAAGAAACCCGTGAAGGCCTTGTACCTGGCGCCCTCGAAGCCGCATGGTGGCCGCACTCACCTGATGGATGTCTCACGAGGATCGCTGGCCTTGAGTGACTCTCTGCTTGTGTTGGTGGACACTGATGACCTGCGCTGACAAGCTCTCTTGTTGACTATGTTGTAGGCTGCTTTGCTCGGTGTACTTGCCGAGCAGGAGATCTCGTCTAACTGGTAACTCCTTGTTTACTAGAAACTTGAGGATGGGCGTTGTGCCCATGAAAGGTCTTTATCTCTTCAGCTGCCACCACAATGATTTGGACAAGGGTGGCTGGTGGTTGGGCGCCCGGGTTGGACTCTGCTGCCGCTTGCTGGGTGAGGGAATCTCTGGGCGGCCAGGGGCATCTCCAGGGCCGGTGGCGCAGATCCGGGCGAGCTCTGAAGTCCCGGGCAGTGGCGCGATCCCGGGCCGGTGGCCCAGTCCACAGGCGGCCAGCGCAGTCCACTGGGCAGCGTGGCGCAGTCCCGGGCCGACTTTAGCTTTCTTGAGGTAAACTTGCTTGGGGTCTTGAGTCGGATCCGACTATCTCTGGCCGAACGGCACGAAGATGGGTCGGATTCTGGTGAAGGAAGCGATGAAGCGGCGAGGAATTTGAAGCGGCGCGGAAAGGTATCGCTGGCGAGTGGAGCCGACTTCGCGCCAAAGGCCTCTGCTTGATCGTTGTCGTTTCTTGGCGCGTGGAGAATTCACATCCCAAAATATCCACGAGTTGCTGCACCGAAGCGGTAGCTTCGCCATGTTTGCGTCTTTGGCGTCGATCGCGGATGATTCTTCGAACCACCAAGTCGGGTCGCCGTAGCACAGGATCGGCGAATGCCGAGTTCTTTAGCGCCGGACCCGTGGATGAGTGCTTCATATTCGGCGGCGTTGTTGGGCAGCGAAGTGGATTTAAACAGCGTGTTTGAGCTTATCGCCCTTGGGGAAGTGTGAGAGGCGCGCCGGCTCCGGCGGTCGCGCATCTTGGAGCCGTCAATGCATTCGCCAATGAGTAGAAGTCGGTATGACGGCAATGTGAATCTCGTGATCGGTCGAGGAAGTCGGCTAGCGCTGCGACTTGATGGCGGTGCGGAGTTGGTAGTAGATGGTGTAAGGGCTAGATCGATGGCCCACTTGGCCCTTCGGCGGGAGCATCTCGACTTCCGATAATCTCGGCGAGTGGGCGGTGCAGACCCGCGATGATTGGATGCTCTTGAAAGTAGAGCTTGGCTTCTTGGCGGCAAAGTGCACACCATAACACATCTTGATAGTGAGGGTAGTTACGCTTGGAGGTTGAAAGTACCTCGCTCGGGTAATACACGGTCTGGACGGAGGCATTGCTGTACCTTCCTCCTTGCGCTCAACTACAATAAGCTGTCTTTGACTACCGGTGGTAGTGGCGATGTACAAACATGGGCTCTTTGGTCGGAGCCGAACCCCAACACGGGGAGTTGCCAACATCTTCTTGATTGGAAAATGCCTCATCGCCTTGTGGTTCCACTCAAAAGGTGGTCTTCTACATCGAATTGATACTGTGGCGAGCTTTCTGTGACCGGTGATGAATCGGTGATTGAAGCCAAGGCACGTGAACTTATGCACATCAACGATCATTTGGGTACCTCCATTCTCTCAATGGCCTTGATCTTCGGGGTTGCACTCTATGCTGCGGCTCGGAGACTAAAAAACGAAGGCTGGCGGCTGGGACTCGAACCACGCACTTCTGGAGGATTGAGCTTGATCTGGAATCGGTATGAGATTTTCAAAGGTCTCTTTGAGGTCTTCGCGGCGTCCGCTTCTCCGTCTTTACCACCACATCATCTACATAAGCGTGGGCGTTTCTCTGAGTTACTTGAGGAGGCACTTCTGCATGCTGGCAGCTGAAAGGTGGCGCCCGGCATTCCTCAAGCGAGCGTCATTGTCGGGTGTGAAGGCTCCAAGCGGGCGTGATGAATCACGGTCTTGATCTGTCTGCGGGATTCAGCGATCGAGGTGATATCTTGAGTGTCGTCTAGGAAACTCAACAGCTCGCATCTGGCTGTGGAGTCTATCACTGATCGATCCTTGGCGGGGAAAATGGGTCCTTCCGGGCAGGCTTTTTGAGGCTGGTGTGGTCGATGCACATTAAGCCTTTGCTTATTCTTCTTCAATACCGGCCTGAGGTTGGCGAACCACTCCGGAGAAAACACCTCCATGATGAATCCGGCTGCGGGGCGGGCTATCTCTTCTCCCTACTCTTCTCTTCTCTTGACGGCCAGCGCGGCGCGGGTGCTTGTGCTCGGGATTCCGTCGGTACACTGGCATGTCCTTGGGGACCATGCGAAGATGTCGATTCTCCGGAGGAATCTCTGGCTTCGCCTTCTATTTCTTTATCAAGGCGGTGCCTATAATGCGTACTTCTCTAGGTGCTCCGGGTCAAGGGTATCTTCTTGGTTTCTTTAGCGGCAGATGATCATACGCCTCCGACTCCTGGGGTCGAGGCGACATCTCGGCTGCTTCCCGGCCGCCATACGACCTGCGATCAAGGAGAGGCTTCTCGGCGCGATCACCAAAGACTCGGCCACCTGACTGCTCTCGACCGCCTGGCGGGACGACTTCTTGTAATCGCGGTAATGGTCGAGGATCCCAAGAACTCGACATCTTCATCTTGAGGTAGGCGTAGGGAACGCCATGAAGTTGGCCAAAGCCCGGCCGACCTAGCGGCGTGTGATGCGGGCTCTCAAGTCCACCACCTCGAACGGGGCGCTCTCGGCGGAAGTGATCTTTATCGAAGAGGGCGTCTATCGAATCTTACCGATTGGTGAGTAGGAGGCGGGTACAATTCCATGTAATACCGTGCTGGCTGCTGGGAGCTGCCTTCGCTGATTCAAGCTTCTCCATGGTGTCCTTATGCAAGGGATGTTTATCTTCTGCCTCAGTCTATCGGGACCCGTGAAAGCAGGCGCCTATCGTTGGCCAAGGTCGCTCCGAGAACCAAGGCGTAGGAGCCGGACTCGGCATCACCTCTGGGTGATCTGCCCGACTCGGTGATAGGCTTCTCGGGACCAATGCATGAACTTCGGGAGCCTGCTGCTTGCTGCGTTGACTTCTTTGTTGGCGCTTTCTTTGCCGATCATCTGCCGGTAGTGAACACTACATATGCTCCGTGCTCTTACGGGAACTTCGTCTTGGACTGGCGCCGATCGGGCGAGCGCCGCGGAGGTGGCGCGCTTCAAGCAGGCGGAGGGGGGCAAGAAGCGTCTCTCTTAGCGATCCCGGACGAGCGATGACACTTTCGGTGGTGTGGTTCGGACGGCTTTCACACCTGTGAAACTTGCAAGGTCCATCCGAGTTCTGCTCATAGAGAAGGCGGCAACCAATTGGACTTGCCGCCCTTTGCGGCTTGGTCGGAGGCTGCCCCTCGGTTGCTTGATCCTTCTGCGTTACGACTCTGCCGACTGTTGGAAGTCATTTGTGGGGCTTTGGCGCTTGTTGTAGTTGCATTCTTTCGTCGCCACCGGGCGTCTCAGCCGGGGTTACGGAGCCTGGGAGTCACTTTGCCAGCCAGCGTTGACTTGGATCTCCGTCTTCATAGAGGAGTCGGCCGTGGCATACTTGTCTACTATGACTAGCAGTTAAATCGAGGTTTCAGACTCGTCGCGGAAGGAGCTGTGCTTGAGGAGGGTGCCCTCTCGGCACCCGGCCGTAAAAGTACTCGATGGCTTCGCACCTCGCACGCGCTCTATTAGGGAGTTTCTGGAGTTCGCTCGCCCCCAGGGGTAATCGCCATGTCGATTCTTGGGGCCTGTAATGCGACAAGGAGAGTCAGGCGCGCTTGGGAGGTCGCTTATGCGTCTTTGGTGAAGTTGCGGATGAAGGCTTCGTGAAGTCGACCTACCTGTTGATGCTGCGGGGCTTCAGGCTGTTCAGCCATGTCGGGCCGTGCCACGAGGCATGAGAGGAACATATTTCGGCGAACTAAACTTGTTGCCATTGGCGATGTTGACGGCTATGGAGTAGTCTATCAACCAATCCTCCGTCTTCACTTAATCGGGTGTACTTGGGCGTGTCTCGGGGGAGCGTGAACCCTTTGGGGAAGGGCTGCGTCTCGATCTTGAGGGCCCAAGCAGGGCGGTCCCAGCTCATCTTCTTCTTCTAATGCGGCCGATCTGGAGTCGATCGATCCGGTGGCGGGCGTCATTCTCTCCGACTCCTCGCGGCGGAGGCGACCTCAGAGTCGGGATGCTCAACAAGCGGCGGAGGGACTGCCCGTTCTCTTGAGGGTGGGAGGCGGATAATCATCTCGCCGTTCCCTTTGCTCTAGAAGCGGCCCGTCTTGGTCGCGCTCGATGGTGATCACGAAGTCGGCTGTAGCTTGCAGCGGCTCCTTCTCTTTCCTCCTCGCGGACTCCGCGATCGGCGTCCGGAGGTCAGCGCTATGATCTCGGCGCAAGGGTAAATCGTCATGCTGCTGCTGCTGCTGCGCTGCCGCGGCCGCTGCCACGCTTCAAGCGGCATCGCATCGAGCTGCTGCCGACTTCGCTCATATTATTACGGCGCTCTTCGAGTTCGAGGTCTTTGGCTCTTCGATGCGCCGCTTAAGCGCGCGGATATTCTCCGCGGGTGGCGACACAGGCGCCGCCCCGAACTCGTCAGGCGATAGCTGCGCGCGCTCACAGGATCGCACCTAGGCGGCTCGCCCGCCGGAGCGAACGAAATAGCCGCCAAAGACGATCCATCTCGCGTTGGTATGCTTTTGGCTGTTGTCTCATGCTTACCAACTTCTTGGCGCCTTCGATGACTGAAGGCGGCGTTCCTCAATGTCTCGGCGTCCGCGTCCTGCAGAATGAAAGCGTGTCAGGTCTTGCCGGGCGGTGGCGTAGGTCTGGCGTTCGCGGAGTGCTCGCCGTGGCTGATAGCGAAGTACTTTCGTGGACGGCGCTTCCGCCACTTCCTCGTAAGGAAGCTGCTCGTCGTAAACCACCACGTTGGTGGGGAAGATGTCGAGTAATCTGGCGTCGAGTCGACCAAAGCCGGGTCGAGGAGTTTGACGGACTCCAAGTCAACAGCGGGCTCGCTGGTGACTTGGAGTTGGTGGAGGAGGCCTGCGAGGAGGTTCTCGGAGCCACCCGTGCCTGCGCTCGGTACTAGCTCGTCGGAGAGGCGCACCTCGCCAATGAGTTCGGGCGAGGTTGCTACAGCTGCAGCGAGTTTCGGCGCCAGCGCCATGTTGATGCTGAACTCCATCCCGCGAGGCAGTCGGCCTCGGCTGCCAGGAGAAAAGGGTTCCGTCCGAACGAGATCTCCCGGACGATGGTGCACTCGCCCACGGTGGGAGCCAAATGTCGGGGGTTGGATCGACATATGCCAACGGGTGGCTTATCATGGTGGGGGCTAGAGCGTCGCGGTGCCTGAAGCAGGGATGAGGCGCAGACATGCACGCCGGCTAATCTTACCCAGGGGCTCGCCTCCGAGGAGATAACACCTCTATCGCTGCTCTGCGGGGTCGCCCGATGATCACTATGGTATGATAGCACTGAGTAGGTGCTACTCGAGCTGTTTGGGAGGCGGGGAGGAGCAAGACCAGCTCTTTCCCTCTTTGCTATGTGTCTCATATCTATTCTGGGGCGAACCCTTTGCATGGGTGCTCTAGGGGTTTATATAGGCCTGTTTCGGGTACAACGGTAATCTCATCTGGCATGGCCCCCAGCCGCCTCTTGCAGCCTTCCTCCCTCGCCGGCTTTAGGCCCACCGACCGGGCGGGCCTCGCGGGATGCGCATCAGGCAGCCGCTTGGTGACGCTGGCTTATTATTAAGTGGGGAACAGGTCGGCCCGCTCGTTCAGCGATCAACATCGCCACTCCCCGTCCAATCTGGTTTATGGCTTAGCGGGGCTTATTTTGGCGGAAGCGCCGACTCACGGAAGAAGGCCGACTCCTTGAGGGCCGTTTTAACTCGTCGGCCATCTTCTTCTCTCTCATTGATGGGGCCCGGTGATCTCGGGCCGCACTCTGCCATCATCGTGGGCACGGTAGCTTGTGCCTTTGTGGCTGAGGTCGAGAGAGGCATGGCAGCGATGCCGCCGCGCCGGAGATCTCCGGGTGTGCAGCGTCGCTGTAGCCACGCCTTCTTCGGCGTGGGGTTGAGGGGCGGCCCGCGTCGGGGCTGTACCCCGCTTCGGCTCGCGAAGTTTGTCGCGGGCCGACTCTCACGGTCGGCCCCTCGAAGGTCGCAAGCCAGTCGAGTTTGATTCAGAGTCGCTGTTTAAGGACTCTCTTCTCCAAAGGTCGACAGGGGACTCGGGCCTTCCCGGTCGCCATTGGACTCGCTGAGGGGTGCGGCCTGCCCCGATGCCTTGCAAGATCTTTGGGTCCCGGTCAGCCTCCGTGGGCCCATTACTCGGACACCATTGAAGATCAGAGTCTCCGCGGATGTCGGTAGTGAAGTTTAAGCTTCCAATCTGACCTGATGGCTAGGGCGTGGCTTCGATCTGCTCGGATGGCCAAGCCGAATTGGCCCTTGATTGCAAAGCCGCCCGAACACGAAGATCTGTCCGGGGAGAAAAGTATCACCCTGGACTGCGTCGTTGTTGATGATCAAAAGGAGCCATCAAGCCTATTAGTGATGACGGCAGGAACTCAATGAAAGCACCAATGTCGGTGTCAAAACCGGCGGATCTGGGTAGGTGGTCCCGAGCGTGCGCCTGGGCGGATGGTAACAGGGAGCAGGGGACCACGATGTTTTTACCTGTGTTCGGGCCCTCTCGATGGAGTAAACCCTACTCACGCTTGATTAATATTGATGATATGGGTAGTACAAGAAAGTGGATCTACCCACGAGATCAAGGAGGCTAAACCCTAGAAGCTAGCCTATGGTATGATTGTTGTTGTGATTCTTGTTGTCCTCTGGGACTAAAACCCTCCGGTTTATATAGACAGGAGAGGGCTAGGGTTACAGTCGGGTTACAATGGTAGGAGATCTACATGTCCGTATTGCCAAGCTTGCCTTCCACGCCAAGGAAAGTCCCATCCGGACACGAGACGAAGTCTTCAATCTTGTATCTTCATAGTCTTGGAGTCCGGCGGATGATGATAGTCCGACTATCCGGACACCCCCTAGGCCAGGACTCCCTCAAATGCCGTGGTCGATGTCGAGTCGGGGTGGCCGGTGTGAAGGAAGTCACCGTGGAGCCGCGGGCGCAAGATGGCGCCGAGTTAGCATGGGCGCAGTGGTGTCGAAGTAGGGGTGCCCCTGGAACAAAAAGTTGTTGACGATCTTTGTCCGCGCGGGTTTTACCAAGCCGGGACACATCATGGGCGAAAACGCGCGCCGGTGTTGCTACCACGGGCATGCGTGAAGCGGGCGAAGAGCGAGTTGACGATGCTTGACCGAGGCTTGCCAGACCCGGGGAAACGTCGTGGATGAAGGCATGCATAAGTGTTGCTAGCATCGGGAATGCGTATACAAGGGACCTGCACAAGCTGTACGCCATGTCGGAGAAGTCAGAGGGGCCAGCAAAGAAGGACTCGACAACGATTGATGCGTCCATCGGCGTGGGGCCGATGTCACCAACGGTGGTCGGAGTAGACAAAGTGGTCGGGGTAGATGACGGCAACGCTAGCGACGGGCTGGTTCTTGGATGAAGACGAAGGCGGTGGAATGGCGGCAGCGTATGAAGGTAAGCGGCGGCGGCTCGGCAACTAGCGATTAGGAACGGAGATGGCGGCGGTGCTTGAAGTAGGCGAAGAACCGCGACGGTATTGACAAAGACCGGCCGGAAGGTGGCTCTCCGCGCCAAGGAGGCGGCATAGCGCATACCATGGGAGGTCGGTGGCGCGTGTGGCGGTGGACCACAGACTGCGGCGCTACAGCCAAAAGGGTAGCGCAACGGCCAGGCGAGGGCAGGCGCTGCGGCGGGAAGACCTCGGGGCGTGGCGGGGCGGGGGCAGCGGGCCATGACCTGGCTACTGACCCCAGGCGGCCTTAATGGCGGCTCGCGAGTCGGTGCAGCCACGGGGACGGCCTTGGGGCGGTGGCGGAGACCGCGTATTGCGACACTACTGCCGGAAGAGCGTGCGGCAGCGGCGCCACGAGTTAATCGACCCGCGAGGAGAGCCCTGGGGCGCTGGCCTGCTGTGGCAGACGGCACTGCAACAGCCCGATGCTCGATCGGCGAGAGGTCTGCGGTACTGGGGCGATCTTCCGCCGGGACCTGCGGGCGCGTGTCTGCTTAGGGCCAGGTCGGTCTCGCGGCATAGAGGAGGCAGATCGCAGCGGCAAGCGCGTGATCAAGCCAATCGCGCGCGAGGTCGGGGACGCCGCTCGATGGAGGAGTGGTGGCGGAGGAGTCCAGGATGAGGCCGGTGACGACGGACAGCAGGTGACGTCGTGTGAACGAGCTTGTCAGCATCGGCACCCGGGCAGCGAGGCCCGAGCGACCAACGTAACAGCAGGGCCCGAGCGAAGGTAGCAGAAGCGGAGTCTGACGCGATCAACCGACACTGTCGAGGCGAGGCGGTGAGGTAGATCGCCCGGCGCCCGCTGCAGGCTCTGACGGAGGCAGGTGACGTGGATCGATGGGGGGCCGGCGTGTGAGCGATGGCATGATTGGCCGTCGCGGCGGCGAAAGCCGCGGGTTGGGAAGCGTCAGGTGTGTCGGTCGGACGGCGATGGCGACGGCCTAAGGCGGCGGCGGATGGCGGTTGGCAGACGGGCCGCCTCTCGGATGTCGGTGTCAAAATCGGCGGATCTTGGGTAGGGGTCCCAAACTATCGTCTAGGCGGATGGTAACGGAGACAAGGGACGCGATGTTTTACCAGTTCGGGCCCTCTCGATGGAGGTAAAACCCTACTCTGCTTGATTGATATTGATGATATGGGTAGTACAAGTGGATCTACCACGAGATCAAAGAGGCTAAACCCTAGAAGCTAGCCTATGGTATGATTGTTGTAATGGTTGTGTGTCCTACGGACTAAAACCCTCCAGTTTATATAGACACGGAGAGGGCTAGGGTTACATAGAGTCGGTTACAATGGTAGGAGATCTACATATCCGTATCGCCAAGCTTGCCTTCCACGCCAAGGAAAGTCCCATCCAGACACGGGATGAAGTCTTCACTCTTGCATCTTCATAGTCTTGGAGTCCGGCCGATGATGATAGTCCAGCTATCCGGACAGCCCCTAGTCCAGGACTCCCTCAGTAGCCCCTGAACCAGGCTTCAATGACGATGAGTCCGGCGCGCATATTGTTCGGCATTGCAAGGAGGGTTCCTCCTCCGAATAATTCATAGAAGATAGTGAACACCAGGATAGTGTCCGGCTCTGCAAAATAAATTCCACATTCCACCGTAGAGAGAATAATATGTACACAAGCTCAATCTGCTGACATGTCTTGTGGCGTGACGTCATGCCACTACCAAGCCTTTACTCGAATTGTTTTTATTATACCACCTCCGGCGTTTAGCGGTTTCCTTAGCACATCTTGTCGAAGCGAGATCGTGTTCCCCTTATCCGGGATTCTCATCAATACGGACGTGGGTAACAACGCGCCATTGATGGTGGCGCTTGGGAGATAAGCGAGTTTTACTAGGGCGGTGGGGCGCATAGTCTTACGTCCGCCCATATATAAGGATATAGGATCACCTTTTTACCTCGCCTTCTTCCTCCTTTGCTTATCCATCTTCGCTTTTCGAGCTCCAGCGCCCAAGTCCGCTCGTCTCGTCTCAACCTTCTCCAGCCATATGCGGGAGGCGGGAGGCAAGTGGATGGCCTCCTCCATTAAGGAGGAGCACATCGAAAGCTTAGCGGCGCGGATACTGTCGGCGACATCGGCGCACCAGCTGCCCGACAAGGGTAGCTCATCCCCATCCCTAGGCCTCATGAGAGGGTATTCCTTCCCACTTCCTCTGCGGTGCAGGCTTCCCTTCATCCCTTCGTCCAGGGGCTCATGTACTACTACGGCCTGGACTTCCACGATCTGGCGCCAAACTTCATCCTCAACATCTCGGCGTTTATAAATCGTGTGTAGAACCTTCCTCTGCATCAGCCCGCCTTGACTTGTGGCTAAAACCATCAATGTCAAGCGAAGGTAGTGAAAGGCGTTCAAGCGAGTCTTGCGGGCGCCATGGTGGGCAAGATGCCCAACGTCCTCTAGCTCGAGGCGCCTTTGTGGAAACCATCAAAGGGTGGCAATCGGGGTGGTTCTATATCACCGAGCAGCGGGACCCTAAATGGGCAGCGGCCCCGAGTTCAGGTCGGGTACCCCATGCAGCTCACCTCCACAGAAGAAGGGCTTGCTATGGGGCAGTTCAGAAGTGACGGACTCGATCCTGTCTCTGGACCACTGGTGAACAAAGCTCAAGCTTGTCAGCGTGATCCAAGTCATGCTCGTTAGCGGATTCTCCTCCCAACAATAGGCCTTCAATCATGGGAGTTCGATCATGCACACCACGGACCTGGCGGGCTCTTGACCTGACGTCTGAAGCTGCACGAGAGGTGCTGTTCAAGGGCGGAAGCTCCGCGTCCGCGATCAAGATCATGGATTCGGCCTAAGCGCCCGGCGGTGTGGTAAGATGTGTTATCCTTTAGGGACATTTATTTCTTTCATAGTTTGACTCTATGGTGGGATCTAAAACTCCCGATGCCTTTAACAGGACTGGCAGAGAACGTCCGGATAGGTTAACTGTCCGGCTCCCCTCCCCGAAGACACAGCAAATACCCGTTTAACGGGGCTGTTGGTCCCGACACTTTATGTGGCACCGAAGAAGAAGGCCAAGAAGAAGGCCACGGGAACCAGAAGGAGTTCCCGGCGCCAGGTGGTATCGGACTCATCGTCCGATGACTCCGAGGCGGACTCCTCCCCCGAAGGCGAGGAGGAAAGACTCTTCGAGGAGGGAGAGAGGAAGAGGAAGGCTTCCCCCAGCAGAGGCCGGCGGGTCAAGAGGAAGGACCCGTCCTCCGGACGGCTCCGCCAACGCCAACAACGGCGGCGAGGAGTGGCCCCCAAGGGCCAAGCCCCTGGAAAGATCGTAAGTATCCGGATTCCTGAGTGATTTGTAGTTGCTCTTCTGTGCCACGTAGTGTCCTTCTAATGTCGCACACTACCTGTAGCCAGCCGAGAGGATCTTCCCGCTTCATCCAGCGGGTCCTTGGCTCCGTCGGATGTAGATTCCATTCCGACCGCCTCCACCCCTCGCGATCTTTGAGGGCCGAGGTGGGATCCCGGGGAGGGAGCCCCAGAGGGGAGGCTCGGGAGGTGCCACAAGGCAACCTCCGGACTTCGTGCGGACTCCGTGCGGAACCGCAGTGGTTCCGGAGTCCGCAGCGCCCCTTCGTAAGAAGGGCAAGATCGTGACACGGCAGCCTCCGTCAACCGGGGCGCGGACAACTTGTTGGAGGCACTCAGCGGCGCTTCTATCGAGGAAGAACACCGCACTATTATGAGTCGCGGTGATTGAAGTTCACTTCGCTAAGAGCGGCTGACGAAGCTTGCAGCAGCCTTCTAACAGGCTTTGAGGTAAGAAGTTTTAAAATATGTAATGTATCTTGCATAGACAGTAGCCCCGATGCTCGGTTCGGTGTTTGGAAAGAAAAGCGGTTGAGGATCTAAAAAGATATCTTGAGGAGTTCTAAAAATTATGTCAATATGGGATTGCAGGCTACTGCTGGACCTCTGCCGCACTGACTGCGGAGGTCGGTGATTTGAAGCAGAACCTCGAGCGGTCCGAGCACGAGCTCGACCTTGCCAAGAAGCAGCTCGAGGACAAAGAAGGTGAGTAACACCGTATTAAATTTGTTACAGAAAAGGATTTTGGGTGCAATAGAAATAACAAGGATAACATGGGTGCTTGCAGGGCCCACGAGCAGTGGCGACCACGAAGGAGGCCGTGTCTGCGACGAAAACGTAATGCGGCAGCGGAGCAAAGCGAGTGAGAGAGCGGGAGGCGCGGTGGCGGAGGTGCGGCAAGAGCTCAGGGCTCTCATGGAAAAGCATGAGAGTGTGGGCGCGACTTCGAACTTCGAGTCGAGCTTGCCTCGGCTCTTGGAAGTGCCAAAGCTGCTAAGGCCGAGGCCCATAAGGCCCTCCGGGAGATTGAGGCAGTGAAGAAAATAAGCGGCGGTAAGGCATTTTTCATGCAAAGCAAGCATGTGAATGTAAATTACCATTACTTACCGAATCGGAGCTCTCTAGGCGTTTGCAGATCTGCCTCGCGGCGTATCCGATGCGCCGCATTCTCTTTGGGCTGAGGAGGAAGTTCGAGCGGAGAAGGTCTTGGTCTCAGTATCTTTGAGGCGGACATCCAGTGCCCCCTAGCGACCAGGTGAAGCATTGGTCGAGCTCCACAAGGTAGCCGAGCAGGCCATGAAGGAGCCTCATAGTCCCGCGTGGCACAGGGAGGCCATGCACAGGAGCTACTTGACCTCGTCTTGTGGCTGGTGGATCGTGCCCACAGGGTGGAAATCGTCAAGCGCTCCGCTTTGCATTGAAGGTGCCCGTCGGGCCTTGCCAGCGCAAAGGTGCCTTTAGGGCAGGCTGGATCTTTGAGAGGCTTATCACCAGACGCGCTGCCCGGCGGGCAAGGAGTATCGTCGCCCGAAATGTACTATAAGAGTGTCTGAAGGGTGCCCGCAAGATTGCGGATAAGTGCCCCAAAGATGTAATTTTGAGTAGACCCGCAATGTGTTATCACATGCGCTGAAAACTTTGTTCATATGTGCTAAGCAGCGCTTATTGATTTAAATATTACATACGTGCGGCCGTTTATCAAATCTGAGAGATGGCAAGTAAATGGCTTCAACCCCATGCCACGAGTGCTAGGGTGTTGGGATAAACTTGGCTCTTGTTCCCATTTTGGGTCCATCTAGGGGGCGTTCAACACAACGAACAAAGCAACCAGACTTATAATGCTTGAACACTCTCACTTAGCCATAGAATTTTATAATTTTAAATTTCGTGTGAAGCCCTAGTATTCGGAAGAGCCGAGTTGAGGCGCTATCACGCTGGGCGGACACAGCCGGTTCCTCGCTCTAAGCGGCATAAGTATTTAGGGACTCGAAAAGACCTCTCAAACAGCGACCAGCTCTCGCCTTATCATGATAGTCAGTTTTAGCTTTCTCCAATGAGGCGCTCGCTCAGCTCAACCGGGGCGCAATCGCAGTGGTTCTCCCAGTGCTACCTTAACATGGGAGCCGGGCAAACCCAACTATTGACCTAAGACATGATTCGGAGCCGATGCATATAGTGCTATAAGTTTGGGGTGCTGCACTTGTGAAAGTGTTCGGACTTCTCACACCATAATGCGGGGAACATAAGCCCCTGGTGTATTCGGCCGTACCAAATTGTACGGATGCAAGATGTCATGAACGAACATATATATAAAGAAAAGGAATGCAATTATAAGCGAAAAGTGATGCATTCTTTATTCAAGGAATTCTGCTATGAGGGCAGAACGATACAAATAGTGCGGTAAGCAAGGGTTTGGACTATTAGACATGTCCCCCTCCAGGGGTAGGCGGCGGAATGGTGTAATAAACAGATTTAATGCTCGTAATGGAGACCACCTGAGTGTTCGTCGTAGCCATTATTCCTCCCTGGCTGTTGCATTGTGAGTTCGGCAGATCTTCTGCCGGACAGGGCCTCTGGTGAACGGAGTCTTGTGGATAAAATAAAAAAGGAAAAGAAAAAGAGCGACACACTTGGGAGCCCCTAGTGTGGTTGAGCCGCACTCTGGGCCTGTCGTGGTCGTGCCCCTCCCCCTATGCCCAAGGTATCTCCAAAGCGTAATGATGTATGCGGAGGGCTTGTCTTGCAATCATGCAAGGGCTGGGGTTGGGGCCGCATTGCTACGCGTGCTCGGAATGTGCCAGGTGGTCTTGACGTATGTTATTTCGGGCGCGTTTGGCCATGTCTGGTCGTTTAACGGCCGGACTCGAAAATTGCCTTCAGAGGCTGCTCTGTACTTCTGCCGCAAGAAACCGTTGTGTGTTCCTCCGTTCGGAGGGCGTTCATATTTCCGTTGACCGTGATGACTCCACGGGGCTGGCATTTTGAGCTTGAGGTATGCATAATCGGCACCGCTTTGAACTTTGCAAGCGCGGTTCGTCCGAAAGGCGTGATAGCCATCTTGAGCAGGATTATGTCGAAGATTAACTCCTCGCCGAAATTATTCGGGATCGAAGACCACTTCAAGTGTGGTGAGCTCGTACAATTGGCCTCAACACTGGTATGGCGCCTTTGAAGGTCGATTTGTAGGTTTAATCCTTGAGGGTCTATGCCCATCTTGCGCCTTGTATCTGATAAAGCAGGTTCAGGCTGCCGCCGCCGTCCATCGGGACTCTAGTGAGTGAAATCCATCGGCGATTGGGTGCGAAACCAATGCGGCGAATCCGCCATGGCGGATCTTGGTGGGTGGTCCTTTGATCGAAAGTGATCGGGCAAGAGGACCATGGATTGAACTTCGGGCGATGGCTCCATCGCATATCGTCCCTAAGTGCGTTTCCGCTCCCTCTTGGGTATGTGGGTTGCGTATATCATGTTTACCGTCCGCACTTGTGGGGGAAACCATACGTCCTCTCTTGTTACGGCGGGTCTCCTCCTCGTCATCATTTGTGCAGCCCTTGTCATTGTTTTCGGCAATTAACTTGCCTGCCTGCTTGAATACCCAACAATCCCTGTTGGTGTGGTTAGCTGGCTTTTCGTGGGTGCCGTGTATCTGGCAAGAGCGGTCGAGTATTCGGTCCAAATTGGACGGACCCGGAGTAGTTCTTTTGAATGGCTTTGTCCGCTGACCGGGTTTAGAGCCTCTGAATCCGGCGTTGACTGCCGTATCCTCAGTGTTATCGCCGTTAACGCGGCGTTTGTTTTTGTTGCGACGCGACCTGCCATTGCGGTCCTTGCTATCCGGACTGCCAGAATTTTTTCTAAGGTTGTTACTGCGAGCTAGCCAGCTGTCTTCTCCTGCACAAAAACGGGTCATAAGTGATGTGAGGGCTGCCATGGATTTCAGCTTTTCCTGTCCTAGGTGCCGGGCCAACCACTCGTCACAGATGTTATGTTTGAAGGCTGTGAGGGCCTCTGCATCCGGACAGTCGATGATTTGATTTTTCTTTGTTAAGAACCGTGTCCAAAACTGTCTGGCCAATTCGTCTGGCTGCTGAATTATATGGCTTAGGTCATCAGCGTCTGGTGGTCGCACATATGTGCCCTGGAAGTTGTCAAAGAATGCGGCTTCCAGGTCCTCCCAACACCCAATTGATTCTGCTGGCACGCTGTTAAGCCAATGCCGAGCTGGTCCTTTAAGTTTGAGTGGGAGGTATTTGATGGCGTGGAGATCGTCACCACGGGCCATATGGATGTGAAGGAGGTAATCCTCGATCCAAACCGCGGGTTCTGTTGTGCCATCGTAAGATTCGATGTTCACGGGTTTAAACCCTTCAGGGATGTGATGATCCATTACTTCATCTGTGAAGCATAGTGGGTGTGCGGCGCCTCTATATTGAGCGATATCACGACGTAGCTCAAAAGAGCTTTGTCTGCTCTGTTCGGCCTGGCCGGAGTTGCTGTGTCCGGCGCGTCGGTAGTCGTCGTGGGTCGTGGGGCGCCCGCGTGATCCGTAGATGGATCTTGATTGTCTTGCCTTATCCTCCAATATATCCCGCAAGTTCGGCGCATTCCCCCGTGGCTTCGTGCTTTTCGGCGATGCGAGTGCGGTCTGATGGAGGCCTAGATGCCTCTGTCGCGGCCACGAGGTGGTCGGTCTGCGTATGCGCTGGTGATGAAGGTTTGTATGCTTCCTCCTCTAGTTGGGGAGCAACTTGCGTTTTGGGTAGCTTTTGGAGGCGTTGAGTTCGTACTCTTGACGCGAGGACCTCGGTCCATCTGTCGGCCAGCCAGAGTCTTGATCAGCTTGAAGCTATTGCTGCTTTTTCTTTAGGCTGTTCGCCGTGGCCATTAGCCTGCGTTTAAAACGCTCTTGTTCGACGGGATCCTCGGGCACGACAAATTAAATCGTCATTGAGGCTTGCCTCGTCTCCGGAGGAGGCATGTAATTTTCATCCTCCTTATGCGCGCTCTCTCACGAGGGCTGGCTACTCCGTCCTCTGTCTTGAATCGGTGGAGGGGTTGTCTTCGGCACTCTCTGGGGTGTTATTATCTCCGGTGCAGGAATCTCCATGCTTGCTGTGGCGGGATTTAGAGCGGCGTCACTGACGTCGGCGCTTGGGCTGTTTCTTGGAGGAATCTGGCTCCGCTGCTTCTTCGCCGTCCCCATCCTTTGGGGTGTCCACCATGTATATTTCGTATGACGTGGTGGTCTTCAAGTGCCCCGTAGGCGCTGGTTCTTGATCGTCTCCGGCATCGTCGTCCATACCATCGATGTCTTCGGAGTCGTAGTCTAGCATGTCGGTTAGATCGTCGACAGTGGCTACAAAGTGGGTGGTGGGTGGGCTTTGAATTTCTTCATCGTCCGCATCCCAACCATCCTGACCGCAGTCCAGCCAGGGCTCTCCTGATAATGAGAGATGCTTTAGCGAATTCAAAATGTCGCCAAAGGGTGAGTGCTGAAAGATGTCCGCAGCGGCAAACTCCATGACTGGCGCCCAATCGGATTCGATTGGCAGGGGCGCAGGAGGTTCGGAGTCCGACAAGGAGTCCGGCACCTCGGAGTCGCGGGCTTTATAAGGGACAAGATTGGTATTCGGCTCCATCACCGTAGAAGTTGCAGCCCCCGAGGCAGTGTCCAACCACCTGTCCTCGATCTGCGCGGTCGGCTCCGAACTATGGGTCAAAGCGGACTTGTGTGCGGCCTCCAGGGTACTGTCCGGCGGCAGTGTTAAGTCATGCCCATCGTGACAGTGCGGCTCGCTCGGCTGCGGCTCGAATCCATCGAAGATCAAGTCTCCGCGGATGTCAGCCATGAAGTTTAGGCTTCCAAATCGACACGATGGCGGGCGAGCTTTGATCTGCTCCAGATGGCCAAGTGAATTGGCCCACAGTGCAAAGCCGCCGAACAGGAAGATCTGTCCGGGGAGAAAAGTCTCACCCTGGACAGCGTCGTTGTTGATTGAAAAAGCCATCAAGCCTATCGGTGACGACATAGAGGAACTCTCAATGAAAGCACCAATGTCGGTGTCAAAACCGGCGGATCTCGGGTAGGGGGTCCCGAACTGTGCGTCTAGGCGGATGGTAACAGGAGATAAGGGACACGATGTTTTTACCCAGGTTCGGGCCCTCTCGATGGAGGTAAAATCCTACTCCTGCTTGATTGATATTGATGATATGGGTAGTACAAGAGTGGATCTACCACGAGATCAAAGAGGCTAAAGCCTAGAAGCTAGCCTATGGTATGATTGTTATAATGGTTGTGTGTCCTACGGACTAAAACCCTCCAGTTTATATAGACACCGGAGACGGCTAGGATTACATAGAGTCGGTTACAATGGTAGGAGATCTAAATATCCATATCGCCAAGCTTGCCTTCCACGCCAAGGAAAGTCCTATCCGGACACGGGACGAAGTCTTCAATCTTGCATCTTCATAGTCTTGGTGTCCGGCCGATAATGATAGTCCGGCTATCCGGACACCCCCTAGTCCAGGACTCCCTCAGCAGGCGTGGCCGCCTGGTCGGAGAAGAGGCCAGCTGGTCATGCCGGTGTCAGAGTAAAGGCGCGGGGTGGCGATGGTGGCGTCGGGCGAAGCAAACCAATCAAGCATAGATCGGAAAACCAGAAAGAGAACACGCCGATCAAGGTGACCGACATGAGAGAGAAAAACCCGAAGCAAGGGCTCGGGAAAAAGACTCTCTAGGACAGCCGGTCAACACGACCGGCGGACGAACCCTTGGTACGTCTGGCGCGGCCGCCGGCGGCGGTCATGGATGCTGACCGCCCCGGGGGTGGCGCGCGGGTGCGGAAGCCTTGGACGGCTGCTAGGGCTGGATCGATTAGGCTGATACCATGTTAGAAGGGATAGAGGGATTGGTGGAATAGTTTTTATTGTATTGTTTGAGCCTCGTGGGCATATATATAGGAGTACATGATCTACTTGGAGTACAAGGCAAGCCAGAATATTTCCTAGTCTAAACTATGTTCCCTAATACAATCATGTTACTCAACAAAAAGGACTATGATTGATCCCCTATACTTGTGGGTCATCTAGGCTCTTTTTTGGCGCCATTTTCAGGGAGTGAAGCGCTCTTGGCAAGTGGAAATCGGTAAGGAAAATTAGTACTACGTGATGAAATTTATTGTCACTTGTTACTATGGAGAACCATCTGAGGGAGTCCTGGACTAAGGGGTCCTCGGGCGTCCGTCCTGTTAGCCATGGGCCGGACTGATGGGCTGTGGAGATACGAAGACCGAAGACTGCACCCGTGTCCGGATGGGACTCTCATTGGCGTGGAAGGCAAGCTTGGCCACCTAATATGTAGATTCCTTTCTTTGTAACCGACCTTGTGTAACCCTAGATCTCCCCGATGTCTATATAAACCGGAGGACTTAGTCCAGAAAGGGGGATACTCATTACAATAGTCATACATGCTAGACTTCTAGGGTTTAGCCATTACGATCTCATGGTAGATCAACTCTTGTAATACTCATATCCATCAAGATCAATCATGCAGGAAGTAGGGTATTACCTCCATAGAGAAGGCCCTAACCTGGGTAAACATTGTGTCCCATGTCTCCTGTTACCATCGACCTTACATGCATTGTTCGGGACCCCCTACCCGAGATCCGTCGGTTTTGACACCGACATTGGTGCTTTCATTGAGAGTTCCACTGTGCTGTCCCCAAAAGGTTCGATCGCCCCTTCAATCGTTAACAATGACGCTGTCCAAGGAGAAACCTTCCTTCCTCCACGGACAGATCTTCGTGTTCGGTGGCTTCGCATTGCGGGCCAACTCATTTGGCCACCTGGAGTAGATCGATAGCTATGCCCCTGGCCATTTAGTCAGATTTGGGAGCTCGAATTATGTTGCGGACATCCGTGGAGATTTGATCTTTGCCGGATTCGAGACCGCGGCGACCGCTCCTGGTCACCTTAACGGAGATGACCTAAATCTGTCGTCAGACCGCATCCAGGAGATAGCTCCTGTAACCCCTCTGGCTTTAGATCCAGAGCACACTGTGGCATCCAAGGATCGGAGGCTCGACCCCACCACGGAGGGCATGGACTCCCCGGCATTGGAGCCGCACATGGACTTCCTCACACAATATCTGTGTCATCAGAATTTCAGACTCGTCTCTGGTTATAAGTCCCGCACCAAGTGAGCCCGCGGACGCCAAACTTGATCGTTTATCGATCTTCGAATTCAGCACCGCAGACATCTTCCAACACTCGCCCATGGGTGATGTGCTAAATTCGTTGAGAAGTCTATCCTTGGCGGGGACTCACATCCAAACTATGTCCGGTTCGAACTGGAGGCTGATGATGAAGGAGAATTTCGCTTCCCACCCACCACCCACTTCATAGCCACTGTCGAAGACTTAACCGACACGCTTGACTATGACTCCGAAGACATCGACGGTATGGACGACGATGGAGACAAGGAGGCCCAAAACCCGCTGTTCACTGGACAATGGATGACCACTTCCTCATATGACGTATACATGGTAGATATGCCGAAGAATAATAGCGGCGATGACAAGGAAAACCCAACAAAGGAGGACCCTCCTAAAACACAACCAATGCGCCGGCGTCAGCGGCGCTGCTCTATATCTCGCTATATCAAGGACAACAAAACCGGCACAGCATACGACAACACTCCGGATGGTGCCGAAGACACAGAAGAACCCGACGAACAAACTGCCGAACAAGACAACCAGAATCAGGGCATGTCAGCCCTGACGAACAGGCCATAGAAGAAGACTAGGACGGTAGTTACCTTCTGCCCTCTGAGGAGGAGGCGAGCCTCGGCGACGAAGACTTCATCGTGCCTAAGGAGCCTCTGGAGAAGGAGCGCTTTAAGCTTCAGCTAATAGCCACTGCGAGGAGCCTGAAAAAGAAGCAGCAGCAGCTTCAAGCTAATCAAGACCTGCTCAATGACAGATGGACCGCTGTCCTGGCAGCCGAAGAATACGACCTTAAATGACTAGCCAAAAGTTACCCAAAGTGCAAATTGCTACCTCAGTTCAATGATGAGGCGAACCCGCACCAGCATCACGCAATGCGGTCGACCGACCACCGCGCCGCCGGGATAAAATGGCAACCCGAGCTGAAAAACAGACAACCCCACCCCACCGTAAAAGCAGGGATAAGGCAGCTCGGAGCTATACATACGACCTTCATTAAGACCCGGACAGTAGAGCAGGACATATAAGATCGATCTACGGATCGCGAGGACATGCCTTGACACGCGACGACGGCTACCTATTCGGACGTGACAAACCTAGTCACGCTCTAGCCGATAACCATGGACGGACTCCATCGGAGCTACGTCGCGACACGACTCGATATAGAGGCGCCGCACACCCTCTTTGCTTCATTGATGAAGTAATGGACCATGAATTCCCCAAAGGGTTCAAACCTGTCAATATTGAATCATACGACGGAACAACCAACCCCGCTGTATGGATCAAGGATTTCGTCCTCCACATTCACATGGCCCGCGGAGATGACCTCCATGCTATAAAATACCTCCCACTAAAACTCAAAGGGCCAGCTCAGCACTGGTTAAACATCCTGCCTGAAAATTCCATCGACAGCTGGGAGGATTTGGAAGAAGCCTTTCTCGACAACTTATATGGTACCTATGTCCGGCCGCCAGACGCCGATGACTTAAGTCACATAGTTCAACAGCCCGGGGAGTTAGCCTGGAAATTCTGGACTAGGTTCCTAACTAAAAAGAACCAGATCCTTGAATGTCTAGATGTAGAAGCCCTAGCGGCCTTTAAACATAGCATCCGCGATGAATGGCTCGCCCGCCACCTCGGCCAAGAAAAGCCGAACCATGGCCACCCTCACCGCCCTCATGACCCGCTTTTGTGTAGGTGAGGACAACTGGCTGGCTCGTAGTAAAAATACGGCTAGCGAGGTAGGCCCCTCCAAGGCCAAAAATAGCAACAGCAAGCTCCGACGCAGCAGACACAAACGCCAAAGCTATGGCAATAACACCGATGAAACTATTGTAAACACCGGATTCAGCGGCTCCAAGTCCGGTCAGCGGAAAAAGGCGTATCAAAGAAACAATTAGGGACCATCTAGCATGGACCGCATACTTGACCACCTATGCCAAATCCATGGCAACCCTCTCAAACCAGCCAATCATACCAATAGAGATTGCTGGGTTCTTAAGCAAGCCGGCAAGTTAAGTGCCGAGAATAAGGAAAAGGGGTCACAAAGCGAGGACGAAGACGAGGAGCCCCTGCAGCCAACCACAGGAGGAAAGAAGAAGTCTCCCCCTCAAGTCAAAACGGTGGACATGATATATACTACACACATCCCCAAGATGGAGCGCAAGCGCGCACTAAGGGACGTCCATGCGATAGAGCCAGCCGCCCCAAAATTCAATTCGTGGTCATCTTACCCGATCACTTTTGACCGTTGAGATCATCCGACCAGTATCCGGCACGACAGATTAGCCACACTAGTCCTAGACCCAACCATCGACGGATTCCACCTAACACGAGTCCTCGTGGATGGTGGCAGTAGCCTCAATCTGCTCTATCAGGACACAGTACGCAAAATGGGCATTAACCCATCACAGATCAAACCCACAAGGACTACCTTTAAAGGAGTCATACCAGGCGTAGAGGCCTGCTGTACGGGCTCAATCACACTATAGGTCGTCTTCGGATCTCTGGATAACTTCCGAAGCGAGGAGTTAATCTTTGATATCGTCCCCTTCCGCAGTGGCTATCACGCACTGCTCGGACGAACCGCATTCGCTCGATTCAATGTGGTACCTCACTACGCTTATCTCAAGGTCAAGATGCCCGTACCACATGGCGTCATAACAATCAATGGAAATACGGAACACTCCCTCCATACCGAGGAGCACACAATGGCCTTAGCAGTAGAAATACACTGCGGCCTTTTCCAGCAAAACCGTCGTTCAGCGGCCAAGCCCCTGGACACCATCAAAAGAGTCCGGACTATTCCACAGCAAGACAGCCTGGCTCATCAAGAGCTTAATTAGAAATTTGGCCTCCGTCCCAGTCCCGATCAAAAAGTGGCATTCGTACCGCGCGTGCATAACTACACACTCAAAATCCCATGGGTATTGATGGAGGCATAGCTAGCTCGCGATCCACAGTACGGCTTGACCAACCCTAGGATCCGCACACCTTCACTTTTGCTTTTCATTTCGGGTTTTTCTCTTTTTGAGGTTTCTTCTAACAACCCGTTTGTGGGTCACACCAAGGAGGCAAGGAGCTTTGGTGTACAAGGGAATCCTCAGGTGGACTCTTCTAATGATTGCTATACCTGTTTTACATACCCGCACGTAGCTCGCTCTTGGTCATGGCATGTTAAATAGCCTTACTTGCTTATCGCATTACTGGTACAAGTACGCCTCGATGTACTAACCACATTACAATAGTAAATAAATGGTAGCGTCAACTTATTACTTAGTTTTCCTTACCTTTGTATTTATTACTCATTGCACATGTACACTCTGGCACATTTTACTTCATCAGGGGCTTTCGCGCGCCGCAGTACGGCAATAAAGTCCGAACACCTTTTTCAGTGCAGTTTGGCACCCCGAACTTATAGCATTATATGCATCGGCTCTGAATCATGTCTTTGGTCAATAGTTGGGTTGCCCGTCTCCTGTGCTTACTACCTTACGTTCCGCTATATCGGCTAGGGTAGCAAAGGGATAACTACTGTGATTGTGTCCCGGTTCTTCCAGACGACCACCTTAGTAGATAAAGCCGAAAACTGACTGTCATGATGCAGCGCGAGCCGGTCAGCTGTTCGAGAGGTTTCAAATCCTTAGAGATTTTTTCCGCTTTATGCGAGGAATCGGTTTCTTATCCGATCAGGTGCATGTAATGCCCCAAGTTCGGCCTTCTGAATTCAAGGGGCTTCGCCAAAATCTTCATTGTCAAACTCCTATGGCTAAGTGAGGGCGATAAAGGCCGTATAGTTTGATTGCCTTGTTCGTTGCGCTAAACACCTCCTTGAAGGACCAGAATATGGAGTAAAGAGTGTTTAGATTTATCCCAAACACCCCCATACTATCTACATGGGGGTAGAAGCCGACAACTGGTCAACCCTCAGATTTCATAAACGGCCGCATAGGAGGCAAAATTTTAAAATCATAAGCATTATATTACATAACATCATTGTTCCATATTACAGGACAGGATAATACGAATGTTTTCATGGGAATATAACTTCCTTTGTACATTGCTCTGCCACAAGGCAGGATCCCTCCAGGACACCATCGAAATATAACTCGGGTAGGCGATGCTCCTTCCCCTCAGGCGGCCCCTCGGTCATTAGCTTCTTGGCATCCATCTTCGCCCAGTGCGTCTTGACGCGGGCAAAGGCCATCCGTGCACCTTCGATACAAACCGACCACTTAATAACCTCAAGTCGTGGGCAGGCATCAACAAGCCACTTCGCAAGTCCAAAGTAGCTGCTGGGTATCGGTGCGGCAGGCCATAGTCGGACTATCAGCTCCTTCATGGCTAGCTCGACCGCCTTGTGCAGCTCGACCAGCTGTTTCAGCTGGTCGCTGAAGGACAAAGGATGTTCTGGTCCAAGATATTGAGACCAGAACAACTTCTCCATAGAACTCCCTTCTTCGGCTCGATAGAACTCGGCAGCATCTGATACGCTGCGCGGCAAATCCATAAACGCCCCTGAAGAGCTCCAAATGCGGGTAAGTAGAAGGAACACTTCCTTCATAGATTTGCTTTGCATAATGAAAGCCTTACCTGTCGCGATCTTTTTGGCTGCTTGGATTTCCTGAAGGGTGCTCTGGGCCTCGGCTCGAGCCTCTTGTGCGCTCTGGCGGGCATTCACAAGTTCAGATGCTTGCGTCTTAGAATCACGCTCCAAGGACTCATACTTCTTGACGGCATCCTAGAGCTCTTGCTAGACCTCCCTGACCCGGGCTTCATGCTTCTCGCGCGCGGCGCGCTCCTTGGCCGCTTTGTCCTCAGCCTCAGCTAATGCCTTCCTCTGGGCCGCCACCTCGGTCGTGGCCCCTAATAAAGTTCATTACACTTTAGTCAGCACAAAACATTCATCCTTCCTAAATATACGCGTAGGTTACTGCATACCTTGGCTGTCCTCCAGCTGCTTCTTTACTAGGCCAAGCTCTTCGGTGGCCCGCTCCAGGCTCTGCTTCAAGCCGTAGACCTCCGTAGTATGAGCGGCAGCTGCCAGCAGCGATGCCTGCTTATTCACATAGACATCTTCTGTTAGACTCCAACAAAAGTTGTTTTGATCCTCTGTTTGGCCTTTTCTTTCCGAACACCAAACAGAGCATCAGGGGATACTGTCCACACTGTGATATTCTTTCTACAATTATTACCTCAAAGCCTGTTAATAGGCTAGCGCAGGCCTCGGTTAGTCCGCTTTTTGCGGACTGAACCTTTTCGATCACCGTACCCGTAAGGACACGGTGCTCATCCACGATGGAGGCGCCTCGCAGCGCTTCCAGCAGATTATCCGTTGCCTCTGGTTGGACAGAGGTCACCAGCGCAACAGGCACACCTCCTCCTTTCGGGGAAGGCCACTCGCTGGACTCTGGAGCCGTGTAGGTCTCCGGAATGGCATCTGGCTGAGGGCCAAATGGAACTCGGTCCCCATCACCAGTCCCCGTGGGGGCTTTTTCCCCCATGTGTCCGGCGGCCGAGGAGTCATCCTAGGGTGCCACCCTAACGATCTCCGGAACCTCCCCCCGGTCAGGGAAGGTCCTTTGGGACACCACCTCATCATCACCTTTGGGCGAGACAGAGTGAGCGGGCGGCGGAGACATGCTAGCCATCTCCTTTGAGTCTAGCGGACCCTCTGTCGAGGATCGCGGGGAGCCGTCGCGGGCTGGACTGTAATGGCATAATTTAAGCATATTAATATTATAAACTAGAAAGGCCAGGTATTTGGAGGTGCATAGGGTTTTTTGGTATTTACGAGGCGGCCCGAGGCCTGGTCCGGTGCATTTGCTCCGGACTGCTATCAACATCCCTTGTGGAGTTATCCGCAAGGGAGCCCTTCCCCCTCTTGGGCGCCTTCGACTCCAGATTCGTGGAGGCCCCCCTTTTCTTCCTCCCCCCACAGGGGGAGCCACCTTCTTCCTCCTTCTCGCCGTCGTCTTCGGTGGTCAAAGAGTTAGTCTCGTCTTCGGACGACACGTCTGAAGCACCCTTTCGGCGAAGGCCACTCCTGATCCCTTTGGCCGTCTTCTTGGCCTTCTTCTCCGGTACATCATAAGGCGTTGGAAACATCATCTTCGTTGGGAGTGGGGTCTCCTAGTCTTTGGGTAGCGGAGCCGGACAATTAATCTGCCCCGCTATGTCGGTCCAGGCCTAAAAAAGAAATTGATGGGAAGGCTTAGGCTCCTTCCTCAAAATGTGTCCGTAAAGGCTACACCTTGAAAACATGAAAGAACTTACCGAATTAGCCTGGCGCTTTAAGCTAAGCCCACGATCCATGGTCGTAGGCGGTGGTGTCTCGCTGGCCTTGAAGAGCACTTTCCAGATGTCTTCGTGCGTCGCGTCGAAGAGCTCTAGCAGTGTCTAGTGCTTGGCCGGGTCGAACTCCCACAAATAGCAGGTCCGGCGTTGGCACAGAAGGATCCGGCGAATGAGCATAACCTGGATCACATTGACAAGTTTGATCTCCTTGGTTATCATGTTCTGGACGCACGTCTGGAGCCCAGTTATCTCATTCGAAGATCCCCCGGTCAGGCCCTTCTCTTGCCAGGAGGTGAGCCGCATCGAAACTCCGGATCGGAATTCGGGGGCCGCCTCCCAGTTGGTATCGCGCGGCTCGGTGATGTAGAACCACCCCAATTGCCACCCCTTCACTGTCTCCACAAAGGAGGCTTCGAGCCAGGTGACATTGGGCATCTTGCCCACCATGGCGCCTCCGCACTCTGCTTGTTGGCCGCTCACCACCTTCGGCTTCACGTTGAAGGTCTTCAGCCATAGGCCAAAGTGAGGCGGTATGCGAAGAAAGGCCTCGCACACGACTATAAATGCTGAGATGTTGAGGATGAAGTTGGAGGCTAGATCATGGAAGTCCAGCCCGTAGTAAAACATGAGTCCGCGGACAAATGGGCGGAGAGGGAATCCTAACCCGTGGATGAAATGTGCAAGGAACACCACCCTCTCTTGAGGTTCGGGGGTAGGAACGATTTATCCCTTGGCCGGGAGTCAGTGAACGATCTCCTTGGCCAAGTATCCGGCCTCTCGGAGCTCCTTGATATCTTTATTCTTAACGGAGGAGGCCATCCACTTGCGTCCCGTTCCGGATCCGGACATGTTTGGAGTGCTTTCTAGGGCGGGGAAAGCTAGAGCTTGGGCGCTGCAGCTCAAGAATGGATGGGCAGTGAAAGGAGAAGGTGTGGGTAGATAAGGACGAATCCTTATCCCCTTATAAAGGCCGCGATGTCAAAAACCGTCCCACTCGCCCTAAAACTCACCTATTCCCAAGGGATGTGTAAACGGCGCGGTTGGGTTACCCACGCCCGTATTGATGAGAATCCCGCAATAAGGGGGCACGATCTCTTCTTTGACAACACGTGCCAATGGCACCGCGTCTCGAAACGTGGAGCGACAGACGGAAACGGTTCAAAATTATGACCGGACAGATGTGATGTCATGTTACAAAAAGTTGTCAGCATGTCGGATTCGTGAAATATTATATTCTCTCTACGGTTGTGTGGGGTGTGGTGTTACAGATCCGGACACGTCGATACATCCGAAGACTATTTTGGGTACAGTTCGGAAGGAGGAACCTGCCTTGCAATGACGAAGACAGATCTACGTGCCGAATACATTGTCATTGAAGCTAGGTTTAGGGGCTACTGAGGGAGTCCTGGACTAAGGGGTCCTCGGGTGTCCGGCCTATTAGGCATGGGCCGGACTGATGGGCTGTCGAGATACGAAGACCGAAGACCGCACCCATGTCCGGATGGGACTCTCCTTGGCGTGGAAGGCAAGCTTGGCGACCGAATATGTAGATTCCTTTCTTTGTAACCGACCTTGTGTAACCCTAGAACTCCCCGGTGTCTATATAAACCGGAGGACTTAGTCCGGAAAGGTGGATACTCATTACCATAGTCATACAGGCTAGACTTCTAGGGTTTAGCCATTACGATCTCGTGGTACATCAACTCTTGTAATACTCATATCCATCAAGATCAATCAAGAAGGAAGTAGGTGAAAGTGCTACTATCCCTAGGTGGTTTTGGTAATTCATAACAACATATAGCTCATTGAGCTAATGCTATTCCAAGACTATTATTTCAGGAAAGCTCAATGAATGGCATGACATGGATGATGAAAGTGGATCCCTCAAAGTACTAATGACAAAGGATTGGCTCAAGCTCAAAAGCTCGAGACTCTTCATTTTATATTTTAGTGATCCAAGATCACATTGAGTCTATAGGAAAAGCGAATACTATCAAGGAGGGATGAGGTGTTGCTTAATGAGCCTCTTGCTTCATGTGCTTGGTGATATGCTCCAAAAAACCCTCACCTACTTTCTCACATCCACAAATGACCTAAACCTAAAGCCAAAATCGGTCACACCGATTCTTTCTATCCGGCGCCACCGAGTTCTAATGTCATAGCCATTGCCACAAACCCTAGGCAAATCAGCCCTACCGATAGGGATCTCGGTCTCATCGAGATGGGATTGTAATCTCTCTGTTTCCCTTCGTAACATTTCGGTCTAACCGAAGTGAGCGATCGGTCCCACCGAGATTGCAATGTAAACTCTCTGTTTCCCTTTTGTAACATTTCGGTCTCACCGAAAAGAGCAAATCGGTCCCACCGAGTTTACCTGACCAACTCTCTAGAAAGCCTATTACCAAAATCGGTGTCACCGAGTTTGTGTAATCGGTCTCACCGAGATTACGTTATGCCCTAACCCTAACCAAATTGGTCTTACCGAATTGCATGTCGGTCCCACCGAAAATCCTAACGGTCACTAGGTTTACTAAATCAGTCCGACCGAGTCTGTTGAATTGGTCCCACCGAGTTTGGTAAATTGTGTGTAATGGTTAGTTTTTGTGTGGAGGCTATATATACCCCTCCACCTCCTCTTCATTCATGGAGAGAGCCATCAGAACAAACCTACACTTCCAACTTACAATTTCTGAGAGAGAACTACCTACTCATGTGTTGAGGCCAAGATATTCCATTCCTACCATATGAATCTTGATCTCTAGCCTTCCCAAGTTGCTTTCCACTCAAATCTTCTTTCCACCAGATCCAAATCCTATGAGAGAGAGTTGAGTGTTGGGGAGACTATCATTTGAAGCACAAGAGCAAGGAGTTCATCATCAACGCACCATTTGTTACTTCTTGGAGAGTGGTGTCTCCTAGATTGGCTAGGTGTCACTTGGGAGCCTCCGACAAGATTGTGGAGTTGAACCAAGGAGTTTGTAAGGGCAAGGAGATCGCCTACGTCGTGAAGATCTACCGCTAGTGAGGCAAGTCCTTCGTGGGCAACGGCCATGGTGGGATAGACAAGGTTGCTTCTTCGTGGACCCTTCGTGGGTGGAGCCCTCCGTGGACTCGCGCAACCGTTAACCTTCGTGGGTTGAAGTCTCCGTCAACGTGGATGTACGATAGCACCACCTATCGGAACCACGCCAAAAACATCCGTGTCTCCAATTGCGTTTGAATCCTACAAACCCTTCCCTTTACTTTCTTGCAAGTTGCATGCTTTAATTTCCGCTGCCAATATACTCTTTGCATGCTTGCTTGAATTGTGTGATGATTGCTTGACTTGTCCTAAGATAGCTAAAATCTGCCAAACTCTAAAATTGGGAAAATGTTAAGTTTTAATTGGTCAAGTAGTCTAATCAGCCCCCCTCTAGACATACTTCAAGGTCCTACAAGTGGTATCAGAGCTTCGGTCTCCATTTGCTTTGATTTCCAAAGCTTTTGGTGGTCATAGCCTTGGTTTCACAAACTAGGAGAGTATGGCGTCTAGTGAGGGAAATTATCACCGTAGAGGTCCTTACTTTGATGGTACTAATTTTGCTAGTTGGAAGCATAAGATGAAAATGCATATTCTCGGACATAACCCCGCCGTTTGGGCAATTATTTGTATTGGCTTGCAAGGTGAATTCTTTGATGGGAGAGAGCCGAACCGTGAAGCTAATGCGGAAGAATTGAAGATGCTGCAATACAACGTTCAAGCTTGTGATATAATTTTCAAAGGATTGTGCCCCGAAGAATTCAACAAAATCAGCCGTCAAGAGAATGCAAAAGAAATTTGGGATACTTTGATTGATATGCATGAAGGTACCGACTCCGTCAAGGAATCCAAGTTGGATGTGCTCCAAAGTAAGCTTGACAAGTTCAAAATGAAGGATGGTGAAGGTGTCACTGAAATGTACTCTAGGCTTGCACTTATCACAAATGAGATTGCCGGCTAAGGGAGTGAAGAGATGACCAACAGATTCATCATCAAGAAAATCCTAAGAGCATTGGATGGAAAGTATGATACAATGTGCACATTGATCCAAATGATGCCAAACTACAAAGATCTCAAGCCAACGGAAGTCATTGGAAGAATCGTTGCTCATGAGATGTCACTCAAGGATAAGGAGGAACTATACAACAAGTCAAGTGGTGTGTAACGCCCCGGATTCGATGCGCCAGGTGTCTGCCAGTTATTCGTCGTTGTTGCCATGTCATTTGCTTATGTGTTGCATTTTATCATGTCATCATGTGCATCTCATTTTGCATACGTGTTCGCCTCATGCATCCGAGCACTTTCCCCGTTGTCCGTTTTGCAATCCGGCACTCCTATGTCATCCGGCGTCCCCCTTTTTGTCTTTCGTTGTGAGCGGGTGTTAAACTTTCTCGGAATGGCCCGAGGTTTGCCAAGCGGCCTTGGTATACCACCGGTAGACCGCCTGTCAAGTTTCGTGCCATTTGGAGGTCGTTTCATACTCCAACGGTTAACCGGGTAACCGTAAAGGCCTCTTTTGTGTGCAGCCCAACACCCCTTCCAAAGTGGCCCAAAACCCATCTAACTCCCCTCCATGCTCTCGGTCGTTTGATCACGATCGTGTGGGCGAAAACCGCACCTCATTTGGACTCTCCTAGCTCCCTCTACCTATAAATATGTGGCCTCCCCCGAAATTCCCGCAGTCCAACCCTAGTCCTCTCCCTCCTCGCGCCGCCGGACACGTCCGCGCCGCCACCGGACATGTCCACCGCCCGCAGCCGCCGCCCGTAGCCAATCGGCGTGCGCCACATCGCCCCGCGCCTCCTCTCTCTCCTCCCCGCATGCGCCAGTTCCGCTGGCCCACGCGAGCCTTGGCTCCGCCCCGCCGCCGTCCCCGGCAGCTTCGCCCGTGGCGCGCGCCCCGCTCCCACGCCGCCGCCGCCTCCGGCGGCCGCAGCGCCGCTCCCGCTGCGCCGCCGCCTCCCGCGCGCCAGCCCGCGGCCGCCCCTTCGCCACGCTCCCCTCCCCGCGCTCCTCCGTCGCTGCCCTCCGGCCACCCGGCGCCATCCCATTAGCGCCTGCTGCGGTCGGGCGAGCTCCTCGCGCCCAGCAGCCAGCGCTCCGCCCTCGCCGGCTCCGCCTACGGCCGGGTCCGCCGCCCGCGTCCTCCCTCCGGCCGTCCCGACCTCGCCGGAGCCGCCCGCCGCTCGCCGGAGTTCTTCTCCGGTGAGATCTCGTCGGGGTGGACAAGATCCACCCATCCCTCCAACCAAACAGTGCCCCCGATCCCGGATCTCCTCGTCCCGCACGCCTCCATCCCGCGTTGACTTTCGCGGAGGTATATTTTTCACCAAATCCCCGTTTCTGTGTAATTTTCATGCCATGTTCATCGCATTGTATCTCTGCATCCGTAGCTTCGTTTCATGCGTGTAATATGTCAAATTGTTCATCTCAACGAGTACTTCATTTGTTCCATTGCATGATTGTCACTTGAGATCATCTTGATGCCCGAAATGCTGTTGGAAGAGTGCATGTTGATGTTAATCTGCTGAAACTGTTATAACTTGCTCATTTGTCATTTTTGCCATGTTTGATGTGTGCATCCAATGAGGTTGATGTCTATATGTGTTTTGATCTATGCTATTCCATCTTTCCAGTGGTGCCAACCATGTATTTTATGACTTGTGTAGTGAGTGCATCAAGCTTGTTAACTAGGGTACCTGCTGTTCCTGTTTTCCTGACAGATTCTGTTATATTTTGTTGCTATGTAAACATGCTTCTAGATGTCATTTTGTGCACAATCTGGAGATTGTTCACTAAGGATGAGTCGTTATACATGTCTTGCTCTATCCATTCATGCCCTTGGTTGCAATTATAGCCTGCTGTATCATGTTGTAATCTTGCTCCAAAGTTGCTAAATAATGTTGCTGTCAGCCTGTTAACATTAAGTTCACTAGTTCCCATGTGCTTTTCTAGTGATCCATGCACCCTATGAGCTTTCTCTTGCCATGCTTAGCTTAATAAACATGGCTTCTTACTGTTGGTTGCCTTTCCATGCCATGTATTGCTCTGTGGTGAGTGGTTCAAGCTCACCAACATGCCTACTTATTGTTGTTCCTGTCATGTATGAATCTGTAATATAACTTGCTATGTTTACATGGGTGCCATCATATTTTCTGTGCCATTTGTGTAACGCCCCGTTTCGTTGCGCCAGGTGTCCGCCAGTTATTCGTCGTTGTTGCCATGTCATTTTCTTGCGTGTTGCATTTTATCATGTCATCATATGCATTTCATATCATGTCATCATGTGCATTTCATTTTGCTTACGTGTTCGTCTCATGCATCCGAGCCTTTTCCCCGTTGTCCGTTTTGCAATCCGGCGCTCCTATGTCCCCCGGCGTCTCCCTCTTCTCTCTTCTCTTGTGCGGGTATTAAACTTTCTCGGAATGGACCGAGGTTTGCCAAGCGGCCTTGGTATAACACCGGTAGACCGCCTGTCAAGTTTCGTGCCATTTGGAGGTCGTTTGGTACTCCAACGGTTAACCGGGTAACCGTAAAGCCCTCTTTGAGTTGCAGCCCAACACCCCTTCCAAAGTAGCCCAAAACCCAGCAAACTCCCCTCCATGCTCTCGGTCGTTCGATCACGATCGCGTGGCCGAAAACCGCACCTCATTTGGACTCTCCTAGCCCCCTTCACCTATAAAAACGTCTCCCCCTCTCCATTTCCGGATCATTTTCCCCCCTAACCCCGCCGAACATGTCCGCCCTGCCGCCGCCCGCCGAATCCCGCGCCGCCAAGTGGCAGCCGCCGCCACCCAGCGCCGCCCGGCCCGCTCGGCCCGCTCCGGCCCGCATGGACCATCGCGCCCGCCGCCGCCCGCCGCATCTCCGCCGCCCGCCTTCCTCCCGGCGGCGACCTCGCCCGCCGTCGCTGGCGCCCGGCACCTCGCCGCCGCGGACCCGCCTCCGTCGCCTCTCCGCCGCGCCCGGCGTCCTGCTTCGCCGGCCCAGCGCGCCAGCTCCGTCGCCACGCCTTCGCCGCCCGATGCCCGCCGCCTCCGCCTCGCGCGCCGGCGAAGCAGTCCACCGGCGACCGGAGGCCACGCTGCCCCTCCACGCCCGAGCTGCCCCTCCCGTCCGTCCCTGCGCGCCCGCGTCGCCGCCGCCCACGCCATCGCCGTCGGGCGCTGCCTCGCCGCTTCGTCGTCGTCCTCCGGCTCCGGCCATCACGCAGCTCGCCGGAGACCACCGAGGGCCGGATCCGGCGAGATCCGGCGCCCTCAGCCAGCCAGCGCCGCCGCCAAGTGGGACCCGCCCGTCAGCCTCACCACGCGGACATGTCCGCCCGACCCCGGACAATGTCCGTCCAGTCAGCCCCGAGGTCGTTTTTTCCCCAAGTCCCGAATCTGTGTAATTTTCATGCCATGTTCATGCCATCATATCTCTGCATCCATAGCTCCGTTTCATGCGTATAATATGTAAAATTGTTCGCCTCGACGAGTACATCATTTCATTCCATTGCATCATTTTCATTTGAGCTCATCTTGATGCCCGAAATGCTGTTGGAAGAGTGCTTCAGGATGTTAATCTATAAACTGTTATAACTTGTCGCTGTTTTATCATTTTGCCATGATTTATGTGTGCATCCTATGAGTATGAGCTCTACATGAATGTTGGACTATGCCATGCCATCTTTCCAGGGGTGTTAACCATGTATTTTTGTGATTTGTGTGCTGAGTGCATTGAGCTTGTAAAGTAGGGTAGTTCTTTGTTCTTTGTTTTCTGACAGATTCTGTTATATTTTGTTGCTATGTTAACATGCTTCCACTAATAATTCTATGCATAATCTGGAGATGCTCTATAAACATGTTTTGATATACATGTCTTGCTCTATCCATTCATGCTCTTGGTTGCAATTATAGCCTGCTGGAACATGTTCATTTCTTGCTCCAAAATTGCTTGAAAATGTTGTTTGTCAGCCTGTTAACATTAAGTTCACTTGTTCCCATGTGTTTTCCTAGTGATCCATGTGCCCTATGAACTTGCTCTTGCCATGCTTAGCTTCATAAACATGCCTTCTTACTGTTGGTTTCCTTGCCATGCCATGTATTGCTCTGTAGTGAGTGGTTCAAGCTCACGAACATGCCTACTTATTGTTGTTCTTGCCATGTATAAATCTGTAATATAACTTGCCATGTTTACATGGGTGCCATCATATTTTCCGTGCCTTTTTGGCTCATGGTCAGTAAGGGTCTTTTGATATATGCTATTAGTAGCTTCATGCCATGCCTTTGTTTGCCATGATAAGTTCCTGTAACATGTTGTTTGGTAGCTCTCAACATTACAACCTGATGTTATTTCTGCTAAAGTCTGAAACTGTTATTATTTGCAATATCTCCATGTCATTTTGAGCATGTTCTAGTTGTTTCTAGAAATAGCTCCGTGTTCATGTTTTGATATGCTTTACGTGTACTTCATGCCCATGTCTTTTGTTATTATGTTGGGGTGCTGTAGCATATTGTTTTGATGCTTGTAAGATGCCTAGTTGCTGTTTTGGGCAGATTGTTGCTATGACTTGTATAGTGTGTGGGTGTTGAACCGTTGCTCCGTTTTGAGTGTGCTCTATATGAAACTTGCTTGTTTTTGCATGTAGTGCCATATTATCATTTTGCATCCTTGTTTTGGTGTGTTTTCTTGATGTTTGTATGCATTTTGCATCAATGTCATGTTTAACTTGTTTTGCTCATATCTTCTAGACCGTAGCTCCAAATCTAATGAACTTTATATGGAACTTGACTAGAATTTCGTGTAGATCATCTTGGTGATCTTTAACTTGCTGTTTAACAACTTCAACATAAGTTTTAATCAGTTCTGGACCCATTTCGAAATTTGCATATGAGGACTTACCGGAATTGTTATATGTTGTTCCCGGCCTCATTTAAACTTGCCTTGATGTGTTGTTCTTGTTTGCATCATCTCTTGCCATGAGTAGCTTCATGTAGCTTGGTCATGCATCATGCTTGTTGGGCATCATGCCTTGTTCATGTGTGGTGTGTTTACCTATGTTGTGTGCTTCTTCTTGTTAGTTCCTATTTCGTTGCGTTCGTGAGGATTCGTTCGTCTACGTTTGGTTCGGCTTCATCCGTTCATCTTCTTCACGGACTCGTTCTTCTTCCTTGCGGGATTTTAGGCAAGATGACCGCTACCCTGGATCTCACTACTATCATTGCTATGCTAGTTGCCTCGTTCTTTCGCTATGCTGTGCTACCTATTACCTGTTTGTCAAGCCATCCCATATTGCCATGAACCTAACCTTTGACACCTTTCCTATGCAAACCGTTGTTTGGCTATGTTACCTCTTTTGCTCAGCCCCTCTTATAGCGTTGCTAGTTGCAGGTGAAGTTGAAGATTTCTCCATGGTGGACAGGATTTTGGTTGGGATATCACAATATCTTTTATATTATTAATGCATCTATATACTTGGTAATGGGTGGAAGGCTCGGCCTTATGCCTGGTGTTTTGTTCCACTCTTGCCGCCCTAGTTTCCGTCAACCCGGTGTTATGTTCCCAGATTTTGCGTCCCTAACGCGGTCGGGTGATTTATGGGACCCCCTTGACAGTTCGCTTTGAATAAAACTTGTCCAGCAAGGCCCAACATTGACTTTTACCATTTGCCTCACCACCACCTATTTTTCCCTTGGGAGTAATTAACCCAAGGGTCATCTTTATTATAGCCCCCCCGGGCCAGTGCTTGTCTAAGCGTTGGTCCAAACTAGAGCACCGTCGGGACCATCCCTTGGCAACTTGGGTTACGTCGGTACAGTGCGCTTCGCTTATCCGGTCGTGGCACGAGGCGAGATACGTGCGGATACTATCGAGGATGTCGGCACGCCGGAGGCTTTGCTGGTCTTGTTTTACCATTGTCGAAATGTCTTGATGTACGGGATACCGAGTCGATCGGAGTGTCTGGGTGAAGGTCTATTCCTTCGATGATCGCGAGAGCTTGTCATGGGCTAAGTTGGGACACCCCTGCAGGGTATAAACTTTCGAGAGCCGTGCCCGCAGTTATGTGGCAGATGGGAATTTGTTAATGTCCGGTTGTAGACAACTTGGCACCAGATCCGAATTAAAACGCATCAACCGCGTGTGTAGCCGTGATGGTCTCTTCTCGGCGGAATCCGGGAAGTGAACACGGTTTCTGTGTTATGATTGACGTAAGTAGGTGTTCAGGATTACCTCTTGATCATTGCTAGTTGACGACCGTTCCGCTTGTTCTCTTCTTGCTCTCATTTGCATATGCTAGCCACCATATATGCTTAGTCGCTGCTGCACCCCTTCCTTACCCTTTAAGCTTTGCTAGTTTTGATACCCATGGTAATGGGATTGCTGAGTCCTCGTGGCTCACCAGATACTTCCAAAACCAGTTTGCAGGTGCCTATGTTACTGAGCAGATGACGCAACCAAGCTCAAGGAGGAGCTCGTTGAAGATCTTGCCCCTTTGTGTTGTTTCGTTCTAGTTGATCAGTAGTGGAGCCCAGTTGGGGTCGATCGGGGACCTTTTGTCGCATTTGGGGTTCTTCTTTTATTTTGGTTCCGTAGTCGGACCTTGATTGTATCTGGATGATGTAATGCTTTATTTATGTAATTGTGTGAAGTGGCAATTGTAAGCCAACTATGTATCTCTTTCCCTTATGTATTACATGGGTTGTGTGAAGATTACCTCACTTGCGACATTGCTTTCAATGCGGTTATGCCTCTAAGTCGTGCTTCGACACGTGGGAGATATAGCCGCATCGAGGCGCGCTAAGTTGGTAATCGAGCCATCCCGACCTTAGGAGCCCCCACCGCTTGATCGTTTTTAGTGGCGAGTTGTGTCTAGAAAAATGTTTTGAGTCATTTAGGATTATATATATTGGAGAGTTAGAATTCTTTTTACTCCCAGTCCTTCGACCTTCGGTGAGGTATCCCGACGTAGAGTTTTGACTCTCCTCTTCTCAAATTTCACTAAAAATTTTTTTTAGGATCACGGGTATCTTAGAATCGTTCGATGGTTTTATGATGACAACATTGTCTTGGTGCCTCCGTCGTGAGGGTTTTTTTAGTGGAGGTGTCCCGGGAGTTGAGCTCGAGGTGTTGTCGTCATAATTTTATTGTTGCAGTTCGGAATACCTGAGTTTAGTCGCCGACATCGAAAATCTCTTTTATGCATTTGTTGGTGAGATAACCCGCTAACCCAAAGATCTTGAGGTGAGTACGGAGTATTGCCATGACTTCATATAACGGATGCTTTTTGAAGGTTGAGGTACACGATTTCCGAAGGTTTCTTGGTTATGTGTTGAAGGATGGATAGAGCTGGATGTAGGGATTGTTAGTTTGGGTGAGATATATTGCTCCCCTGTATCCCCAACACCTGATTGCATAACCGGAAAGTTTCGGGAGTTTATAGGTAGGAATTCAAGTAGCTCCTAGAATATCTTTTCGACAGATGCATGATATGGGATTGGGAATCTCTATCATATGTATTTGTTCCGGCTTTTTCTGCAAGCCAATCCTTTGTTTTTTTTTATTTGTGGTATTCGAGTTGCTTCGAAGTCAAATGTTGAATCCATACCTTTCCTAAATGGTGTTCTCATAGTCAGATGTGAATACCAATCCTTTTGTTCATCGAGATTGTCATGTCAATTCTTTCCAACTGGTGTGCTTCTCTTCAAGTGGATCCGATCATTCTCCCCATCCGCAAGATCAAATCTAAGTTTTCTCAACGGTGTTTGTTTCATCCGTCCCAAGTTGCCTTTGTTTTTCCCGCCCTCCCACCCTTTTTCTTCAAGGACACAGATTTCTTTACCAAGTATCCTTTTATTTTTTGTGAAGTTTCTCCATTCTTTTCTGTCAATGTTCTTACCCGGTGGTTCTCAAGAAGATGTTCTTCTAGTTCGTCATTCCTCATTCTTTTCTCTTCTCCGGTGGATTCAAGTCAAGTTTTGTTGATCATACCTTTTTCCTCATTTCAATGTCTTCTCATACCGGTGCACCTCATTATCATTCTACTTCTCGCTATTTGTTATTCCGGTGTGCTCAAGATATCTCGAAGATTCGTGTTTCCACTCTGCATTCGTTCAAGCTCTTTCGAGATTGGTATCTCATTCAAGCCATTTAATTCAACCAGTGCAATTTCTCTTTTAAATCTTTCCAACGGTGTTTTCTTTTGAGTGGGCCCTAACCCACACGTCTTTTCCCAGGATCTTACCTGACTCTTCTATTTTCCCAGAGCTATCCTAAATTCTTCTCCAAGTTTGACGTAAGAATGAGTTGTCATCAGTCACATGCCTTCTCCAAGGTCGTTTTCAAATTCTTTTCATCTTTGGCTCAACCTTTCCTCTTTTAATTCTCCCGGAGTATCTCATACAATTCATGGTGGTTCTCATCTTCATTCTCAACATGTGAAGACCGAAGTCAGATTTCTCTTAAATCTTGCTCCATTCTCTTGAAGATTCATGGTTCTAGCTTCATGCCATCCTCATAATCGTTTTTGATTGTGACAATTCTTTTCTTACCATCCGGAGTATTTCTTGAGTTGTTTCCATTTCTTTCCTCCGAAGGCCATCATGTCATAATTCTTCATTCTCAGATTTGAGCTTTCATTCTCCAAATCTTACCGGTGGTTCGTTCAAGATTTCTCTTCCTTCGTCATCGTATCAATTCATTCATTCGTTCATTCGTTGTTCCAACCCTACCGGTGGTTCGTTGAAGACCTTCCCAAGTTGAGCAATATCTCTCTTCAATCCTTTTTCAACGAGAATAAGTAGTATGCCAAATCCGTTGATTGTCATCAATTTAATTGATGAGGGATAAGCATAATGTAATTCTTATTCTTGTTTCATCGAGTAAATTCAATTCCTTATTCCGGAGGTTCATAAAAAATTCTTGGTTTCAATTGCTCATCCTTCTTTTCCGGAGTTCCAAGTTTTTCTCGGCTATATCATCGCGAAGCTCCTTCTAGATCATCGCAAGGCTTCACCTTGTGTTTTCAACTTCTCTTTCTTTTTATCATCCTTTTATTACCGGAGTTCTTCATGGAGGCTCTACATGGTGGTTCGTCAAGGATTCCTTTCATTCTTCAATTGTTCTTCAAGTTTTCTCTTGAAGTTATGATCCGCCAAGCTATACTCTAAAATAAACATGGTGCTCAACACATGTTTTTCCTGAGGAGTTCAAGTATTCTTCATCTTGCATTCCGAAGTACAATTCTTTCTACCTTATCTTTTGAGGTGGTGTTATGTCACTCTTGACAATTTCCTTTATGTTTCATGATTCATATGTTGTCAAGAATGAGGTATTTTAAATCCATCAATCTCTTCGTTGGAGTCATCTTGTGTCATATTTCACCTAAAGCCTTCCCGAAGGAATGTTGCTATTATGGTGTTTATCAATGATCCAAGTTTTCTCCTATCCTCTCGGCGAAAGCAGTTTTTCATCTCTTCGGTTTTCTCAATCAAATCATTGGTTTCCATTTGTGGCCGGTTGTCACCTCATAATTTTGAGATGTTTTCATAAGCCCGCCACAAGTTTATTCTTTTCGTTGTTGATTTTCCAACAACTCCGTTCAATCCTTATTTGCAAGGATGCTTTCCAAGCTCATTTGTGGCAGAAGTTGTCATTTTCTTCTCCGTCCCTTCATCCCAACGATCTATCTTCTATTCCTGCGTCCCGGAGGCATTATGATGTTGCTCTTTTCACTCATCATCTCGTATTGTGAGCATCGTGTTCGTTTCATTTTATCCATTTAACCGGAGTGTTGTGTCATCTCTTCAAGTGCTTTTCATCTTATCAAGTTTTCCTTCTTCTTTCAGTCGGAGTGCTTCCCAAGTTATATCAATCTTACCCCTTCTCTATCTAGTTTTAACCGGAGTGGTTTCGATATCTATCTTATCACTAAACCTCTTGGTTCTCGTTGTATCCCTTGCTCCTCTTTTCTAACGGAGTGTTTTCAACTTTGCTCATCTCCGTTGTTTTCTTCATTTCATTTTGCTCAACCTCTCAAGGTTCTTTGGCTTCACTCATTGGTCAAAGAAGCAACTTAGTTTTACCTCTTCTCTTCCTCTTTCGTTTTCCCTCCGGTGCCATCCTAGATCTCGGGACGAGATCCTCTCGTAGTGGTGGAGTGTTGTAACGCCCCGTTTCGTTGCGCCAGGTGTCCGCCAGTTATTCGTCGTTGTTGCCATGTCATTTTCTTGCGTGTTGCATTTTATCATGTCATCATATGCATTTCATATCATGTCATCATGTGCATTTCATTTTGCATACATGTTCGTCTCATGCATCCGAGCCTTTTCCCCGTTGTCCGTTTTGCAATCCGGCGCTCCTATGTCCCCCGGCGTCTCCCTCTTCTCTCTTCTCTTGTGCGGGTATTAAACTTTCTCGGAATGGACCGAGGTTTGCCAAGCGACCTTGGTATAACACCGTGAACCGCTGTCAAGTTTCGTGCCATTTGGAGGTCGTTTGGTACTCCAGCAGTTAACCGGTAACCGTAAAGCCCTCTTTGAGTTGCAGCCCAACACCCTTCCAAAGTGGCCCAAAACCCAGCAAACTCCCTCCATGCTCTCGATCGTTCGATCACGATCGCGTGGCAAAACCGCACCTCATTTGGACTCTCCTAGCCCCTCCACCTATAAAACGTCTCCCTCTCCATTTCCGGATCATTTTCCCCCTAACCCCACGGACATGTCCGCCCGCCGCCATCCCGAATCCCACACACACGTGGCAGCCGCCGCCAGCCAGCGCGCCGCCCGCTTCGGCCCGCTCCGGCCCTCATGCCCATCGCGCCGCCGCCGCCCGCCGCATCTCCGCCGCCGCCTTCCTCCCGGCGGCGACCTGCGCCCGCCGTCGGCTGCGCCGCCACCCACCGCCCGCCGCGGACCCGCCGCCGTCGCCTCTCCGCCGCGCCGGCGGTCCCGCTCGCCCGGCCCGCGCGCCAGCTCCGTCGCCTTCGCTGCCTTCGCCGCCGATGCCCAGCCGCATCCGCCTCACGGCCGCCGCCGTAGCGCAGCCCCCGGCGATCAAGGCCGCGCTGCCCCTCAGCGCCCGAGCAGCCCCTCCGCCCGTCCCGCGCCCGCGTGCTCCAGGCACCGCGCCACGCCCGTCAGACGCCGCCTCGCCGCTTCGTCGTCGTCCCCTCCGTCTCCGGCCACCGCGCAACTCGCCGGAGCACCACCGAGGGCTGGATCCGGCGAGATCCGGCGCCCTCAGCCAGCCAGCGCCGCCGCCAAGTGGGACCCGCCCGTCAGCCTCACCACGCGGACATGTCCGCCCGACCCCGGACAATGTCCGTCCAGTCAGCCCCGAGGTCGTTTTTTTCCTAAGTCCCGAATCTGTGTAATTTTCATGCCATGTTCATGCCATCATATCTCTGCATCCGTAGCTCCGTTTCATGCGTATAATATGTCAAATTGTTCGTCTCGACGAGTACATCATTTCATTCCATTGCATCATTTTCATTTCAGCTCATCTTGATGCCCGAAATGCTGTTGGAAGAGTGCTTCAGGATGTTAATCTGCTGAAACTTTTATAACTTGCTGTTTTATCATTTTTGCCATGATTTATGTGTGCATCCTATGAGTATGAGCTCTACATGAATGTTGGACTATGCCATGCCATCTTTTCAAGGGTGTTAACCATGTATTTTTGTGATTTGTGTGCTGAGTGCATTGAACTTGTAAAGTAGGGTAGTTGCTGTTGCTGTTTTCCTGACAGATTCTGTTATATTTTGTTGCTATGTTAACATGCTTCCACTAATAATTCTATGCATAATCTGGAGATGCTCTATAAACATGTTTTGATATACATGTCTTGCTCTATCCATTCATGCTCTTGGTTGCAATTATAGCCTGCTGCAACATGTTCATTTCTTGCTCCAAAGTTGCTTGAAAATGTTGTTTGTCAGCCTGTTAACATTAAGTTCACTTGTTCCCATGTGTTTTCCTAGTGATCCATGTGTCCTATGAACTTGCTCTTGCCATGCTTAGCTCCATAAACATTCCTTCTTACTGTTGGTTTCCTTGCCATGCCATGTATTGCTCTGTAGTGAGTGGTTCAAGCTCACGAACATGCCTACTTATTGTTGTTCTTGCCATGTATAAATCTGTAATATAACTTGCCATGTTTACATGGGCGCCATCATATTTTCCGTGCCTTTTTGGCTCACGGTCAGTAAGGGTCTTTTGATATATGCTATTAGTAGCTTCACGCCATGCCTTTGTTTGCCATGATAAGTTCCTATAACATGTTGTTTGATAGCTCTCAACATTACAACCTGATGTTATTTTTGCTAAAGTCTGAAACTGTTATTATTTGCAATATCTCCATGTCATTTTGAGCATGTTCTAGTTGTTTCTGGAAATAGCTCAGTGTTCATGTTTTGATATGCTTTACGTGTACTTCATGCCCATGTCTTTTGTTATTATGTTGGGGTGCTGTAGCATATTGTTTTGATGCTTGTAAGATGCCTAGTTGCTGTTTTGGGCAGATTGTTGCTATGACTTGTATAGTGTGTGGGTGTTGAACCGTTGCTCCGTTTTGAGTGTGCTCTATATGAAACTTGCTTGTTTTTGCATGTAGTGCCATATTATCATGTTGCATCCTTGTTTTGGTGTGTTTGCTTGATGTTTGTATGCATTTTGCATCAATGTCATGTTTAACTTGTTTTGCTCATATCTTCTAGACCGTAGCTCCAAATCTAATGAACTTTATATGGAACTTGACTAGAATTTCGTGTAGATCATCTTGGTGATCTTTAACTTGCTGTTTAACAACTTCAACATAAGGTTTAATCAGTTCTGGACCCATTTCGAAATTTGCATATGAGGACTTACCGGAATTGTTATATGTTGTTCCCGGCCTCATTTAAACTTGCCTTGATGTGTTGTTCTTGTTTGCATCATCTCTTGCCATGAGTAGCTTCATGTAGCTTGGTCATGCATCATGCTTGTTGGGCATCATGCCTTGTTCATGTGTGGTGTGTTTACCTATGTTGTGTGCTTCTTCTTGTTAGTTCCTATTTCGTTGCGTTCGTGAGGATTCGTTTGTCTACGTTTGGTTCGGCTTCATCCATTCATCTTCTTCACGGACTCGTTCTTCTTCCTTGCGGGATTTCAGGCAAGATGACCGCTACCCTAGATCTCACTACTATCATTGCTATGCTAGTTGCCTCGTTCTTTCGCTATGCTGTGCTACCTATTACCTGTTTGTCAAGCCATCCCATATTGCCATGAACCCCTAACCTTTGACACCTTTCCTATGCAAACCGTTGTTTGGCTATGTTACCGCTTTTGCTCAGCCCCTCTTATAGCGTTGCTAGTTGCAGGTGAAGTTGAAGATTTCTCCATGGTGGACAGGATTTTGGTTGCGATATCACAATATCTTTTATATTATTAATGCATCTATATACTTGGTAAAGGGTGGAAGGCTCGGCCTTATGCCTGGTGTTTTGTTCCACTCTTGCCGCCCTAGTTTCCGTCATCCCGGTGTTATGTTCCCGGATTTTGCGTCCCTAACGCGGTCGGGTGATTTATGGGACCCCCTTGACAGTTTGCTTTGAATAAAACTTGTCCAGCAAGGCCCAACATTGACTTTTACCATTTGCCTCACCACCACCTATTTTTCCCTTGGGAGTAATTAACCCAAGGGTCATCTTTATTATAGCCCCCGGGCGATTGCTTGTCTAGCGTTGGTCCAAACTAGAGCACCGTCTTGGGACCATCCCTTGGCAACTTGGGTTACGTCGGTACCAGACGCTTCGCTTATCCGGTCGTGGCTTTGAGGCGAGATCTGTGCGGCTACTATCGGGATGTCGGCACGCCGGGAGGCTTTGCTGGTCTTGTTTTACCATTGTCGAAATGTCTTGATGTACCGGGATACCGAGTCGATCGGAGTGTCTGGGTGAAGGTCTATTCGCCGATGATCGCGAGAGCTTGTCATGGGGTAAGTTGGGACACCCTGCAGGTATAAACTTTCGAGAGCCGTGCCCGCGGTTATGTGGCAGATGGGAATTTGTTAATGTCGGTTGTAGACAACTTGACACCAGATCCGAATTAAAACGCATCAACGCGTGTGTAGCCGTGATGGTCTCTTCTCGGGAGTCCGGAAGTGAACACGGTTTACGTGTTATGATTGGCGTAAGTAGGTGTTCGGGATCACCTCTTGATCATTGCTAGTTGACGACCGTTCCGCTTGTTCTCTTCTCGCTCTCATTTGCGTATGTTAGCCACCATATATGCTTAGTCGCTGCTGCAACCTCACCACTTTACCCCTTCCTTACCCTTTAAGCTTTGCTAGTTTTGATACCCATGGTAATGGGATTCTTTGAGTCCTCGTGGCTCACGGATACTTCAAAACCAGTTTGCGGTGCCTATGTTATCGGCGGATGACACAACCAAGCTCAAGGAGGAGCTCATTGAAGATCTTGCCCCTTTGTGTTGTTTCGTTCTAGTTGATCAGTAGTGGAGCCCAGTTGGGGTCGATCGGGGACCTTAGTCGCATTTGGGGTTCTTCTTTTATTTTGGTTCCGTAGTCGGACCTTGATTGTATCTGGATGATGTAATGCTTTACTCATGTAATTGTGTGAAGTGGCGATTGTAAGCCAACTATGTATCTCTTTCCCTTATGTATTACATGGGTTGTGTGAAGATTACCTCACTTGCGACATTGCTTTCAATGCGGTTATGCCTCTAACTCGTGCTTCGACACGTGGGAGATATAGCCGCATCGAGGGCGTTACAATTTGGCTCATGGTCAGTAAGGGACTCTTGTTCTATGTATTTAGCAGTAGCATGCCATGCCTTTTTTTGCCATGCTAAGTTCCTTTAACATGTTGTTTGATAGCTCTAAACATTGCAACCTGATGTTATTTCTGCTAAAGTCTGAAACTGTTATAATTTGCAATCTTCCCATGTCCTTTTGAGCATGTTCTAGTGATTTCTGGAGTTAGCTCAGTGTTCATGTTTTGTTATTCTTTACCTTTAATTCACGCCCATGCCTTTTGTTTTCATGTTGAGATCCTGTAGCATGTTGTTTTGATGCTTGTAAGATGCCTAGTTGCTGTTTTGGACAGATTGTTGCTATGACTTGTATAGAGTGTATGTGTTGTACCGTTGCTCCGTTTTGAGTGTGCTATATATGAAACTTGATTGTTTTTGCATGTAGCTTCATATTACCATGTTGCATCCTTGTTTTGGTGTGTTTGTTTGATGTTTGTATGCATTTTGCATCAATGCCATGTTTAACTTGTTTTGCTCATATCTTCTAGGCCGTAGCTCCGAATCTAATGAACTTTATATGTAACTTCACTAGAATTTCGTGTAGATCATTTTGGTGATCTTTAACTTGCTGTTTAACAACTTGAACATAAGGTTTATTCGGATCTGGACCAATTTCGAAATTTGCATATGAGGACTTACCGGAATTGTTATATGTTGTTCCCGGCCTCATTTAAACTTGCCTTGATGTGTTGCTCTTGTTTGCATCATCTCTTGCCATGAGTAGCTTCATGTAGCCTTGTCATGCATCATGCTTGTTGTGCATCATGCCTTGTTCATGTGTGGTGTGTTTACTATGTTGTGTGCTTCTTCTCGATAGTTCCTGTTTCGTTGCGATCATGAGGATTCGTTCGTCTACGCTTTGTTCTTCTTCGTGGCTTCATCTTCTTCATGGACTCGTTCTTCTTCCTTGCGGGATTTCAGGCAAGATGACCGCTACCCTGGATCTCACTACTATCATTGCTATGCTAGTTGCTTCGTTCTATCGCTATGCTGCGTTACCTATCTTTTGCTCTTCAAGCCTCCCATATTGCCATGAACCTCTAACCTTTGACACCCTTCCTAGAAAACCGTTGTTTGGCTATGTTACCGCTTTGCTCAGCCCCTCTTATAGCGTTGCTAGCTGCAGGTGAAGTTGAAGATTTCTCCATGGTGGACAGGGTTATGTTGGGATATCACAATATCTCTTATATTATTAATGCATCTATATATTTGGTAAAGGGTGGAAGGCTCGGCCTTATGCCTGGCGTTTTGTTCCACTCTTGCCGCCCTAGTTTCCGTCATACCAGTGTTATGTTCCCGGATTTTGCGTTCCTAACGCGGTCGGGTGATTTATGGGACCCCCCTGACAGTTCGCTTTGAATAAAACTTGTCCAGCAAGGCCCAACCTTGGTTTTACCAATTGCCTCACCAACACCTATACCCTTCCCTTGGTACGGCCAACCCAAGGGTCATCTTTATTTTAGCCCCCCCGGGTCAGTGCTTGTCTAAGTGTTGGTCCGAACTGAGCTGCCTGCGGGGCCACCTCAGGGCAACTTGAGGGCTGGTTTTTCTCGTAGCTAGTCTCATCCGGTGTTGCCCTGAGAACGAGATATGTGCAGCTCCTATCGGGATTGTCGGCGCATCGGGCGGCTTTGCTGGTCTTGTTTTACCATTGTCGAAATGTCTTGTAAACCGGATTCGAGGCGATCGGGTCTTCCTGGGAGAAGGTCTATTCCTTCGTTGATGCGAGAGCTTATCATGGTCTAAGTTGGGACACCCCTGCAGGGTTTAAACTTTCGAGAGCCGTGCCCGCGGTTATGTGGCAGATGGGAATTTGTTAATGTCAGGTTGTAGATAACTTGACACCAGATCCGAATTAAAATGCATCAACCGCGTGTGTAGCCGTGATGGTCTCTTCTCGGCGGAGTCCGGGAAGTGAACACGGTCTTTGGGTTATGTTTGACGTAAGTAGGTGTTCAGGATCACCTCTAGATCATTGCTAGCTTCACCACTGTTCCTTTGTTTCTCTTCTCGCTCTCATTTGCGTATGTTAGCCACCATATATGCTTAGTCGCTGCTGCAACCTCACCACTTTACCCCTTCCTTTCCCTTTAAGCTTTGCTAGTCTTGATACCCATGGTAATGGGATTGCTGAGACCTCGTGGCTCACAGATTACTACAACAACAGTTGCAGGTACAGGTTATGCGATGATCGTGATGCGAGAGCGATGCTTGCTTGTGTTGAGTTATTCTTCTGCTTCTTCTTCGATCAGGGTTTAGGTTCCAGGTCGGCAGCCTGGGCTAGCAGGGTGGATATTGTTTGAGTTTCTGTTTATGATTCATCCGTAGTCAGATGTTGTTCTTGTATGTTGTATTGTTGTATTCATGTGACATTGTATGTTTCGGATGTATCCCCACTATTATGTAATGTTGATGTAATGATATCCACCTTGCAAAAGCGTCTTCAAGATGCGCTTCTATCCTTGGTGGCACCTTCGAGTTCCTTTAGGATAGGGTCGCATCTTGGGCGTGACAAGTTGGTATCAGAGCCTCGACCGACCTTAGGAGCCCCCTTGATTGATCGTGTAGTTTGGCCATTGTCGAGTCTAGAAGAAAACTATTTTCGGAGTCTAATTATATCGGAGAGTAGGAATTCTTTTTACTCCTCAGCCCCTTCGTCGTTCTGGTGAGGAATCTTGACGTAGGTGTTTTGAATTACTCCTCTTCCCGTTCAAATTTTTCTTTAGGATCACGTGGTTAGTTTTTCGTTCGTTGGTTCTCAGCTCTTTTATCCGGTGCATTTCTTGTCAAGCTGACTCGAGCCTCTTCATCTTTGCCAAGTTCAATCCTCAGTTGTTTTCTTTTACCACCCGCCAACCCTTTTCTTCTTGGATCCGGAGTCCGTAATCGAGTATCCATCCTACTCGTGTGAAGTCTTTGCTTTCTTTCCTCAATGTTTTCAACCGGTGTTTTTCTCTTCAAGTTATTCATCGGTTTTTCCCCTTCCAAGTTGCCTTTGTTTTTCCCGCCCTCCACCCTATTCTTCCAAGAACCTGAGTCTCTTTCGAGCATCAATTTTCATTCGTACGGAGTCTCTTCAGTCTTCCCTTAATTATTTCAATCGGTGAATTCTCGTCTCGTTCGTCATTCTTCATCTCTTTCTTTTCCGGTGGACTCAATTCAAGTTTTTTTCGGTGTTGATCATATTCTTTTCCTCAGCTCAAGTGTTTTCCCTGCTCGTTCGTCTTTCGCCAGTTTATCCTTCCGGAGTGTTCAAGATATCTCAGGAGATTCGTCTGTATTCCAGTTATTTCGAGGTTGTCACCTCATGCAAATATTTCAATTGTTCTGGTGCATCATCTATCTGTCCAACAATCCTTTCCAATGGTGTTTTCTTTAGTGGGCCCTAACCCACAGGTCTTTTCCTAGGATCTTACTTGACTCTCCTAATTTCCCTGGAGTTATTCTCAAATTCTTTCAAGTGTGACGTAAGAATGGTTTCCATCGGTCACATGCCTTCTCCAAGATCTCGTTCATATTCTTTTCATTTTGGCTCAACCCCTTTGCTTTTCATTCTCCCGGAGTATCTCAGTAATTTTGGTGGTGTTTCTCGTCATCATTTGAAGACCGAAGAAGAGGTTTTCCTCTAAATCTTGTCCGTTCTCTCGAAGTTTTGTGGTTCTAGCTTCATGTTATCCTCTCAAATTATTCCATTTGTCAGTTATTCTTTTCACCCATCCGGAGTATGTCAGAAGTTGTTTTCCATTTCTTTTCACCGAAGGCCATCGTCCCAGTTACCATTCTCTATTATCCCGGCGTTTCGCTCAAGTGTTCTTTAATCAGCTCATGATCTCTTTGTTCTTTTACATCTAAATCCCCTCTAGCATATTTGTTCTTCTAATTCTTCCCGGTGATTCATTCTCTGTCATCAGTCACTTTGAATTCTTACGGTGGTTCGTTCAAGATTCTTTTCCTTGATTATCATTTAATTCATTCGTTCTTTCCAATCCTACCGGTGGTTCATGAAGACCTTCTCAAGTTTGCATTATGCCACTTCTCAATTCTTTTGCAAGAACAATAAGTAGTATGAAAAATCCATTGATTATCATCAATTAATTTGATGAAGGATAAGCATACAATAAATCTTATTCTTATTTTCCTCAAAGCGATTAACCCCTTCCTTCGGAGCTTGTTCTTCATGAATAAATTCTAGTTTCAAGTGTTTCCATCTTTTCTTTTCCGGAGTTCATTTTACTTTGCCATTTCGTCGGAACCTCCATCTAAAGCATCGCAAGACTGATCTTATTCTTCCATCCTTCATTCTATCTTATCATCCTTTATTTTACCGGAGTACTTCATGGCGATTCTTCATGATTTAATTCATTCTTCAAGAGTTCATCAAGTACCATTCCATCCTCTCAAGCTCGTGTTCTATTCCTTCCATCTTCAGCCGGAGTGCTGCCTAAATCCTTTCAGTCTTATCCGTTTCTTTTCTCATTCTAACCACTCCGGTTAGAACGAGTGGTTTCATAGCCTATCTGATTCTGTCAGCTTTCGATTCTCGTCATTCTCGTCGTTCATTTCTACTTCTCGAGTGCTCACGATTCTTTGCTTCTTCTCTTGAGTTCTTGTTTCACCTCATCCTTTTTCCCTTCCGTCTCGGTCCTAAGATCTCGGGACGAGATCTCTTGTTAGTGGAGGAGTGTTGTAACGCCCCGGATTCGATGCGCCAGGTGTCTGCCAGTTATTCGTCGCTGTTGCCATGACATTTGCTTGCGTGTTGCATTTTATCATGTCATCATGTGCATCTCATTTTGCATACGTGTTCGCCTCATGCATCCGAGCACTTTCCCCGTTGTCCGTTTTGCAATCCGGCACTCCTATGACATCCGGCGTCCCCCTTTTTGTCTTTCGTTGTGAGCGGGTGTTAAACTTTCTCAGAATGGCCCGAGGTTTGCCAAGCGGCCTTGGTATACCACCGGTAGACCACCTGTCAAGTTTTGTGCCATTTGGAGGTCGTTTGATACTCCAACGGTTAACCGGGTAACCGTAAAGGCCTCTTTTGTGTGCAGCCCAACACCCTTCCAAAGTGGCCCAAAACCCATCTAACTCCCCTCCATGCTCTCGGTCGTTCGATCACGATCGTGTGGGCGAAAACCGCACCTCATTTGGACTCTCCTAGCTCCCTCTACCTATAAATATGTGGCCTCCCCTGAAATTCCCGCAGTCCAACCCTAGCCCTCTCCCTCCTTGCACCGCCGGACACGTCCAAGCCGCCACCGGACATGTCCACCGCCCGCAGCCGCCGCTTTCATATGTCGCCGTGCGCCCGTCGCCCGCGCCTCTCTCTCTCTCTTCGCCGCCTTCTTGCCCAGCTGCCTTCTGCCACCCCGCCGCCGCCGTCGCCCGAACCGCCTCGCCCGTGGCGCGCCCGCTCCGCCAGCCGCCGCCGCCTCCCGGCCGCGCGCGCGCCTTTACTCCCCGCCGCCGCCGCCGCCTCCCGGCTGTCGCCCAGCGGCCAGCCCTTCGCCACCGGCTCCCGCCCGCGCTCCCCCTCCGTCGCCGCCCTCCGGCCACCGCGCCGTCCGCCCAGCGCCGCCGCCGGCAGGCGAGCTCGCCGCTCCGCAGTTCAGCGCCTCCGCCCTCGCCGGCTCCGCCTCGGGCCGGGTCCGCCGCCCGCGTCCTCCCTCCGGCCGTCCCCACCTCGCAGGAGCCGCCCGCCGCTCGCCGGAGTTCTTCTCCGGTCAGATCTCGTCGGGGTGGACGAGATGCACCCATCCCTCCAACCAAACAGCGCCCCCGATCCCGGATCTCCTCGTCCCGCACGCCTCCGTCCCGCGTTGACTTGCGCGGAGGTATATTTTTCACTAAGTCCCCATTTCTGTGTAATTTTCATGCCATGTTCATCGCATTGTATCTCTGCATCCGTAGCTTCGTTTTGTGCGTGTAATATGTGAAATTGTTCGCCTCAACGAGTACTTCATTTCGTTCCATTGCATGATTGTCATTTGAGCTCATCCTTATGCCCGAAATGCTGTTGGAAGAGTGCATGTTGATGTTAATCTGCTGAAACTGTTATAACTTGCTCATTTGTCATTTTTGCCATGTTTGATGTGTGCATCCTATGAGGTTGATGTCTATATGTGTTTTGATCTATGCTATTCCATCTTTCCAGTGGTGCCAACCATGTATTTTTGTGACTTGTGTAGTGAGTGCATCAAGCTTGTTAACTAGGGTACTTGTTGTTGCTGTTTTCCTGACAGATTCTGTTATATTTTGTTACTATGTAAACATGCTTCTAAAAGTCATTTCGTGCATAATCTGGAGATTGTTCACTAAGGATGAGTCGTTATACATGTCTTGCTCTATCCATTCATGCCCTTGGTTTCGATTATAGCCTGCTGTATCATGTTGTAATCTTGCTCCAAAGTTGCTAAATAATGTTGTTGTCAGCCTGTTAACATTAAGTTCACTAGTTCCCATGTGTTTTTCTAGTGATCCATGCACCCTATGAGCTTGATCTTGCCATTCTTAGCTTCATAAACATGTCTTCTTACTGTTGGTTGCCTTGCCATGCCATGTATTGCTCTGTGGTGAGTGGTTAAAGCTCACCAACATGCCTACTTATTGTTGTTCCTGCCATGTATGAATCTGTAATATAACTTGCCATGTTTACATGGGTGCCATCATATTTTCTGTGCCTTTTTGGCTCATGGTCAGTAAGGGACTCTTGTTCTATGCATTTAGTAGTATCATACCATGCCTTTGTTTGCCATTAAAGTTGCTGTAACATGTTGTTTGATAGCTCTAAACATTGGAACCTGATGTTATTTCTGCTAAAGTCTGAAACTGTTATAATTTGCAATCTTCCCATGTCCTTTTGAGCATGTTCTAGTGATTTCTAGAGTTAGCTCAGTGTTCATGTTTTGTTATGCTTTACCTATACTTCACGCCCATGCCTTTTGTTTTCATGTTGAGATCCTGTAGCATGTTGTTTTGATGCTTGTAAGATGCTTAGTTGCTGTTTTGGACAGATTGTTGCTATGACTTGTATAGAGTTTATGTGTTGCACCGTTGCTCTGTTTTGAGTGTGCTATATATGAAACTTGCTTGTTTTTGCATGTAGCTTCATATTACCATGTTGCATCCTTGTTTTGGTGTGTTTGTTTGATGTTTGTATGCATTTTGCATCAATGCCATGTTTAACTTGTTTTGCTCATATCTTCTAGGCCGTAGCTCCGAATCTAATGAACTTTATATGTAACTTGACTAGAATTTCGTGTAGATCATCTTGGTGATCTTTAACTTGCTGTTTAACAACTTGAACATAAGGTTTATTCAGATCTGGACCAATTTCGAAATTTGCATATGAGGACTTACCGGAATTGTTATATGTTGTTCCCGGCCTCATTTAAACTTGCCTTGATGTGTTGCTCTTGTTTGCATCATCTCTTGCCATGAGTAGCTTCATGTAGCCTTGTCATGCATCATGCTTGTTGTGCATCATGCCATGTTCATGTGTGGTGTGTTTACTATGTTGTGTGCTTCTTTTCGGTAGTTCCTGTTTCGTTGCGATCGTGAGGATTCGTTCGTCTACGCTTGGTTCGTCTTCGTGGCTTCATCTTCTTCATGGACTCGTTCTTCTTCCTTGCGGGATTTCAGGCAAGATGACCACTACCCTGGATCTCACTACTATCATTGCTATGCTAGTTGCTTCGTTCTATCGCTAGGCTGCGTTACCTATCTTTTGCTCTTCAAGCCTCCCATATTGCCATGAACCTCTAACCATTGACACCCTTCCTAGCAAACCGTTGTTTGGCTATGTTACCGCTTTGCTCAGCCCCTCTTATAGCGTTGCTAGCTGCAGGTGAAGTTGAAGATTTCTCCATGGTGGACAGGGTTATGTTGGGATATCACAATATCTCTTATATTATTAATGCATCTATATATTTGGTAAAGGGTGGAAGGCTCGGCCTTATGCCTGGCGTTTTGTTCCACTCTTGCCGCCCTAGTTTCCGTCATACCGGTGTTATGTTCCCGGATTTTGCATTCCTAACGCGGTCGGTTGATTTATGGGACCCCCCTGACAGTTCGCTTTGAATAAAACTTGTCCAGCAAGGCCCAACCTTGGTTTTACCATTTGCCTCACCACCACCTATACCCTTCCCTTGGGTCGGCCAACCCAAGGGTCATCTTTATTTTAGCCCCCCCGGGCCAGTGCTTGTCTAAGTGTTGGTCCGAACTAAGCTGCCTGCGGGGCCACCTCGGGGCAACTTGAGGGCTGGTTTTACTTGTAGCTAGTCTCATCCGGTGTTGCCCTGAGAACGAGATATGTGCAGCTCCTATCGGGATTGTCGGCGTATCGGGCGGCTTTGCTGGTCTTGTTTTACCATTGTCGAAATGTCTTGTAAACCGGGATTCCGAGACTGATCGGGTCTTCCTGGGAGAAGGTCTATTCCTTCGTTGATCGCGAGAGCTTATCATGGGCTAAGTTGGGACACCCCTGCAGGGTTTAAACTTTCGAGAGCCGTGCCCGCGGTTATGTGGCAGATGGGAATTTGTTAATGTCCGGTTGTAGATAACTTGACACGAGATCCGAATTAAAATGCATCAACCGCGTGTGTAGCCGTGATGGTCTCTTCTCGACGGAGTCCGGGAAGTGAACACGGTCTTTGGGTTATGTTTGACGTAAGTAGGTGTTCAGGATCACCTCTTGATCATTGCTAGCTTCACGACCGTTCCTTTGTTTCTCTTCTCGCTCTCATTTGTGTATGTTAGCCACCATATATGCTTAGTCGCTGCTGCAACCTCACCACTTTACCCCTTCCTTTCCCTTTAAGCTTTGCTAGTCTTGATACCCATGGTAATGGGATTGCTAAGTCCTCATGGCTCACAGATTACTACAACAACAGTTGCAGGTACAGGTTATGCGATGATCGTGATGCGTGAGCGATGCTTGCTTGTGTTGAGTTCTTCTTCTGCTTCTTCTTCGATCGGGGATAGGTTCGGTCGGCGGCACCTGGGCTAGTAGGGTGGATATTGTTTGAGTTTCTGTTTATGATTCATCCGTAGTCGGATGTTGTTCTTGTATGTTGTATTGTTGTATTCATGTGACATTGTATGTTTCGGATGTATCCTCACTATTATGTAATGTTGATGTAATGATATCCACCTTGCAAAAGCGTCTTCAAGATGCGCTTCTATCCTTGGTGGGACCTTCGAGTTCCTTTAGGATAGGGTCGCATCCATGGCGTGACATGGTGCTTACAAAGCCTCAAGTGAAGCCCCCACATCATCAAGTGAGAAACAAACCTTCAATGAAGAATTGAGCTTAATGGTGAAGAACTTCAACAAATTCTACAAGAGTAGAAGCAAAGAAAGAAGCTCCAAGTCAAGGTCTTACAATGACAAAAGATCTTCTAGCCGAGAGCAAAATTGCTACAATTGTGGGAGACCCGGACACTATTGCAATGAGTGTACGACACCCTACAAAAGAAGAGAAGATTCTCCAAAAAGAAGAAGCAAAAGAGAAGAATCACCATCGAGAGAGAGAAGGAGTAGAGATGATCGTTATGAATGAAGACCCTCACGGAGAAGCAAGGATTCGGAAAGGAAGGACAAGTCATCAAGGAGCTACACAAAACGAAGACATCAAGCTCATGTTGGTGAATGGATATCCGGCTCCGACTCCGACAATCACTCCGAGAGAAGCTATCACTCCGACTCCGAATATACTCAAGATGAAGGTGTTGCCGGTCTAGCACTTGTGTCAACCAACTCCTATGACATGTTTGATTCACCAAATGAAGGAATTGGAAGATGCTTCATGGCCAAAGGTCCAAAGGTAACACATCCTGAGTATGTTGATTTCGATAGTGATGAAGATGACTTACTTGTGGATGATGATTTACTTGTTGACAACTCTAGTGATGAATACTATGATGAAACGTCAATTAATCATGCTAATCAAGATAAAGCGAATGACAATGATAAGGAGAAGATTGAGCTTCTAACTAAAGAACTAAACACTCTTAAGTTAGCTCATGAAACTATCTTGAAGATCATCGAGAACTTTTAAGGGCTCATGAGAAGTTACGCTTTGAAAAGCTCAATCTTGAGCAAGAGCATGAGTTCTTAAAAGCAATCAATGATGATCTCCGTGAAAAGTTCTTCTTATATTGCCAGCGTTTACTCTTATCTACTTACATGCCTCAAGTCAAGTCTAGTAACAAGTACAAGAAAGATCCTTCCTCTAGTAGTAACAATAATAATGTCAAATCCAATATTGTTGCTTCTAGTAGTTCTCTTGATTCCACTAATGATTCTCTTAGCCAAGTTACACTTGAGCAAGAAAATAGCTTATTGAAGGGAATTATAGAGAAAGGTGTTTACAAGAGCCTTGCCGGGAGTAAGCAATTCGAGGAAATTGTACACAAGCAAGGAAGGCACCGGAAGAATCAAGGTGTTGGTTTTAAACGAAAGTTCAATGCCAATGGAGTTGAGTGGGAAGAAGATCAATACCCGAAGACGAATTTTGTTCCTCAACAAGAGAAGTATGATGCTACTTCCTTCAAAGGAACACAAGCACAAGATGATCTTCCACCACAAGACCACAAGAACAAAGGCAAGGACAAGCTTCAAGAAGAGATTGATGCATTTGAAGAAGCACCTAAGGTCTTGGTCAAGTGGGTTCCCAAGACTACGTCAAGTTCTACTTCATCAAGTACAACTACAACTCCAAGGATTCCCATCAAGATGATGTGGATCCCAAAGAAGAAGAACTAGAGAGTTCTTGAGGATGACTCCGCCAACATTCTTCACTCATATCATTACGGCAAGAACAAGTGCAATCAACTTCCACATCTTGCACTAGTTCAAGGAGTCACAAACCCTCATGTTGGTAAGGCAAGGGACAAGGTAACCTAATGATTTCATGGACATCATCTTGTGTATGCTTCACTCTATGTCTGGATATGATTGTTTGTTCCTTGTGGGACTAACCCATGTAGGTAAGTTGAAAGTGCAACTCACTCCAAAGGATTGCTCCAAATGATCTATATCAACATTGAGCATCCACATCTTCAACACCTACATGAAGTCATCATCAACAAAACCCAAGGTTAGTTCATCCCTCTAAAAGGGGATTTCACATCTAGGGGGAGCTTAACTCTAAGAATTGAGTCAAAGCAACTCTAATGGTGTGAACACATCAATGCATTATGTTAAAGTGGTAACCCTACGTGAGCTTAAACGATGAATATGACATATGATCAAATGTTTTCATTTGACTCCTAAGTCAATATACTCATATATAGATGACCTAGTCATCGCCAATTGTTTGATAGAGGCTAGAATTGGTTGTGCATGTTTTGCCACATATTTCATTTGCCATCTTATTGTGTGAGTGTCGGGGTCGCTTTCCTCTGCGGCCTCGAGCACCTATAGAACCTTGGGGCCCTTCAGTTCGACAAGGAGGCGGGGTCGCCTGAGCAGATCGAGGTCGAGGCGCACGCGGGAGGCGGGCGATCTTTACCCAGCTTGGGGCTCTCCGGAGAGATAACACCCTCTGCTGCTTTGTGTTGTTATTGAATCTAGCTCGGCGTGCGAGCATATGGTGGTGCCGTGGGTGTCGAGTGGACGAACCCCTTCTCGTGCGCATGGGCCTCCCTTTTATAGTCGAAGGGGTACCCACAGGTGGCAGCGTGGGAAGAGGGGTAAAACATAAAAGCTCAGGTTGGTACAACAGTGCTGTGAGTGCCCCTACCTAATTCGATGGCGGGGACAAAGGCATTAAATGCCCGTCCGGTCGCTAACAGTCAGGAGGGGGTGACCGTTAAGTGAGCCACGGTTGCCACGATGGCGCCTCTGTCGACTCCGCTCGCCACCTCGCTCCGCATGGCTGTGTGGCGCCCGCCACGTGCCCTTGGGATGGCCTTGCGGCGACCGTCGCTGGGTGCGCTGGAGTCAGGTGGCAGCCTTGCAGCGGCAAGTGCCTTGCCGCGACCTGTTCTTCTTTGTGCGGCAAGTTTGCGGCCGCCGAGTCTTCTTGGGCGGCGGGCGCGCGCGGCAAGTCTTCCGATGTTGCCACTGGCTGGCCTTCCGGCAAGCTCCTCTTGCCGGGCCTTCGTGTTCTTAGCTAGTACTTTGTTCTTGAATGGCAGTAATGAGTGGTGCGAGCCTCGCGGACGTCCGGCAAGCCTCGGCCGCGGGTGCTGTGACTGCCCGTGCACAAGTTCGAATACTAAGGTACCCCTACTTTAGTACACCGGCAGAGCCCCGGGCTGGGCCATACGGTGCTTGGCGTTGTTGGGCCAGGCCCAAAAGCGATCTGCAGACGCGCGTGGCTGTGTCCGCACAGCAACGGGCTCCGCGCCCACCGCGCTCCCCCGCAACGGCACGCGTCGACTGCGGCGTCATGGGAGAGAACGTGGATAATGTTTGCGATCTTCAAGGCATCCGCCCCCGTGATCATGGTGCAGGGCGGGGTCGCTTCACCCGTCGCTCCGGCTCCTGCTTTTTCGCCACGCGGCCCACATGCGTGGGGGATCATGGGCGGCGAAGGTGGGAGACCGAGCCGTCACGGGGGGAGATGGCGCGTCGGCCCACTCCTCTGCCCCCCTCGCTCCCTGATTGGCTGACCGGGGCGGTTGAGCTCCCACCTCGCCCTTTTAAAAGGGGCGTAAGGGGTGCACAATAGTCTCGCACTTCCTCTTCTCCCTTCGTCTTCGATTTCCGCTACTCTTTTCCCCATCCGCCATGGAGGGAGGGAATCCTGGTTCTTCAACAGTGGCAGCAAGGGTTGCCTCCAGGCAGCGCGCCTCTCCCTACCCCGCACCTGTGGCGGCGGAGCCGGCCACGAGGGGGAGAGGAAGGGGGCGAGGCCGCGGACGGGGCCGAGGACGTGGTCGAGGCGGTCGGGGGAGAGGCGGCTGGGGCGATGTGCCTCCCCCGTCCCCGCCGGCGGCTCCTTTCCTCGAGGCGGTCCACACTGGAGACAATCCCTGGGAACTCTTCATCAAGCTGCGCCGAGCGCCTTGTCGCCGCCTCCGGCTGCGGCCCGTTCATGAGCGCGATGGGCGGATCCGCCCGAGGTGATGGAGTTGCGCATGAGGGGCTGCGGGATCAGCGGCACTTTCAGTGAGTGTCGTGTCCCCAGCCCGGCGTGATGTACCGACCGAGGGTGAAAGCGTTCGCCGCATCCACAGCTTGATGGTGGGGTTTACCCTCCATTTCAAGTTAATGGAGGCGACCTTCTGCCGTCAAGGTCTTGAGGGACTCCGGGACCCGGGCGAGATCTTGTGTGGACAGCTCCTCCGATAGTGAAGGTCCCTCCTCGGCGAGTGGCGAGGAGGGAGCGACAGCGACGACGACGAGGATGGCGGGTCCGACTAGGCGTCGGACGCTGCCTCGCGCACCACCGGCGACCCCATCATCCGGGTCGCCGGCCTTCTGAACTCCCCGGGGCCGTCTCCTTGGGCGGCTGGCGTAGGGAGGCTGCGGAAGAGGAAGAGGGGTGGCGGCAAGGCCGTCAAGTCGGAGTACGAGGGCGAGGCGCCCTCGTCAGCGTGCTGACGTTCCACCACCCCATCTTCAAGCTCTGCCTCCGGCGCCTCCGTCTCCGCCAAGCTCCTGGCCGGCCCCCGGGAAGTTCTCTTGGTGTCTTCTGGCGCCCGTAGCTCTCCTAGGCGCCCCTTTCGCCCTCCCCGGCAAGCTTCTCTTGCCGGGGACTCCTTGACCTACCTCCTGAACAGAGAAACAGGAGGGGATTACGGGCACCTTATCTTTTAGTTTGTAAGCCTTCGGGCCTTAGTTGTATTTAAAATATGTAATCCTCTCTATCATGTTTTTCATCCTCGTATGGACTTGTACTAAACTGGGACGTTTTTAATGAAAAAGAAAGGAACGCTTGTCGGGCTGAGTCCTTTACTTGACTTTGTGCTTTGTACATTCCCACCCTGCGCTTCTAGGGGTCTTTGTCGGAGCGAACACACTCGCTGAGTACGGGACGTCAGCGGCCCGCTGGCGGTGTTGCTTCCGGCAGGAAAACCTTGCCGGGCCAGTTGCAGCGCGCTTGTATTGTTGAGCGGACTCGGAAACAACCCAAGGGCGCAACTTAGCGCGACTTCGGCCCCTCCGCCGCGGGTTTCTTTTTACAAAGCACACTCATTCAGGGCGCGCCCCGCCTTCCATGTCCACAAGAGGATGCATGGCGAGGATGAGAAACTTATCGACTCCGTGGCTTCCCGCGACCTTGGTTTGCGGGAGAGGAACCTGCACTTTCGCAGCCCCAGCCAAGCTGGCCAGTCGAGGCTTTGTCTTGGCGTGCCCTTCTGGCTCCTCCTCGCCACTGTAATCATAGTCATGAAAATAACTAAGACAGCGCTGAAATAAGCTATTCTTTCATGATGCGATTCTACCACGCGATGCCATGCTTTGCCCTTCGTATGTTCGCACTCTACGCTTCTGGGGAACTTGCCGGGGCGAACACACTTGCTGAGCGCGGGACATCAGCAGACCGCTGGCGGTGTTGTTCCCGGCAAGAAACCTTCTCGGGCCAGTTACAGCGCACTTGTATTGTTGAGCGGACTCGAAAACAAAGCAAGGGCGCAACCTAACATGAGTAGGTTCCTCTGCGCCTAAGTTTCTCATCTGAAGGCTGCCCTATGGCAAGGCTTGCTATATTCGCCCTCCGTTTAAATCGTATCCCTTGTACGTTTTTAACCCTACGCTTCTAGGGAACTTGCCGGGGCTAACACACTTGCTGAGTGCGGGACGTCAGCAGCCTGCTGGCGGTGTTGTATCCGGCAAGAAACCTTCTCGGGCCAGTTGCAGCATTCCTGCATTGTTGAGCGGACTCGGAAACAAAGCAAGAACGCAACTTAATCCCGAGTCGGCTCCTCTGCGCACCGGTTTTTTTCTTTTTTACAAGGGATAAACGCTCGAGGGGTATAACACAGGGCTATAGGACTGAAAAGTGCTCTTGCACAAAAGCTCGGGTGACTTAGCTTTTCTGTCTTCGGCGGCCCGACGGGGTCGTACTTCTTCCTTGGTTTCCACCACCCCCTTGTATGTTTTTTTACGCTTTTCGGGGAACCCTTCGGTGCAAACACACTTGCTGAGTGCAAGGCACTAGCAGCCCGCTGGCGGTGTTGCCTCCGGCGGGAAGAACTCGGCGGGCTGGTTGCGGCGCGCTCCTACCGCCGAATGGATTCGAAGCAAATTGACGGCGCAACCTAACCACGACTCGACCCCTCTGTGCTCGGGTTCTTCATACAAGGTGTGGACTTCTAGGAAACACGATCTCAAAAGTTCGCAGTTCGGTAGCTTTCTTCGCTTCCTCGGCGTGAGCTCGATGGCGCGTCCTCGGCGGCAGCGCAGCGCTCCGGGGAGAAGCGCGTGCGGTCGGCACGAGCTATTCTTGCGGACTTGGCCTTCTTCTTCCCGGGGAGCTTCAGCGGCAAGTGGCTCGCGCTCTCGCAGCTGCTGCTTCCCGATATATCTTAATCGGCGCAGATGGCGCATCCCTCTTATCGCCTTGGACAGAGATAACACTCATCGGACCGGGCATCTTGAGCACATTGTATACATAGTGAGAGGCCGCCATGAACTTGGCGAGTGCGGGTCGGCCGAGTATCCGTTGTAGGGCAAGGGATATCAACCACATCGAGCGTGACCCTCTCGATCCTGAAGTTCGATTCGCTGCCCGAGCGTCATCGGCAATGTGATCTTCCCTTAGGCTTGCTCCTTCCGGTTTATTCCTTGAAAGGCACCAGTTTCTTGAGCTTCGCTGTCGGGGATCTAGAGTTTCTTGAGCACTGCGGAGGAAATCAAGTTCAGGCCGGCCCCGCCATCTACCAGCATCTTCGTGACCTTGAGGTTGCGGATTGTTGAGTGAAACCAGCATCGGCAAGCACCCGACCGCGGATGACACGATCGGGTGGTCCTCAGCGTCGAAGGCGATGGGCGTGCGGACCACTTGAGGCTGCGTGCCTCGACGGACGGCTCCACTGCATTCACTTCGCACCCATTGTTTGAGTTGGCGGTGCGAGGTGTGCAGGGAGGCGCCGCCGTCGATGCACAACACTTCTGTCGCCTTCTGAAATTCCTGATCATCGGTCTCATCTTCCTCCATCTCTTCATCTTCATCTTCACCTTCGTCTTTGTCGCGGCCGCGGGGAGGCCTGTCACCTTGCCGTGCCTTGGCCCGGCCGCGGTTCCCTCCCCGGGCGGGAAGCTTCTTGCCGGATCCTCCGCCACCTCCCTGGGCTCTCTCCATATCGCGGCGCTCGTACTCTGCTTTTTGTAGCTCTGCCATCTGCTCTACTTTTTTGCAGGTTTGGAGGTCATGGCCTTTGGTGCGGTGGATCTTGCAATAACGCTTGCCGGAGCCGTCCTGCTTGTCGGCGACCGCTACAGCCTCACCGGAATCGTCGGTCTTGGCCTTGTCGGAGCCGCCTCCATTGCCGGAATGCTCAACAGCTAGCACATCCTTAGCTTTCCTCTTCCTATTATTCCGCCTCGGTTCTTCCTTGCGAGGCGGCATCCTCATTGTCGAGATCATACGCTCGGCAATCTCTCGGGATTTTCCTTCCCTCCTCAGCTCGTGCATACTTGTCGGCCAGAGCGTAAAGCTCGCTGACATCTCTGATCTTGCACATCGCCATCTCCTCCCTCATCCTGCGGTTACGCGCGTTCGATGAAGCGCGCTAATAACGCGGCGGGGTGAATATGCAGGATGTTGCGTTGCACTGGCTGAATCTTTGTATATACTTGCGCGGGGCTCCCCTCATACGGGCGAGCAAGTGGAGGTCACTTTTCTGGCCATGAGGCTTGTGGCCACCGTGAAGCACCGACAAACTGATGGCACAGGTCCGCCGATGAGGAGATGGAGCCGTCCGGCAAGTGCATGAGCCAAGATCGGCGTTGGGCTTGAGTACCGGCGGGAAGTAGTTGGCGAGATCTTCTCGTCGCGCCCTCGGCAGCCTGCACGCGATGGTGTAGATCTTTGAGGAACTCCGACGGGTGTATCCTGCCGTCATACTTCTCGAACGCGTCGGCTTGAAATTCTTGGCCTTGGGCCCTTTGGACTTACCGCCTTCTCGGGTGAATGCAGGGCAACCTGCAGCGTCACGACAAGTCGCTGGTTCTCCGCTGCGTGTGTGTCGACAGCGGGCCCAGCCGCGCTGGTCGGTTGACGTCGCGCTTCTCGCGGCGCTTCGATCTGGTCTGGCGTCTTCGTGTTGCCGTTCTTGGAGGGCGTGGCGTTGATCGCGGCGGGCTCGCGGGTCGATGATAGCGGTGGAGTCGGCGTCAAGGTTGGTCCGGCGAGCTGGCGATCTCGGCCTTTGGGGTTGGGGCGCCTGAAGCGACACCCAGCGGTCGGTCGGCGCATACTGCGCCGAGCTTCTTCTTTGGGCCTCGGCGCGCTGGTGGCGGGGCTTATCGCCGTTAAGCGAAGCCGATGAGGCTGTGTATGGCCATCCTCGATCGTCGATCTTGTGCGGCGCCGGAGAATCTAAGCAGCTGGGCGGGCCAGCGCTTCCTCTGCTATCTTGGGTGGCGGTGGTGATGAGCAGGCGCGAAGCGCGGAGGTGCTTGGACTCCCAAGCTGGATTGGGAGGCACCACACCTCGTCTGGCGGCTGTATCTCGCTCGCGCCCGACATGCGGCGTGCATCTGACCTCGGGCGTCCGCGACCCACCATGTTGGCCTTGTTCCAGCAGATGCAGTGCTAGGAGCACCGGGCGTTGTTGACCTTGCACCTCTGGGAGGGTGCGGCGTCTGCTTTCGATCGCCCGGCGGTTGCGGGGCCTTGTTTTTGGATCTAGTGGCGATCTGAGACCCACTGGCGGCGCCCGCTCCTTAAGATGTCGGGGTCGCTTTCCTCTGCGGCCTCGAGCACCTATAGAACCTGGGGGCCCCTTCAGTTCGGCAAGGGAGGCGGGGTGCGCAGAGCGGATCGAGTCGGCGCCGCGCGAGAGGCAGGCAATCTTTACCCAGCTTTGGGGCTCTCCGGAGAGATAACACCCCTACTGCTGCTTTGTGTTGTTATTGAATCCAGCTCGACCATGCGAGCATATGGTGGTGCTGTGGGTGTCGAGTGGACGAACACCTTCTCGTCGCATGGGCCTCCCTTTATAGTCGAAGGGGTACCCACAGGTGGCAGCGTGGGAAGAGGGGTAAAAGCGTAAAAGCGCGGGTTGGTACAACGATGCTGCAGATGCCCCTACCAAATTCGATGCCGGGGACAAAGGCATTAAATGCCCGTCCGGTCGCTAGCAGTGCGGGAGGGGTGACCGTTAAGTGAACCACCGGTTGCCACGATGGCGCCTCTGTCGACTCCGCTCGCCACCTCGCTCCGCATGGCTGTGTGGCGCCCGCCACGTGCCCTTGGGATGGCCTTGCGACGACACGTCGCTGGGTGCCTTGGAGTCGGGTGGCAGCCTTGCGCGGCAAGTGCCTTGCCCGTGACCTGTTCTTCTTGTCTTGCAAGTTTGCGGCCGCCGGTCTTGCTTAAAGCGGCGAGCGCCGCTGCAAGTCTTCGATGTTGCCTGGCTGGCCTTCCGGCAAGCTCCTCTTGCCGGGCCTTCGTGTTCTTAGCTAGTACTTTGTTCTTGAATGGCAGTAATGAGTGGTGGAGAGCCTCGCGGACGTCCGGCAAGCTTGCCAGGGTCTTTGTGTTGCCGTGCACAAGTTCGAGTACTAAGGTACCCCCTACTTTAGTACACCGACAGAGCCCCCGGCTGGGCCATACGGTGCTGGCGTTGTTGGGCGGGCCCAAAAGCAGTCATGGGCACGCGAGGCTGAGTCCGCACAACAACGGGCTCCGCGCCCACAGCGCTCCCCATAGCAACACAGCGTCGATTGTGGCATCGTGGGAAGAACGTGGTCAATACTTAATTCAGGAAATCGTAGCGTTCGCATCCCCATTTATAAGCGAGAGAGCAGGGCGTTCCCCACTTCCGCCACTTGCGGTTCCTTCCTCCAAAGCTCATTGTTCCCCCGTCTCCTGGATCGAGAGGAAAACAGCGCTCCGCCGCCCGTCGCCGCCGTCGCTTTCGTCTCCCCCGTCATGGCTCCGAAAGCCGGGAAGGCTACGAAGGCCGCGAAGGCTGCGAAGGCCGCGAAATCGGCGATCTTGGCTGGAGCTCGGTATTGCGCAAAGCGGTGCTCTTTTCCCCCGAGCTTACTCCGGAGGCGTTGCGGGCGGAGTTTTACCTCTTCTGGTCGACGGAAACGCGTGCGCATCCGCGCATGCCGGTGATCTCCATGGAGGCCTCCAAATTGAAGAAGTGCCCTAGAGGGTACTACTTCTTCCCAGTGTTCTTCTACTGCGGGCTCTGCCCACCTTTTTTCGATTTCTTTTGCGATATCATGAACACCTACGGGTTTCATCTGCTTGACTTCACCCCCAACGCCGTTCTAACAATGGCGGTTTTCGCACACCTCTGCGAGAACTTCGTCGGTATCCTCCCCAATGTGGCCCTCTTCCGTCACTACTTCTCCCCTCAGGCCGAGAAAGGGGAGCCGCTGGCCGGCGGAATCGCCTGGACCTCCCAGATGGGTATGAAGGAAGTGTACTTGTCGGGCGAACTCCGCAGCAAGTGGGACGTGTGGAGGGCGGAGTGGTGTTGGATCTGTGACGACAACCCGCCGTCATTCACCGAGCTGCGCAAGACTCGGGTGGTGCACGGCAACGATTGGAGCTCTCTGTCGCCGGACGATGCCAAGCTGACGATCGCCACCACCCAGATCCTCCGGCTCAGGCATGCCGGACTCACCATAGGGGCGGTTGGTGCGGATTTCCTTCGTCGCCGTATCGCCCCACTGCAAGCGAGGGGGCGGCCTGCCTGGCAGTTCAGCGGCCCGGCAGATTTCATGAGGCTGCGCCCAGGCCTCAACTTCAACTTCACGGTCATGGAGCTGGGCGTGATGCTGAGGGAGATGTTCAAGCATGATCCCAATCATCCAGAATGGTTCCAGTTGGCGCAGGGTGTCGTCCCCTTGTGCAACAATTCCCGGTAGCGATCGCATCTGGCGATGATGCGAGTGTGACTTCGCATGGGATAAATCTGAATGGATAGAGCTGCTGCCGAGTCGTGCAGCAATTCTTTGACGACTTGTCGGGGCGGCGATCAATTCGATGGCGAAACTCCTCACCCGCGCCACCACTGCCGAAGAGCTGGCGTATATTGCTAGCCGGGCGAAGAAGCGGCGCAGGCCGCCAGCGGGCGAAGGTTGGATTCACGCTGGCGGGCGAGCGCCGCGCGGCGGCAAGCCTTACCGCCGGGAAGCGCTAAGCGAGGAAAGCGAAGCGAAGGGAGGTCGAGGCGGAGCAGGCGAGTCCGCCCGGCGCGCGAGCGACCAGCCGTCTTCGGCGACCCGCCGCGGCGAAGCCTGGCGCAGCCCCAATTCCATCGAGGCGCCTCCGTCGGGTCGGCGAGCTGGCGGAGGAACAGGTCGCCCAGCAGCCGCGGCGCCGTGGGGCACGTTCTACCGCGGCAGGTACCGCAGCCACGGGCAGATCCCAAGCCGCGCCGGCAACCGAGGCGGGGTCTTCCCGGGCTGCTACGCCTGACCCTGCCGTAGCCCTCGGCAAGCGCCGGAGGGAGCCCACCCCTCCACCACGTCGTCTTTGAGAGGTGCGAGTTCGACCTCTCCGCGCTGAGCTCCGACGACGACGAGGAGGAGGAGGAGGGGGAGTAAGGCTTTCTTCGCACCGTGCTTATCCTTCTCTTGATCTTTATTATTGTTTGTTTTGTATCTAATCTGTATTTCTTCAAACTCCTGCCTCGTGCAGGACTTTGGCGGAGAGGCGGCGAAGAGGGCCAAGGTCCCGTGGTCGACATCCGAAGGCGATCCTGCCGTGGTGGCGAAGACACGTCTGAGACCATTTTGTGGACCGGTCCCTTCTCCACGCAGCAGCTCCCAGCACAACCCCAGCGTGAGTGCTTCAATCCACTCCTGTAGCAGGCGCGCAGGTCGCTTCTTCTTTGCGATATCTTGATCATCGGCTCTTTTGTACACTGGGAGAAAGCGGGCGCACGGGGAGCAGCCGGAGGCCGGCGATGAGGTGTCATCGGCCTCGATTACGCCACCATGAGCCGACTCCCGGCGTGGGAGCCGTCTCCGACAAGAAAGGGTCCCGAGCAAGGGTGGGACCAGCGAGCCCCGGTGGTGGAGCCCGTGACCCGCAGAACCACGCGCGGTGAGCCTCCTTGTCGGAACTTTCCCTTGGATCTCGCTGATCTCCCTTTTCCTTCTTACGGGCATTAGCTCGACTATCTCCTTTTCCTCCTGCTTTGGATCCTCTCCTTGGGGACCCGATGGAGGCTGAGGCCGCCCGACAAGGAGGCGGCCGTGCTAATCTTGGGGGCCGCCGCCCGGCTGAGGAGGGACAGCGGAGGAGCCCGTCGGTGAAGGGCCACCGGGGCCGCTAGCACAGGGCAGCGAGGGTCCGGTGACCACACCGATGATCCGGCGGATCACGGGCGCAAGGTGCCGCACGAATGCCGACCCCTCCGCCCGGCCTTGCAGCGCGGGCTCCGAGGAGCCCGGCTTGCTTATTTGAAAGCCGGCGTGTATATCAAACTCCCACGGGCATCGAGTTCGGGGCACGGTTGAAGGAGAGGAGTTTGACGGGAAATACTTGCCTCTGCTAGGCTGTCGATGAGTCGACAAGCGGGCAGCGATAGCGGCGAGTCCGAGGAGGAACAAGCTGCTCCGGAAGCTGGTGTCACTGCATCGCGCCCGCCAGCGAAACTTGAGTCCGGGAAGCGCTTCGTCGTGCGAGCGGGAGCTGATATAGAGAAGCGTGCGCAAGAGCTCAAAGCCGCGAACCAGAGGCCCTCGGTCCATTGCCGAGGAGAGGCGCCTTCGGCGAAGCAAAGAAGGCGTTCATCTGGAAAGGCTGAAGCGAAGAGCAGCGAGGCTTGCCGCCGAGGAGCTGTCCAAGCGGGGCGGCTGATACAAAGGAAGGCGTACTTGGACAGCCACGACGAGGAGCTCGCCGGCCGGGAACAGTCACTTGGTGGGGCGCTCAAGGAGGCGAAAGACGCCGCCGTGGCCGCTGAGGCCGCCAAGAAGGAGTTGGAGGAAAAGGTTATGCGGCTGGAGGCGGACGCGACGAGGAAGAACGAGGAGCTCGCCGCACTCCAGCACGACCGCGAGGAGGATGCGCGCGCCCACGGCGATCTGCAAGCCCAACTCTCCGAGAAGACCAAAGAGCTGAACGCTGCCAAGGACTCGAGCGCTGATCTGGAGCTGGCCAGCCACCTTGGCGGAGACGCTGGGCGCCACCAAGAAGCGAGAAGATACCACGAGGAAAGACCTCAAGGACAACGAGGAGCTATTGGCGAGGGCCGCCGAGGCTCGTAACACCCTCAAAACCACGGTGGAGCTCGGGCGGAAGGCCTCGTCAACATCGCCGCTCATTGATGAGGAGTTAGCCGGAGCTGGACTTGACGGGCTTGGGTATTCGCGAAGTGAATGTCAGCCAGCGCCAAGCTCACGCTTTTCTTCAAGGATGTGGTGGCGGCGCTTCACGGCAGCTCCGGGACAGGATCCCAAGCGGTTGGCCGCCCGAGTCGCGCGCCCGTTCTTGCTGGGGTCTGGAGAAGGTGTTGGTGAAGGTCCTCTTCTGCAACCCAGGCATCGACCTCTCCCACGTCACCAAGAAGCTACCGGAGGGTGCTGATGTTGAGGAGCTCAAGGCCATCGTCGCACCCATCGTGGATAAAGTGAATGAGGTCAGGAGGCTCGATGGCGGGCGCGTGGATTAGGCTACTCCTCTTCTCCCCTTTTCTTGCTGCTGCCATTTTAATTATGGGAACAATTTCAATTAGCACCATAATAAGAAATTCTTGTAATATAACTTAATAATGGATACTGCTTGTCGCGCTACTCCCTTTATTCATTTGCATCCCTTGTATGCTTTTACCCTGCGTTTGAGGGACCTTGCGGGCGAGCACACTTCTTTGAGTCACGAACATCGGCCAGCCCAGCGGTCTTGCCTCCGGCAAGGAATCTTGTCGGGACTGGTTGCAACTCACTCGCATTGTCGAGCGGACTCGAAAGCAACGCAAGGGCGCAACTTAGCCACAAGTTGATTCCTCCGCGCACAGGTTTGCCATACAAAACATGAACGTTCAAGGGATATAGCTTGAAAAGAAATTTAAAATTGAGCGGGCTCAAATTTTCGCTACTTAGCTTTTCTGTCTTTGGCGTCCCGGCAAGTAGCTTTTCTGTCTTTGGCGTCCCGGCAAGGCCAGATTCCTTTGAACGTCGCCTGTTCCATACTTCTACCTTCCCTTCCCCCCGGTGAACTTGTGGGTGGAGGAGTCTTCTGTCTATGAGAAGAAAGAAGAGAAAATAATCGCATGAAACCTTAAGGCTTGCTATTGCTTACCGGGGTGGTGTGCTGCCTGAGTGTCGGTATGGGTGCAAAAAGAATATAATGCATCAGATTTGACAAGATGTGCAAAGCACGCGAACTTTATTCACGCACGGAACTGCGCCCGGCTTTGTACAAAGGGTTACATCGGCGGCAACAATGCTTGTACAAAAGAAAGTGGTTGTCGAGCGGGTCCGACAACGCGCCTTATGGGTAAAACTTGCGAAGATGTTCTATGTTCGAGAGTTGCTCCTTTGGGCGCCATCTTCGATCTCAAAGCGGACAACACCGGGCCTAGTGACTCGTTTCACCCGTAAGGGCCTTCCCACTTTAGCGTCAACTTGTTTGAATTCTTGGCAGATTGAACTCGCCAAGAACAAGGTCTCCTTCCTCGAAGCTTCGGCGTTGACTTTGCGGCTCGATAGCGGCGCAAAGCTTCTTTGTAACGAGCAGCTCGCCTGGCAGCTGAAGGCGATCCTCCTCGAGGAGCAGCGTGTCATCTTATCGCAGCTGCTCTTGCTCAAACTCATCGTGGCGAGCACTTCGTGGTGACCCGTATCCGAGTTCCGTGGGGAGAACTGCTTCTGCTCCGTAGATGAGAGCAAAGGGTGTTTGGCCGGTGGCTCGATTTGGCGTCGTCCTGATCGACCAAAGAACCACCGGCAGCTGCTCAATCCAATTTCTTCCGCACTTGTGCAGCCTCTCGAAAGTTCTGGTTTTGAGCTCGCGCAGCACTTCAGCGTTCGCCCTCTCCGCTTGACCGTTGCTTCTCGGGTGAGCAACAGAAGCAAAGCAAATCTTGGTGCCAAGATCTTGGGCGTACTGTATGAAGGTGTGGCTCGTGAATTGTGTGCCATTGTCGGTGATGATCCTGTTTGGGATCGAAGCGGCAAACAATTGACGGAAGAACTTATTTGCTTGTTGTGTTGTCACCTTCCTCATCGGTTCCACTTCAGGCCACTTTGTGAACTTGTCGATTGCAACGTACAAGTATTCAAAGCCCCCGACAGCTCGGGGAAAAGGGCCGAGGATGTCGAGCCCCCAAACCGAAAATGGCCAGGACAAAGGGATTGTTTGGAGAGCTTGAGCTGGTTGGTGAATCTGCTTGGAGTGGAACTAGCATGCTTCACACTTGGTTACTTGCGCAGTTGCATCCTGGAAGGCTGTTGCCAGAAGAAGCCTTGCCGGAAAGCCATGTCGGCAAGTGCTCTTGCGCCAATGTGGTGACCGCATATGCCTCCATGTACCTCTGCCAACAGCTGCTGTCCATCTTCCCGGGGAATGCACTTTAATTTCACTCCGTTGAATCTTCTTCTGTACAGTACGTCATCGACAAACTGGTACATACTCGATTGCTGGGCTATTCTCTCTGCCTCTTCTTGTTCCTCGGGAAGTTCCAATGTCTGAAGGAAATGGACGATTGGCTGTGCCCATGCCGGAGCTTGAGGCTCGACGACAAGGACTAAAGGCGCAAATGCTGCTGTGGGAACATCCGCTTCTACGGCAAGAATCTGGGATTCTGCCGGAGCGTGATGCCCCGGCAAGCGTCTTGGGACACAGCTTGTCGGGGCGTCGCTTCAATGAAACAAACCTTAGGGCTTGCCAGGCAGACTGCTCCTCGGCAATTTCTGCGTTGATCACAGGGACCTTGTTGGCGGCGGCTCCGGGAAACTCTGCGGAAAGTAGTCGCGATAACCAACTTTCTCTTTTGCTTAGTTGTGTTGATGGTGTTACGATGGCTGAGTCAGCTTGAGCACAAAAATACAGGTTCCACAGTAACTTGAGTGCAGCACACTTGACGAGCCATCCGCGATGTCATTACGAGCTCTTGGAGCGTGTTCCATTTGTAGCCGTCGAAATGCTCTTCTAACTTCCTCACTTCATCGATGTATGCTTCCATCAATGGACTCTGATAATCTTTGTTAACTTGATGGACGACAAGCTGCGAGTCACCCCTGACAATAAGCTTCTTGATCCCAAGCTCTGCTGCTATCCTGAGTCCGGCAAGCAAGCCTTCATACTCTGCAGTATTGTTTGTTGCTTGCTCCTTGGGGAAGTGCATTTGGACCACGTACTTGAGGTGCTCTCCGGTGGGTGCGACGAGTAGTACGCCCGCACCGGCGCCTTGCAGCGAGAAGGCACCATCAAAGTACATGATCCATTCTTTGCTAGCTTCCTTGACGGGGATGCTCCTGCCCGGGGTTTCTTCGTCGGGTGTTGGCGTCCATTCGCTATGAATTCGCCAATGCTCGGCCTTTGGATAGTCGAAGTACTTTCAAACTTGAGGCCAAAGCTTGACAATTCCGGTGCCCACTCGACAATCCTGCTGTTGCTTCGGGTTTTGCAATATCCTTTTCAACGAAACCGAGTGACTCTCGTGATCTCGTGTGCTTGAAAGTAATGGCGCAGCTTCCTCGAGGCCATGAGTAGGCGAAAAGCAACTTCGCACACCGTGAGTACCTTGATCTAGCCCCTCGTGGGAGGGAACCGACAAAGTAAACTGGGCGCTGCACCATCCTCTTCTGTTTTCTTCCGCAATCTGCGCAGATCCAACCTTGCGAGCTGTAACTTGTCGAGAAGCCCCACTTGTCGCTGGACTCGCTTGCGCGTTCTTGACTCATCATCGCCTCCCTCTCCACAACCAACGCAGCACTAACCACGATTGGTTGCGCTAGATATAGCAGCAACTTCTCTTGTGGCTTAGGCGCGACAAGTGTTGGAGGGGAGGATAGGTATTTCTTCAAGTAATGCAGTGCGGCCTCCGCTTCCGGAGTCCATTTCATTGGACCTGCCTTTTTCAAGATTTTGAAAAATGGCAGGGTGCGCTCAGCAGATTTAGAGATGAACCTACTGAGAGCAGCAACACAGCCGGCAAGCCTGCGCACGTCCTTGACTCGGGTCGGTGCTTCGATCTGCTCAATTGCTTTGATCTTGTCGGGATTGGCTTCAATCCCCTACGAGATACAAAGAATCAATAAGCTTGCGGAAGGAACCCCAAACACACACTTCTCAGGATTCAACTTGAGATTGATCTTGCGCAGATTTGTGAAAGTCTCGTCCAAGTCTTGGATCAAAGTCTCTTTGTCCTTGCTCTTGACCACTATGTCATCCATGTAAGCTTCCACATTTACGTGCGGTTGTGGCTCAAAATCGGATCGACTACTCTCGTAAATGTTGAGCCAGCATTCTTTAGTCCGAAAGGCATCCGTGCAAGCGATCGTGCCACATGGAGTAATGAATGCGGTCTTTTCTTCATCCTCTTCAGCCATGAAGATCTGATGATATCCTGAGTATGCATCAAGGAATGAAAGCAGATCGCATCCCGCTGTGGAGTCAACGATCTGGTCAATGCGCGGCAAGGGAAATGGATCCTTGGGACAAGCTTTGTTAACATCAGTGAAGTCAATGCAAAGCCTCCACTTCCCATTCGCCTTGCGTACGACCACTGGGTTGGCTAGCCACGTCGGATGGAGTACTCCACGGACCAGTCCCGCTGCTTCCAACTTCCTGATTTCTTCTGCTATGAACTCCTGCCGCTCTACCGCTTGCTTTATGACTTTTTGTTTGACGGGCCGTGCGTGAGGGCAGACGGCAAGGTGGTGCTCGATTACTTCCCTGGGAACGCCGGGGATGTCGGATGGTTGCCATGCAAACACATCAACATTTGCCCGCAGGAAAGCAACGAGCGCGCTTTCCTATTTAGGGTCAAGCGTGGCACTGATGGTGAAGGTACCACCAGTCCGCCGTCTTCCTGGCGACCACCTTCTTGGTCTCTGGTGAAGCTACCTTCGCCTTTTTGCACTTGCCGGTGGAGCTCGATGGCGCGTCCTCGACGGCAGCGCAGCGCTCCGGGGGGATGCGCTTGCCGGAGTGAGCACCAGAGCTGTCCTTGCCGGACTTGGCCTTCTTCTTCCCCCGGGGAGCTTCGGCGGCAAGTGGCTCGCGCTCTACTGCAGCTGCTGCTTCCCGGTATATCTTGTCGGCGCAGATGAGCGCATCCCTCTTGTCGCCTTGGACAGAGATAACACTCATCGGACCGGGCATCTTGAGCACATTGTATGCATAGTGAGAGGCCGCCATGAACTTGGCGAGTGCGGGGCGGCCGAGTATCCCGTTGTAGGGCAAGGGGATATCAACCACATCGAATGTGACCCTCTCAGTCCTGAAGTTCAGTTTGCTGCCGAACGTCACTGGCAATGTGATCTTCCCCTTAGGCTTGCTCCTTCCCGGATTTATTCCTTGAAAGGCACCAGCTTCTTGAGCTCATTGTCGGGATCCGGAGTTTCTTGAGCACTGCGGAGGAAATCAAGTTCAGGCCGGCCCCTCCATCTACCAAAGCATCTTCGTGACCTTGAGGTTGCGGATTGTTGGTGAAACCAGCATCGGCAAGCACCCGACCGCAGTGACACGATCGGGGTGGTCCTCAACGTCGAAGACGATGGGCGTGCCGGACCACTTCAGAGGCCTGCGTGCCTCGACGGACGGCTCCGCTGCATTCACTTCTCGCACCCATTGTTTGAGTTGGCGGTGCGAGGTGTGCAGGGAGGCGCCGCCGTCGATGCACAACACTTCTGTCGCCTTCTGAAATTCCTGATCATCGGTCTCATCTTCCTCTATCTCTTCATCTTCATCTTCACCTTCGTCTTTGTCGCGGCCGCGGGGAGGCCTGTCACCTTGCCGCGCCTTGGCCCGGCCGCGGTTCCCTCCCCGGGCGGGAAGCTTCTTGCCAGATCCTCCGCCACCTCCCTGGGCTCTCTCCTTATCGCGGCGCTCGTACTCTGCTTTTTGCAGCTCCGCCATCTGCTCTACTTTTTTGTAGGTTTGGAGGTCATGGCCTTTGGTGCGGTGGATCTTGCAATAACGCTTGCCGGAGCCGTCCTGCTTGTCGGCGACTGCTACAGCCTCACCAGAATCGTCGGTCTTGGCCTTGTCGGAGCCGCCTCCGTTGCCGAAATGCTCAACAGCTAGCACATCCTTAGCTTTCCTCTTCCTATTATTCCGCCTCCGGTTCTTCCTTGCCGGGGCGGCATCCTCGCTGTCAGATCCTTCTGCTCCGGCAATCTCTCCGGGGATTTTCCTTCCCTCCTCAGCTCGTGCACACTTGTCGGCCAGAGCGTAAAGCTCGCTGACATCTCTGATCTTGCACATCGCCATCTCCTCCCTCATCCTGCGATTCGCGACGTTCGATGAAACGCGCTAATAACCGCGCGGGTGAACGTCTGGGATGTTGCGTTGCACTGGCTGAATCTTTGTATATACTTGCGCGGGGCTCCCCTCATACGGGCGAGCAAGTGGAGGTCACTTTCTGGCCATGAGGCTTGTGGCCACCCGTGAAGGCACCGACAAACCGATGGCACAGTCCGCCCATGAGGAGATGGAGCCGTCCGGCAAGTGCATGAGCCAAGATCGGCGTTGGGCTTGAGTACCGCGGAAGTAGTTGGCGAGATCTTCTCGTCGCGCCCTCCGGCAGCCTGCACGCGATGGTGTAGATGCCGAGGAACTCCGACGGGTGTATCCTGCCGTCATACTTCTCGGCACGTCTGGCTTGAAATTATTGGTCTTGGGCCACTGGACTTGCCGCAACTCGCGGGTGAACGCAGGGCAACCTGCCGCATACGGCAAGTCGCCTGGTTCTCCGGCTGCGTGTGTGTCGACAGCGGGCCCAGCGCGCTGGTCAGATTGACGTCGCGCTTCTCGCCGGCGCTCGATGCGGGTACGAGCGTCTTCGTGTTGCCGTTCTTGGAGGACGTGGCGTTGATCGCGGCGGGTTCGCGGGTCCGATGACGCGGTGGAGTCGGCGTCAAGGTTGGTCCGGCGAGCTGGCGATCTCGGCCTTTGGGGTTGGGAGCGCACAGAAGCGGCACCCCGGTCCGGTCGGCGCGAGCTGCGCCGGGCTTCTTCTGGGCCCTCGGCGCGCTGTCGCTGGGCTTGTCGCCGTTAAGCGGCCGATGAGGCTGTGTATGGCCATCCTCCGGTCGTCGGTCTTGTGCGGCGCCGAGGGAAGTCTAAGCAGTGGGCCCAGCCAGCGCTTCTCTCTATGTCTTGGGTGGCGGTGGTGATGAGCGGCGCGAAGAGGGGAGGTGCTTGGACTCCCAAGCTGGATTGGGAGGCACCACACCTCGTTTGGGCGATCAGATCTCGCTTCGTGCCAGGCATGCGGCGTGCATCTGCTGACCTCGGGCGTCCGCGACCCACCATGTTGGCCTTGTTCCATCATGAGTGCGGTGCTAGGAGCACCGGGCGTTATTGACCTTGCACCTCCCGGGAGGTGCGGCGTCGCCTTTCGATCGCCCGGCGCTTGCGAGGCCTTGTTTTTGGATCTAGTGACGATCTGAGACCCACCGGCGGCGCCGCTCCTCCGCCCGGCGTCTCGTCCCGCCGCCCGCTTGCTCGGCGGTGGTGGCGTAACCGGCGTAAACGGCGCTGCCACCTCCGAAGGCTTCTTCTTCGGTGGCATGTTGACGATGGCGTTGATGCAGCGTGCATGGAGACGGATCGGATGCTCCACGACCTCGACGCCCCCTACTGGCGCGCCAAAGATGTCGGGGTCGCTTTCCTCTGCGGCCTCGAGCACCTATGGGCAATCGGGGCCCCTTCAGTTCAACAAGGAGCGGGGCGCGCAGAGCAGATCGAGGTCGGGCGCACGCGGGAGCGGGCAATCTTTACCCGGCCGGGGCTCTCCAGAGATAACACCCCTACTGCTGCTTTGTGTTGTTATTGAATCTAGCTCGAGCGTGCGAGCATATGGTGGTGCCGTGGGTGTCGAGTGGACCGAACCCCTTCTACGTGCGCATGGGCCTCCCTTTTATAGTCCGAAGGGGGTACCCACAGGTGGCAGCGTAGGAAGAGGGGGTAGAAACGTAAAAGCGCAGGTTGGTACAACAGTGCACAATAGTGCCCCTACCTAATTCTGGCGGCAGGGGACAAAGGCATTAAATGCCCGTCTGGTCGCCCCAACAGTGCAGGAGGGGTGACCGTTAAGTGAGCCACCGGTTGCCACGATGGCGCCTCTGTCAGCTCCGCTCGCCACCTCGCTCCGCATGGCTGTGTAGCGCCCCGCCACGTGCCCTTGGGATGGCCTTGCGACGACACGTCGCTGGGTGCGCTGAGTGCTGGTGGCAGCCTTGCGCTGCAAGTGCCTTGCCGCGACCTGTTCTTCTTGTCTGTGCGGCAAGTTTGTCGGCCGCCGAGTCTTGCCGGGGTCTTGGGCGCGCGCGGCAAGTCTTCTGATGTTGGCCTGGCTGGCCTTCTCGGCAAGCTCCTCTTGCCGGGGCCTTCGTGTTCTTGGCTAGTACTTTGTTCTTGAATGGCAGTAATGAGTGGTGGAGAGCTTCGCCGGACGTCCGGCAAGCCTGGCCACGGGGGTGCTGTGACTGCCCGTGCACAAGTTCGGAGTACTAAGGTACCCCCTACTTTAGTACAATGACAGGAGCCCCCGGGCCTGGGCCATACACGGTGCTTGAACGTTGTTGGGCCAGGCCCAAAATAAGTCTGCGCACGCGCGGTCTGGGTCCATGACAACAGACTCCAGCGCCCACCGCTCCCCATAGCGGCACGCGTCGACTGCGGCGTCATGGGAGAGAACGTGGATAATGTTTGCGATCTTCAAGGCATCCGCGGACCAGAAGAGGAGTTGTGGATATGCCCCTCAGATTCAGGAGTTGATTAACTCAAAGATGGGCACAGGCAAATATCTATTGGATAATGAACATTTTCCTCTCTATCCAGACTTTGAGGACAATCAGGTTGTCATGAATGAGAATGAACCATTATCAGTACAAGCTCAAGAGAAGAAGAGAAGGCAAGGAAAGGGAAGGCTGCCAAGATGCCAACTCAAGAGGAGACATCTGAGTACTTTTTGAAGAACAAGCAAGAGCAGCTTGGTTACTTGATAGCATCAACACTAAGGATTGAGAAGGGATTGGCCACCCTCACTCGATATCAGGAGAGCTTGGAAAGAATCATGGAACTAAAATTCCATGATCTAGATGTCAAAGTAACTCAGATTCAGTCAGTTGTGGAGCAGCTACAGGATGACATGCAGGAGAGGCAGGGCAAGACTACCACTAATGTATTTGCCAGAGTGCCTAGAGCTCAGAGGTCAACTGTTGTGCCTGTGACAGACACCAGAGCCACATCATCTGCACTAGCTACAGCTCCAGTGCAACCAACTCCAGCATCAACTCCTCCAGCTCCATCCACTTCAACTGAAGCCTTCGTTCTTGGAGTTATCCGGACACCACCACCTGAAGATCAAGCCTGGGAGTCGATCTAGCACTATGCATTTTCTATGAACTTTTTGGTAACTTGTTGCCAAAGGGGGAGAAAAATGTATAGATCATAGGCTTCGAGAGAGAGAGAGAGAGTGTTGCTTTTGTTCTCTCTTGTTTTGCTTTGGTGGTTAAACTTTGTTTGCTTTTGATTACTTGAGATACTATGCTGTGTTTGTGAGACATTGATGATCATGTGTTTGATCATAAGCTACACTTATGCATGTTTGATGATATTATCTTATCTTATCCATATGTGATCATTCACTTTGCTTGGTGATGAGTGCATGTATTCAATCTTTATCATTTTGAGGCTCCACCAAGATGTATGTGACATGGAAGAGTAACCCATGAGCCTAATTCCTTGTGCATTTGCAGTCCAAAGCAAATCCTAAACTAAGCATAAATTTAGGGGGAGCTCTTGCTTATCACATACTTCTCAAAGCGACGATGCTTTTCAATCTTATTATCATTTGTCGAAGCTTTGATCTATATGTTTTCATCAATTACAAAAAAGGGGGAGATTGAAAGTGCAACTATCCCTAGGTGGTTTTGGTAATTCATAACAACATATATCTCATTGAGCTAAGGCTATTCCAAGACTATTATTTCAGGAAAGCTCAATGAATTGCATGGCATGGATGATGAAAGTGGATCCCTCAAAGTACTAATGACAAAGGATTGGCTCAAGCTCAAAATCTCAAGAATCTTCATTTTATATTTTAGTGATCCAAGATCACATTGAGTCTATAGGAAAAGCCAATACTATCAAGGAGGGACGAGGTGTTGCTTAATGAGCCTCTTGCTTCATGTGCTTGGTGATATGCTCCAAAAAACCCTCAGCTACTTTCTCACATCCACAAATGACCTAAACCTAAAGCCAAAATCGGTCACACCGATTCTTTCTATCCGGCGCCACCGAGTTCTAATGTCATATCCACTGCCACAAACCCTAGGCAAATCAGCCCTACCGATAGGGATCTCGGTCTCATCGAGATGGGATTGTAATCTCTCTGTTTTCCTTCGTAACATTTCGGTCTAACCGAAGTGAGCGATCGGTCCCACCGAGATTGCAATGTAAACTCTCTGTTTCCCTTTTGTAACATTTTGGTCTCACCGAAAAGAGCAAATCGGTCCCACCGAGTTTACCTGACCAACTCTCTGGAAAGCCTATTACCAAAATCGATGTCCCCGAGTTTGTGTAATCAGTCTCACCGAGATTACGTTATGCCCTAACCCTAACCGAATCGGTCTTACCGAGTTGCATGTCGGTCCCACAGAAAATCCTAACGGTCACTAAGTTTACTAAATTGGTCCGACCGAGTCTGTTGAATCGGTCCCACCGAGTTTGGTAAATTGTGTGTAACGGTTAGTTTTTGTGTGGAGGCTCTATATACCCCTCCACCTCCTCTTCATTCGTGGAGAGAGCCATCAGAACAAACCAACACTTCCAACTTACCATTTCTGAGAGAGAACTACCTACTCATGTGTTGAGGCCAAGATATTCCATTCCTACCATATGAATCTTGATCTCTAGCCTTCCCAAGATGCTTTCCACTCAAATCTTCTTTCCACCAGATCCAAATCCTATGAGAGAGAGTTGAGTGTTGGGGAGTGAGGGAGTCCTGGACTAGGGGGTGTCCGGACAGCCGAACTATCATCGTCCGCCGGACTCCAAGACTACGAAGATAAAAGATTGAAGACTCCGTCCCGTGTCCGGATGGGACTTTCCTTGGCGTGGAAGGCAAGCTTGGCAATACGGATATGTAGATCTCCTACCATTGTAACCGACTCTGTGTAACCATAGCCCTCTCCGGTGTCTATATAAACCGGAGGGCTTTAGTCCGTAGGACATAACCTCCATTACAACAATCATACCATAGGCTAGCTTCTAGGGTTTAGCCTCCTTGATCTCGTGGTAGATCCACTCTTGTACTACCCATATCATCAATATTAATCAAGCAGGACGTAGGGTTTTTGTAACGCTCCGGATTCGATGCGCCAGGTGTCTGCCAGTTTTTCGCCGTTGTTGCCATGTCACGTGCTTGCGTGCTGCACTTTGCCATGTCATCATATGCATTTCATTTTGCATACGTGTTCGTCTCATGCATCCGAGCATTTTCCCCGTTGTCAGTTTTGCGATCCGGCAGTCCTATGTCCTCCGGCGTCCCCTTTTTGCCTCTTCTCTTGTGCGGGTGTTAAACATTCTCAGAATGGACCGAGGTTTGCCAAGCGGCCTTGGTTTAGCACCGGTAGACCGCATGTCAAGTTTCTTGTCATTTGGAGGTCGTTTGATATTCCAACGGTTAACCGGGTAACCGCAAAAGGCCTCTTCTGTTTGCAGCCCAACACCCCTTCCAAACTGGCCCAAAACCCAGCTAACTCCCCTCCATGCTCTCGGTCGTTCGATCACGATCGCGTGGCCGAAAACCGCTCCTCATTTGGACTCTCCTAGCTCCCTCTACCTATAAATATGTGCCTCCCCGAAATTCCCGCGGTCAAACCCTAGCCCGCTCCCCTCGCCACGGACATGTCCCTCCGGCGGACATGTCCATCTTCCACCTCACCCGGCCAATCCGGCCTCGCCACGTCATCTCCGCCGCTCAGCCAACGGCGGCGTCGCCACGGGCCCCAGCCTGCCATCGCCGCCGCTGCCCGCTTCGGCCCCGTCTGGGGCCCCCCGCAGCCCGCACCGCACCGCCACCCCCTGTCCGATGCTCGCCGGTGCTCACGCCGCCCGCCCGCGTCTCCAGCGCCTCGCCCGGCGTGCCGCCTCGCCGCCCCTCCGTCCGCGGCCCCCCATGCCCGCTCACTGCCCACAGCTTTGGCGCCCACAGCGCCGCCAGCGCTGCCCGTGCGCCCGGCGCCCGGTCGTCGCCGCCCTCCGGTCTCCAGCGCCGCCCCCCGCCCGCCGTGCGCCGCCCCTCCGCTCTCGGCCATGCCCGCAGCCTCCCGTCGCCCGTCGCCTCTATGGCTCGCCGCCGGATCCGGCGAGATCCGGCCCGGGAGCTCCTCGCCGCCCTACCTCATCCCCGTAGCGCCCATCTCCGACGAGGTTCTCCGGCGAACCTCGTTTTTTGTGCAGGTTGACTTTTCCCCCCTCCGAAATCCACCAAGTCCCATATTTTTGTTATTCTCATGCCATGTTCGTCATGCTGTATCTCTTTATCCGTAGCTCCGTTTCGTGCGTGTAATATGTCAAATTGTTCGCCTCAACGAGTACTTCATTTCATTCCATTGCATCATTTTCATTTGAGCTCATCTTGATGCCCGAAATGCTGTTGGAAGAGTGCATTTTGCTGTTAATATACTGAAACTGTTATAACTTGCTCATTTGTCATTTTTGCCATGATTGATGTGTGCATCCTATGAGGTTGATGTCTTCATGTGTTTTGATCTATGCCATGCCATCTTTCCAGGGGTGTTAACCATGTATTTTTGTGAGTTGTGTGCTGAGTGCATCGAGCTTGTTAAATAGGGTAGTTGCTGTTGCTGTTTTCCTGACAGATTCTGTTATATTTTGTTGCTATGTTAACATGCTTCTACTATTCATTCTATGCATATTCTGGAGATGCTCTATAAACATGTTTTGATCTACACGTCATGCTCTATCCATGCATGCCCCTGGTTGCGTTTATAGGTTGCTTTAGCTTCTTGTAATCTTGCTCTAAAGTTGCTTCATAATGTTGCTATCAGCCTGTTAACATTAAGTTCACTAGTTCCCATGTGTTTTGCTAGTGTTCCATGCACCCTATGACCTTGCTCTTGCCATGCTTAACTTCACAAACATGCCTTCTTACTGTTGGTTGCCTTGCCATGCCATGTATTGCTCTGTGGTGAGTGGTTCAAGCTCACGAACATGCCTACTTATTGTTGTTCCTGCCATGTATGAATCTGTAATATATCTTGCTATGTTTACATGGGTGCCATCATATTTTCTATGCCTTTTTGGCGCATGTTCAGTAAGTGACTTTTGATCTATGCTTTTAGTAGATTCATGCCATGCCTTTGTTTGCCATGTTAAGTTCCTGTAACATGTTGTTTGCTTGCTCTAAACATTGCAACCTGATGTTATTTCTGCTAAAGTCTGAAACTGTTATTATTTGCAATCTTACCATGTGTTTTGGAGCATGTTCTAGTGATTTCTGGAGATAGCTCAGTGTTCATGTTTTGTTATGCTTTACCTGTAATTCATGCCCATGCCTTTTGTTATTATGTTGGGGGTGCTGTAGCTTATTGTTTTGATGCTTCGAAGATGCCTAGTTGCTGTTATGGACAGATTGTTGTTATGACTTGTATAGTGTGTGTGTGTTGCACCGTTGCTACGTTTTGAGTGTGCTTTATATGAAACTTGCTTGATTTTGCATGTAGCTTCATATTATCATGTTGCATCCTTGTTTTGGTGTGTTTGCTTTATGTTTGAGTGCATTTTGCATCAATGCCATGCTTAACTTGTTTTGCTCATATCTTCTAGGCCGTAGCTCCAAATCTAATGAACTTTATATGTAACTTGACTAGAATTTCGTGTAGATCCTCTGGGTGCCCTTTAACTTGCTGTTTAACAACTTGAACATAAGGTTTATTCAGTTCTGCACCAATTTCGAAATATGCATATGAGGACTTACCGGAATTGTTATATGTTGTTCCCGGCCTCATTTAAACTTGCCTTGATGTGTTGTTCTTGTTTGCATCATCTCTTGCCATGAGTTGCTTCATGTAGTTTGGTCATGCATCATGCTTGGTTGTGCATCATGTCTTGTTCATGTGTGGTGTGTTTACCATGTTGTGTGCTTCTTTTCGATAGTTCCTGTTTCGTTGCGATCGTGAAGATTCGTTCGTCTACGCTTGGTTCGTCTTCGTGGCTTCTTCTTCTTCATGGACTCGTTCTTCTTCCTCGCGGAATTTCAGGCAAGATGACCCCTACCCTGGATCTCACTACTATCATTGCTATGCTAGTTGTTTCGTTCTATCGCTATGCTGCGCTACCTATCACTTGTTTATCAAGCCATCCCAAATTGCCATGAACCTCTAACCTTTGACACTTTTCCTATGCAAACCGTTGTTTGGCTATGTTACCGCTTTTGCTCAGCCCCTCTTATAGCATTGCTAGTTGCAGGTGAAGTTGAAGATTGCTCCATGGTGGACAGGATTTTGGTTGGGATATCACAATATCTCTTATATTATTAATGCATCTATATATTTGGTAAAGGGTGGAAGGCTCGGCCTTATGCCTGGTGTTTTGTTCCACTCTTGCCGCCCTAGTTTTCGTCATACCGGTGTTATGTTCCCGGATTTTGCGTTCCTTACGCGGTCAGGTGATTTATGGGACCCCCCTGACAGTTTGCTTTGAATAAAACTTGTCCAGCAAGGCCCAACGTTGGTTTTACCATTTGCCTCACCACCACCTATACCCTTCCCTTGGGTCGGCCAACCCAAGGGTCATCTTTATTTTAGCCCCCGGGCGGTGCTTGTCTAAGTGTTGGTCGGCCGAGCTACTGCTGGGGGCCACCTCGGGGAAACTCGAAGTCTGGTTTTACTCGTAGCTAGTCTCATCCGGTGTGCCCTGAGAACGAGATATGCGCAGCTCCTATCGGGATTGTCGGCGCATCGGGCGGCTTTGCTGGTCTTGTTTTACCATTGTCGAAATGTCTTGTAAACCGGGATTCCGAGACTGATCGGGTCTTCTTGGGAGAAGGTCTATTCCTTCGTTGATCGTGAGAGCTTGTCATGGGCTAAGTTGGGACACCCTTGCAGGGTTTAAACTTTTGAGAGCCGTGCCCGCGGTTATGTGACAGATGGGAATTTGTTAATGTCTGGTTGTAGATAACTTGACACCAGATCTGAATTAAAATGCATCAACCGCGTGTGTAGCCGTGATGGTCTCTTCTCGGTGGAGTCCGGGAAGTGAACATGGTCTTTGGGTTATGCTTGACGTAAGTAGGAGTTCAGGATCCCCTCTTGATCATTGTTAGTTGACGACCGTTCCTTTGCTCCTCTTCTCGCTCTTATTTGCGTATGTTAGCCACCATACATTGCTTAGTCGCTGCTGTAACCTCACCACTTTACCCCTTCCTTTCCCATTATGCTTTGCTAGTCTTGATACCCATGGTAATGGGATTGCTGAGTCCTTGTGGCTCACAGATTACTACAACAACAGTTGCAGGTACAGGTTATGCGATGATCATGATGCGAGAGCGATGCTTGCTTGCTTGAGTTCTTCTTCTGCTTCTTCTTCGATCAGGGGATAGGTTCCAGGTTGGCAGCCTGGGCTAGCAGGGTGGATGTCGTTTGAGTTTCTGTTTGTGTTTCATCCGTAGTCGGATGGTGCTCTTATGTATGATGTATTGATGTATTCGTGTGGCATTGTATGACTCTTGTATGTATCCCCATCCATTATGTAATGTTGATGTAATGATATCCACCTTGCAAAAGCGTTTCAATATGCGGGTCTATCCTTGGTGGGACCTTCGAGTTCCTCTTGGATAAGGTCGCATATTGGGCGTGACAGTTTTACCTCCATCAAGAGGGCCCGAACCTAGGTAAAACATCGTGTCCCTTGCCTCCTGTTACCATCCGCCTAGACGCACAGTTCGGGACCCCCTACCCGAGATCCACCGGTTTTGACACCGACATTGGTGCTTTCATTGAGAGTTCCTCTGTGTTGTCACCGATAGGCTCGATGGCTTCTTCAATCAACAACGCTGTCCAGGGTGAGACTTTTCTCCACGGACAGATCTTTGTATTCGGGCGGCCGCGACCGCGGGCAACTCACTTGGCCATCCGGAGCAGATCGAAAGCTATGCCCCCGCCATCGTGTCGTTCGAAGCCCTAAACTTCATGGCCGACATCCGCGGGGACTTGATCTTGACGGACTCGAGCCACGGCCGAGCGTGCCGCAGCTGTCACGACGGGCATGATTTAGCCCTGCCACGGACAAGTGCCTTGGTGGCGCATGCGAATCCGCTCGGCCCTCGAGCCGGGCCGCCCAGACGAGGATCGGTCGCTGGACACCGATTCGGGGCTGCACCTTCCACGGCGATGGAGCGAACACTAACCTTGTCCCTTGTAAAGCTCGTGACTCCTGTGTGCGGACTCCTGCCGGACTCACGAACCTCCTCCCCCGCTAATCGAATCGATTGGGCGCCGATCATGGAGTTCACCGCCGCGGACATCTTCCAACACTCACCCTTTGGCGACATCCTCAATTCGCTAAAACATCTCTCGCTATCCGGAGAACCCTGGCCGGATTATGGCCAGGACGGTTGGGATGCGGATGACAAAGAAATTCGAAGCCCTCCCACCACCCACTTTGTAGCCACTGTCGATGATCTAACAGACATGCTAGACTATGACTCCGAAGACATCGACGGTATGGACGATGATGCCGGAGATGAACAAGAACCAGCGCCTGTAGGGCACTGGAAGACCACCCCAACACATGACGTATATATGGTGGATACCCCAAAAGGAAGCGACGACGAGGAACAACGGGGCGCAGCAAAGGATAATCCTGCCGATAAACAACCGAAGCAGCGACGCAAGTGTCGCCCTAAGACCCGCCTCGACAGAGACATCATTCCTAATGACCCAGCGATAGAGCAGGGCAAACCAGTGGACGACAAACATACAACCAAGCAACCGTCCAAACAGGACGAATCGGATAATCAATCCAATCCCGGCGAAACCAACAGTCCGGACGACCTCACACCGGACATACTACCGGAACACAAAAACCTTCACGGAAGACTCGTCGCCACCGCAAGAAGCCTGAAGAAGGAAAAACGGAAGCTCAAAACAGCGGAAGACATACTCAGAGCAAGGTGGAGCAAAGTGCTCAAAACCGTAGACAAATACGGCAATGGCCATCAATCAAAGAGCTATCCGAAGCGCAAGCTACTGCCAGAATTTGACGATGAAGCCATAGAGCCCCCACAGTCAAAAAACAAAGAGGCCGCCTGGCCGGATAGACGACCAGATGATAGGCCCAAATCTACAAGCGGCGCCTCATATAAGCCGACTCATGACCCCGGGAAAACAGATGGCCCAGCCAGGTCCATTTACGGGACAAAAAAGAGGACCCCGGGAAGCAGCACAAACACGTCAAGTGTTCGAAGACAACGGCACACCCAAATACAGGGGCGCCGCGCACCCACTATGTTTCACCAATGAGGTGCTGGATCATGAATTCCCAGCAGGGTTTAAACCCATAAACATAGAGGCTTACGACGGAACAACAGACCCTGGAGTCTGGATAGAGGATTACATACTACACATTCATATGGCCAGAGGAGACGATCTCCACGCCATAAAATATCTACCCCTCAAGATCAAAGGGCCAGCCCGTCATTGGCTCAAAAGCCTCCCAGAAAACACTGTTGGAAGTTGGGAAGAGCTTGAGGACGCGTTTAGAGCAAATTTTCAAGGGACTTATGTCCGCCCTCCGGATGCAGATGATCTAAGTCATATAACTCAACAGCCCGGAGAATCAACGCGCAAATTTTGGAACAGGTTCCTTACTAAATAGAACCAAATAGTCGACTGTCCACGTGGCACCATTTCATTGCGAGGGTCATTTGAAGACCCCGGACACGGCTAGACGAGTCCGGCACAAATAAGCTAGGGGCTCCCTAGCCGCACGCCCCTTCTCAAGGGGCTGAGCGTATAAGCAACAACGAGCTAATATGGACTCCGCTTTACTTGTTAATATTTTTCATATACTTTTCTTGCACGATTTCCTTTCAAACTAAGTTCCTCCCTTTTTACAGATGAACAACGTGCACACTCATCCAGGATAATGGCACAACGGAGACACAGGCGCAGACGTGCAGTAGGGACCCGTCGCAAGGATTCTTTTCAGATTAAGACCCTGCGTAAACCTTTCTTACTGTCTCTTGTTGCTATAATCCCCTGGTTTCTCATTATAACTAGAGTGGAGCCTGATGTTTTGGCATCGGCCACGTCAGAGGACCCTGCCCGTACCTGGACACCAGGGGCTTAGGGCATTGTTCTGCCCATTATTATAAAGACCGAACACCTTAGGGAGTGTTCAGCGTCTCGAGTTAGGCCTTATATGCATCAGCTCCGAATCATGTCTTTTGTCAAATGTGGGGTTTGCCCGGCTCCTGTGTTTTGCTGCCTTATGTTCCGTATCATCGGCTAACGCAGCACCAGGAGAACTACTGCGATTGTACCCCAGTTCGGCTGGGCGAAGCACCTTAGTAGAGAAAGCCAAAAACTGACTGTCATGATGAAGCGAGAGACTAGTTAACCACTCAATCGACTACCGGAATGTTTAGAATTCCTCCGCTTTGATGAAGGACCATTTCCCGGCCAGGCACACTCGCGCCCCGAATTCGGAGAGCGCGGTGCCCCCAGGGGCTATATCGTAGCCCCACCCTCGAACTCCAATGGCTAAGTGAAAGTGTTAAAGCATCATAGTCCGGTTGCCTCGTTTGCTACGCTACCATATCCTCAACAGGACCGAGACGTCGGATTAAGTGTGAAAATGCGCTATTTTTGCGAACACCCCCGCACCTTGTGCGTGGGGGCTGAAGCCGAAGACTGCCATCTTTCAGGTTATACATATGTATACATAAACGGCCGCATAGGAGATATTTCAATACTTGGAACGCACAAGTATAAAAGGCGATTAAATCATAACCATTGTTTTATAAAATACAACGTTCATTTGAACGTGACACTTTTCGAGCACTGCGACTCTATTACACGAGCACCACGCATAACTTCCCCAAAATAGTGCTCGGCGGGTAACCGGCTTTCGTCCGAACCCTGGGTTGCTACAGCAGCGGCATCCATCTCTGTCCAATGTGTCTTCACACGGGCAAGGGCCATCCGCGCACCCTCTATGCATGCCGACCGCTTCTTCTCCTTGATATGCGGCACCGCCCCAAGAAATTGCTGCAATAAGCCAAAATAGCTCGTCGCCTTGGGCCTCTCTGGCCAGACATGAGCCACAATATCCGTCATGGCAAGTCCAGACAGCCTGTTCAGCTCAGCCCATTCGGCCAACCGATCGGTCAGCGGAAGTGAACGATCCGGACTATGGAATTGAGACCAAAACAGCTCTTCCGTCTTGTGATCCTTCTGACTCCGGAAGTGCACAACGGCATCCGCCGCACTTGCCGCTAAGTCCATATATGGATTCTCCGGACCCCACAACTGGCGAAGCTCAGCATACTTTGAATCCGTAAACCTGCGACGCAGCAGAAAAGGCTTGCCATCCAAAATGTCTCCGGCCTGACGCAGCTCCTCCTTCATAGCCCACATTGTAGACCGGGCATCCTTGGTTTCGGCGGTGGCCTTCATCAAGTCTTCTCGCTCCGATAGGCGCTCCTTTTCAAGAGCCTCATTGCGGTCGGTAGCATCCTTCAATTTAACGGCCAATTCGGCCACCTCTTCCCTGCTTCGGCAGTGTGCAGCCCTTTCGGCTTCTAACTCCTCGGCTGCCCTTGAGGCAGCCGCGTTGCTTCTTCTGGCCTGCTCCTTGGCTTGAGCAAGTTTTGCCCGAAGGCTCTCCAGAGCAGCAGCACCATCTACGTCAAGCATAAATATTGTAAGATGTGAGCTTTACCTCCCTTAATAGGCGACTGCGGAGAATCAATTTACCTTGCGACTCATCAAGTCGCTTGTTGACTAGCGCGATGTCCGCATCCGCTACATCGAGTTGCCGCATTAATTCGGCAACTCCATCAGTCCGGCTAGCCCCCGGACTATCCGCCACCTGCACAGGAAAGGCGACACCCAATACCTGCGATTTTGTTCCTCGACACGCTGTCTCTTTCGACAACCTACCGAGTCTCAGGGGCTACTATCTACACAGGGCGCACTTTCATGTGCAAAACTGTCAAAAAGGCGCATCGTTTTTACGTACCTCAAACCCCGCCAGCAAACTCCTGACGGCATTGTGCAATCCGCTTTCGGCGGACGAAATCCTTCCGATCACCATCCTCATCAACGCACGGTGATCTTCTAAGACGGACACCCTCTCAAGCAGATCCTTCAGCTCCCCCAGCCGAACACTATTCGGCGCCGAACTCTTCGGCCCTGCCGGGCTCGGGGATGCCCTCTGTGACGACACCTCAGGCTCATCCGCCCTATCCGACGGCGCAGTAGACGGAGGCGTCTCGCTCTCCATCATCTCCGGACGAAGATCCCCCGAAGACGAGCTCATCTGAGAAGGTTTCTAGATCCGAGCTACAAGGTAAAAATTTCGGTTATCCTTAGAAGCACAAATAGGGATGTTTTTCATTAATGAATTCCCCTTTTCCTACTCACGGCTCGCTAGAGGGCTGATTCTTAAGAGAAGATCAGCGGCCGGGCCTCCCAGACGCAGACCCTCCGTGAAGATTTCTTCCCCGCTTAGGGCTTTGGCCTCCGGGTCTTTGGAGGCGGTCCTCTTCCCCTCGGAGGGAGGGATTCTCGATCCCCTTCTTCAAGCGCCTTATGGGGCGGTAGCTCCTCTATTCTCCCCTCGCCTTCTTAAGGCGCAACCTCAACATTCGACCAAAGACGGGCTCGCAGGCGGTCTCTAGGAGGGGGGCCGGACGCCTTATCAGCTTTGCTTGCGCAATCCACTCCTGTTGGAGGATAACGGGTTAAAAAGCGAATTATGAAAAGCAAACAAACGGTACGTCCGAGCACGGAGCTACTTACTCGAGTATCCGGGCGATTGCAGATTAGGCCGGCATCCTCGGTCAATTCCGGACACACCACCTGTGATCCGAAGAACAACTTATACATCTCCATGTGTGTCATACCCATGAAGTGTTAGAGAATCCTTGGTCCCTCCGGATTGAACTCCCATAGCCGGAGAGGACGGCGTTTGCAGGGCAGGAGGCGCCTAATTAGCATAACCTGCACCACCATGATCAGATCAATCTCCCTCGCCTGGAGGTCTCGAATCCGGCTCTGCAATAGGGGCACGTCTTTTGACGGCCCCCAATTGAGCCCTTGGTTGACCCACGACATCAACCGTCGTGGAGGTCCCGAGCGGAATGGAGGTGGCGGCTTCTGCCTGCTGCCCCTCGGAGCAGTGATATAGAACCACTCCTGCTGCCATAAGCCGAGCTCCTCTTGGAAGGAGCCCTCAGGCCACGGGGCATCGGCCCTCCTGCTTATGGCCGCCCTGCCGCATTCAGCTTGACGCCCCGTGACCATCTTCGGCTCCACATTGAACGTTTTCAGCCACAGGCCATAGTGGGGGGTGATGCGGAGGAAGGCTTCGCAGACAACGATGAATGCGGAGATATGGAGGATAGACTCCAGAGCCAAGTCGTGGAATTCCAACCCATAGTAGAACATGAGCCCTCTCACAAAGGATCCGTCGGAAGCCTAGACCCGACGGAGGTGGGATACTAAAGATTTACATACTCGCCGGGCTCGGGGTGGGGATGGCCTGCCCTTGGCAGCAGCCTGTCTTAAATCTCGTGGGGCAGTACTTGGCCTCTCGCAGCTTTAGCACGTTCTCCTCCGTAACGGAGGAGGGCATCCACCGGCCCTGAAGGTCGGAGCCGGACATGGCTGAAGGTCCGAAGCGCTCGAATCTAGGGCTTTGGGTGTTGGAACTTGGAGCAAGGAGAAGATTCGGTGGAAGATTGAAGAAAAGGATGAGCCTTGGTCCTGTTATAAAGAAGGGGAATACCAAGAGCCGTCTCCGTGACCGTTCGGGATTCACCTTCGATAGAGGAGGCGTGGCGACGGGCGCGGTTGGGTTACCCACGTCCGTATTGATGAGAATCCCAGAATAAGGGGAACACGATCTCTGCTTCGACAGGACGTGCCAAGGAAACCGCTTAAACGCTACCGAGGTGGTATAATAAAAATGATTCAAGTAAAGGCTTGGTAATGGTGTGACGTCACGCCGCAAAATCGTCGTGAGATTGAACTTGTGTACATTTTATTCTCTCTACGGTGGAATGTGGAATTTATTTTGCGAGCGGACACTATCCGGTGTTCACAATCTTCTATGGATTATTCAGAGGAGGAACCCGCCTTGCAATGCCGAACATTATGCGCGCCGGACTCATCGTCATTGAAGCCAGGTTCAGGGGCTACTGAGGGAGTCCTGGACTAGGGGGTGTCCGGACAGCCGGACTATCATCGTCCGCGGACTCCAAGACTACGAAGATACAAGATTGAAGACTCCGTCCCGTGTCCGGATGGGACTTTCCTTGGCGTGGAAGGCAAGCTTGGCAATACGGATATGTAGATCTCCTACCATTGTAACCGACTCTATGTAACCCTAGCCCTCTCCGGTGTCTATATAAACCGAGGGCTTTAGTCCGTAGGACATAACCTCCATTACAACAATCATACCATAGGCTAGCTTCTAGGGTTTAGCCTCCTTGATCTCGTGGTAGATCCACTCTTGTACTACCCATATCATCAATATTAATCAAGCAGGACATAGGGTTTTACCTCCATCAAGAGGGCCCGAACCTGGGTAAAACATCGTGTCCCTTGCCTCCTGTTAGCATCCGCCTAGACGCACAGTTTGGGACCCCCTACCCGAGATCCGCCGGTTTTGACACCGACAGGGTGACTATCATTTGAAGCACAAGAGCAAGGAGTTCATCATCAACGAGCCATTTGTTACTTATTGGAGAGTGGTGTCTCCTAGATTGGCTAGGTGTCACTTGGGAGCGTCCGACAAGATTGTGGAGTTGAACCAAGGAGTTTGTAAGGGCAAGGAGATCGCCTACTTCATGAAGATCTACCACTACTGAGGCAAGTCCTTCATGGGCGACGGCCATGGTGGGATAGACAAGGTTGCTTCTTCGTGGACCCTTTGTGGGTGGAGCCCTCCGTGGACTCGCGCAACCGTTACCCTTCGTGGGTTGAAGTGTCCATCAACGTGGATGTACGATAGCACCACCTATCGGAACCACGCCAAAAACATCCGTGTCTCCAATGCGTTTGAATCCTCCAAACCCTTCCCTTTACTTTCTGGCAAGTTGCATGCTTTAATTTCCGCTGCCTGTATACTCTTCGCATGCTTGCTTGAATTGTGTGATGATTGCTTGACTTGTCCTAAGATAGCTAAAATCTGCCAAACTCTAAAATTGGGAAAATGTTAAGTTTTAATTGGTCAAGTAGTCAAATCACCCCCTTCTAGACATACTTCAAGGTCCTACAGTAGGGTATTACCTCCATAGAGAGGGCCTGAACCTGGGTAAACATTGTGTCCCCTGTCTCTTGTTACCATTGACCTTAGACGCACAGTTCGGGACCCCCTACCCGAGATCCGCCGGTTTTGACACCGACACCATCCTTTGAGAGTTTGTTTGGGGTATCTTCACCTCGACTGGAACCACAATTAGTTGCCCGTCAACCTACTGCACCTACTGAAAATATTGGTTATCACATTCCTTCAGGTATGATAGCACAACTGCTAGCTAATCCTTATTGCAGGAGATGGAACTGAACATCCTGATATGAACTTGATATATGTGGATGAAATTTGTGGATTATTTAAGCTTTTAGGTTTGCCCGAATATGAAGCTAAGAAGAAGGTTTTACCTTTATCTATGAAGGGAAAATCATTGGCATGGTATAGGCTATGCGATGATATTGGATCTTGGAACTAGAATCGATTGAACTTGGAATTTCACCAAAAAAATATCCTATGCATCTAGTTCATCGTGATGGAGAAAGTATCGCTCTAGCTTGGGGGAGGCTTAAGTCAATGTTATATTCATGCCCCAATCATGAGCTCTCAAGAGAAATTGTTATTCAGAATTTTTATGCTCGGCTTTTTTGTGATGATCAATCCATGCTCGATACTTCTTGTACTGGTTTTTTTATGAAGAAGACTATTGAATTCAAGTGGGATCCCTTAGAAATAATTAAACGCAACACTGAAGATTGGGAACTCGACGAAGGTAAAGAGTCAGGTATTAAGCTTAAGTTTGATTGTGTAAAATATTTTATGAATACCAAAGCTTTTCAGAAATTTAGCACTAAATATGGACTTGACTCTGAGATAGTAGCCTCTTTCTGTGAATCAATTGCTACTCTTGTTGATCTCCCTAAGGAGAAGTGGTTTAAATATCACCCATCTATTAAAGAAGAAACTAAAGAACCGGTCATGGCTAAAGATGAAACTATTATTTACAATGTTGACCCAGTTATTCCTACTGCTTATATTGAAAAACCACCTTTCCCTGTTAGAACAAAGTAACATGCTATGGTTTCAACTGTGGTTCGCAAAAGTCATATTAGAGCACCTAAACCTACTAAAAAATGAAAGTAGAACCTAGTGTTGCTATATAAATGGTTAAGGATCTCCTGGTAGAAAATATTGATGGGCATGTTATTTATTTCTGTGATGAAGCAGCTAGAATTGCCAAAGCTGATGAAAAAAATAAACATAGACCTGTTGTTGGCATGCCTGTTGTCTCAGTTAATAGGAGATCATTGTTATAATGGCCTATGTGATTTAGGTACTAGCGTGAGTGCTATTACTTTTACCTTATACCAAGAAATTATGAATGACATAGCACCTGCTGAAATAGAAGACATAGATGTTACTATTAAACTTGCTAATAGAGACACCATCACAATGTTGGGAAACGTAGCATGCAATTTCAGAAAAGTTCCTACGCTCACGCAAGATCTATCAAGGAGATGCATAGCAACGAGAGGGGAAGAGTGTGTCCACTTACCCTCGTAGACCGAAACTGGAAGCGTTTGACAACGCAGTTGATGTAGTCGAACTTCTTCTCATTCCGACCGATCAAGCACCGAACGTACGGCACCTCCGAGTTCTACACAAGTTCAGCTCGATGACGTCCCTTGAACTCTTGATCCATCAAAGTATTGAGGGAGAGTTCTGTCAGCATGATGGCGTGGTGACGGTGATGGTGAAGTGATCCGCGCAGGCTTCGCCTAAGAACTACGAAGATATGGCCGGAGGCGTAAACTGTGGAGGGGGGTGCCGCACACGGCTAACAATTGTTGGTGTGTGTTCTAGGCGCCCCCTCCCCATGTATATATAGGTGGGAGGGGAAGAGGAACAGCCTTGGGGCGCCCCAAGTTGGAGGAAACCTACTTGGGGGGCTAGTCCAATTCGGCCCCCCTTACCATATTTTGTGGAGGGGGAATGATGGAGGAGGGAGGAGGGAAGGAAGGGGGAGGACGAATCCCTTCCCTTCCTTCTCTCTTCCCCTCTTTCCTTCCTCCTCTGGTTAGGCCTATATGGGGGGCGGGGGAGGGGCACAGCAGCCCCTGCTGGCTGCCGCGTTTCCCCTCTTGGCCCATTGGGCCCATATCTTTGCCGGGGGTGCCCGGAACCCCTTCGGTGAACTTATATGTACCTGGTAACCTCCGGAAAACTTTCAGTGTCCAAATACTACCGTCCTATATATCAGTCTTTACCTATCGACCATTTCAAGACTCCTCGTCATGTCCGTGATCTCATCCGGGACTCCTAACAACATTTGGTCACCAAATAACATAAGTCATATAATACTAAATTGTCATCAAACGTTAAGCGTGCGGAGCCTATGGGTTCAAAGAACTATGTAGACATGATCGAGACACCTCTCTGGTCAATAACCAATAGCGAAACCTGGATGCTCATATTGGTTCCCACATGTTCTATGAAAATCTTTATCGGTCGAACCGTAATGACAACATATGTTATTCCCTTTGTCATCAGTATGTTACTTGCCCGAGATTCGATCGTCGGTATCTTCATACCTAGTTAAGTCTCGTTAACGGCAAGTGTCTTTACTCGTTCCGTAATACATCATCCCGCAACTAACTCATTTGTCACATTGCTTGCAAGGCTTCTTATGATGTGCAATACCGAGAGGGCCCAGAGATACCTCTCCGATACTCAGATTGACAAATCCTAATCTCGATCTATGCCAACCCAACAAATACCTTCGGAGATAATTGTAGAGCATCTTTATAATCATCCAGTTACGTTGTGACATTTGATAGCACACAAGGCATTCCTCTAGTATCCAGGAGTTGCATAATCTCATAGTCGAAGGAATATATATTTGACATGAGGAAAGCAATAGTAATAAAACTAAACTATCAATATGCTAAGCTAACTGATGGGTCTTGTCCATCACATCATTCTCCCAATGATGTGACCCCGTTCATCAAATGACATCACATGTCTATGGTTAGGAAACTTAACCATCTTTGATTTACGAGCTAGTCTAGTATAGGCTTACTACGGACATGGTGTTTTGTCTATGTTTCCACACATGTATGAAGTTTCCGATTAATAAAATTCTAGCATGAAAAATAAAAATTTATAATGATATAAGGAAATATAAAATAACAACTATATTATTGCCTCTAGGGCATATTTCCTTCAATCTCCCACTTGCACTAGAGTCAATAATCTAGTTCACATTGCCATGTGATTTAAAACTAATAGTTCACATCTTTATGTGATTAACACCCATAGTTCACATCTCCATGTGACCAACACCCAAAGGGTTTACTAGAGTCAATAGTCTAGTTAACATCGCTATGTGATTAACACCCAAAGAGTACTAACATGTGATCATGTTTTGCTTGTGAGAGAAGTCTAGTCAACGGATCTGCCACATTCAGATCTGTGTGTATTTTGCAAATTTCTATGTCAACAATGCTCTGCATGGAGCTACTCTAGCTAATTGCTCCCACTTTAAATATGTATCCAGATTGATACTCGGAGTCATCCGAATCAGTGCCAAAGCTTGCATCTACGTAACCCTTTACAACGAACTCTTTGTCACCTCCATAACCGAGAAAGATTTCATTAGTCCTCTTTGGGTACCTATGGATAATCTTGACCGTTGTCCAGTGATTTACTCCTGGATCACTATTGTACCCCCTTGCCAAATTCATGGCAAGGCACACAACAGGTCTGGTATACAGCATGGCATACTTTATAGAACCTATGGCTGAGGCATAGGAAATGACTTTCATTCTCTCTCTATGTTCTGCCATGGTCGGGTTTTGAGTCTTACTCAAATTCATACCTTACAACTCAGGCAGGAACTCCTTCTTTGACTGATCCATTTTGAACTCCTTCAAAACCTTATCAAGGTATGTACTCATCGAAAGTCTTATTAAGCGTCTTGATTTATCTCTATAGATCTTGATGCCCAATATGTAAGCAGCTTCACCGAGGTCGTTCTTTGAAAAACTCCTTTAAAACACTCCTTTATGCTTCCTAGAAAATTCTACATCATTTCTGATCAACGATATGTCATACTACACATATACATAACAGAAAGGCTGTAGTGCTCCCACTCACTTTCTTGTAAATACAGGATTCACCCCAAGTCTGTATAAAACTATATGCTTTGATCAACTCATCAAACCGTATATTCCAACTCCAAGATGCTTGCACCAATCCATAGATGGATTGTTGGAGCTTGCACATTTTTTAGCACCTTTAGGATTGACAAAACCTTCTGGTCACATCATGTACAACTCTTCTTTAATAAATCCATTAAGGAACACATTTTTTGATATTGATTTGCCAGATTTCATAAAATGCAGCAATTGCTAACATGATTCGGACAGACTTAAGTGTCGATACAAGTGAGAAAATCGTAGTCAACACCATGAACTTGTCGAAAACCTTTTGCGACAATTCGAGCTTTGTAGATAGTAACACTACCATCAGCGTCCGTCTTCCTCTTGAAGATCCATTTATTCTCAGTGGCTTGCCAATCATCGGACAAGTCCACCAAAGTCCACACTTTGTTCTCATACATGGATCCTATCTCAGATTTCATGGCTTTAAGCCATTTGTTGAAATCTGGGCTCATCATAGTTTCTTCATAGTTCGTAGGTCCGTCATGGTCTAGCAACATGACTTCTAGAATAGGATTACTGTACCACTCTGGTGCGGATCGTGCTCTGGTTGATCTACGAGGTTCAGTAGTATATTGTTCTGAAATTTCATGATCATTATCATTAGCTTCCTGTCTATTTGGTGTAGGCATCACGGGAACGGTTCCCTGTGATGAGCTACCTTCTCAATTCGAGAGAATGTACAATTACCTCATCCAGTTCTGCTTTCCTCCCACTCACTTCTTTCGAGAGAAACTTCTTCTCTAGAAAGGTTCCATTCTGGCAACAAAGATCTTGCCTTTGGATTTGTGGTACAAGGTGTACCCAATTGTTTCCTTAGGGTATCCTATGAAGACGCACTTCTCCGATTTGGGTTCGAGCTTATCTGGCTGAAGCCTTTTGACATAAGTGTCGTGACCCCAAACTTTAAGAAGCGACATCTTAGTTTTCTTTCCAAACCACAGTTCATACGGTGTCGTCTCAACGGACTTAGAGGGTTCCCTATTTAACGTGAATGCAGCTGTCTCTAATGCATAACCCCAAAACAATAGTGGTAAATCGGTAAGAGACATCATAGATTACACCATATCTTAATAAAGTACAGCTACGATGTTCGGACACACCATTACGTTGTGGTGTTCCAGGTGGCGTGAGTTGTGAAACTATTCCACATTGTTTTAAATGAAGGCCAAACTCGTAACTCAAATATTCACCTCTGCGATCAGATCGTAGAAACTTTATTTTCTTGTTACAATGATTCTCCACTTCACTATAAAATTCCTTGAACTTTTCAAATGTTTCAGACTTGTGTTTCATTAAGTAGATATACCCATATCTGCTCAAATCATCTGTGAAGGTTAGAAAATAATGATACCCACCGCATTCCTCAACACTCATCGGACCGCATACATTGGTATGTATTATTTCCAATAAGTCATTGGCTCGCTCCATTATTCCAGAGAACAGAGTTTTTGTCATCTTGCCCATGAGGCATGGTTCGCAAGTATCAAATGATTCATAATCATGTTATTCCAAAAGTCCATCTGCATGGAGTTTCTTCATGCGCTTTACACCAATATGACCTAAACGACAGTGCCACAAATATGTTGCATTATCATTATCAACTTTGCATATTTTGGCATCAATATTATGAATATGTGTATCACTACGATCGAGATTCAATAAACCGTTTACAATGGTTGTATGACCATACAAGGTTTTATTCATGTAAATAGAACAACAATTATTCTCTTACTTAAATGAATAACCGTATCACAATAAACATGATCCAATCATATTCATGCTCAACGCAAACACCAAATAACATTTATTTAGGTCCAACACTAATCGCGAAGGTAGAGGCAGTGTGCGATGGTGATCTTATCAACCTTAGAATCACTTCCAACACACATCGTCACCTTGCCCTTAACTAGTCTCTGTTCATTTTGTAACTCCTATTTTGAGTTACTAATCTTAGCAACTGAACCGGTATCAAATACCCAGGGGTTACTATGAACACTAGTAAAGTACACATCAATAACATGTATATCAAATATACTTTTGTTCACTTTGCCATCCTTCTTATCCTCCAATTATTTGGGGTAGTTCCGTTTCCAGTGACCATTCCTTTGCAATAGAAGCAGTCAGTTTCAGGCTTAGGTTCAGCTTTGGGCTTCTTCCCGAGAGTGACAACTTGCTTTCCATTCTTCTTGAAGTTCCCTTTATTTCCCTTGCCCCTTTTCTTGAAACTAGTGATCTTGTTAACCATCAACACTTGATGCTCTTTCTTGATTTCTACCTTTGCTGATTTCAGTATCGTGAAGAACTCGGGAATCATTTTCGTCATCCCTTACATATTATAGTTCATCACAAAGTTCTAGTAGCTTGGTGATAGTGACTAGAGAACTCTGTCAATCACTATCTTATCTGGAGGATTAGCTCCCACTTGATTCAAGAGATTGTAGTACATAGACATTCTGAGCACATGCTCACTTGCTGAGCTATTCTCCTCCATGTTGTAGGCAAAGTACTTGTCAGAGGTCTCATACCTCTCGACACGGGCATGAGTCTGAAATACCAATTTCAGCTCTTGGAACATCTCATATGCTCCGTGGTGTTCAAAATGTCTTTGTAGCCCCGATACTAAGCCGTAAAGCATGGCGCACTAAACTATCAAGTAGTCATCATACCGAGCTTGCCGAACATTCATAACGTCTACATCTACTCCTGCAATAGGTCTGTCACCTAGCGGTGCATCGAGGAGATAATTCTTCTATGCAACAACGAGGATAATCCTCAGATCACAAATCCAGTCCGCATCATTGCTACTATCATCTTTCAACTTAATTTTCTCTAGGAACATATCAAAAACATAGGGGAGCTACAATGCGAGCTATTGATCTACAACATAATTTGCAAATAGTATCAGGACTAAGTTCATGATAAATTAAGTTTAATTAATCAAATTACTTAAGAACTCACACTCAGATAGACATCCCTCAAGTCATCTAAATGATACGTGATCCAAATCAACTAAACCATGTCCGATCATCATGTGAGATGGAGTAGTCATCAATGGGGAACATATCTATGTTGATCATATCTACTATATGATTCATGTTCGACCTTTCGGTCTCCAGTGTTCCGTGGCCATTGTCGGTGTCAAAACCGGCGGATCTCGGGTAGGGGGTCCCGAACTGTGTGTCTAAGGTCGATGGTAATAGGAGACAGGGGCCACGATGTTTACCCAGGTTTGGGCCCTCTCTATGGAGGTAATACCCTACTTCCTGCTTGATTGATCTTGATGAATATGAGTATTACAAGAGTGATTCTACCACGAGATCATAATGGCTGAAACCCTAGAAGTCTATCCTGTATGATTATGATTGCCCCTATGGACTAAACCCTCCGGTTTATATAGACACCGGAGGGGACTAGGGTTGTACAAAGTCGGTTACAGAGAAAGGAATCTTCATATCCGGACACGGGTGAGAGTCTTCGGTCTTGTATCTTCATAGCCCATCAGTCCAGCCCATGTCCGATAGGCTGGACGCCCGAGGACCCCTTAGTCAAGGACTCCCTCAGCCATGCCTGTACATGCTAGGCTCGTCAAGTTTATCCCGAGTATTCCGCATGTGCAAAACTGTCTTGCATCCGTTGTATGTGAACATAGAACCTATCACACCCTATCATCACGTGGTGTCTCAGCACGAAGAACTTTCGCAACGGTGCATACTCAGGGATAACACTTATACCTTGAAATTTAGTTAAGGAATCATCTTATAATACTACCGCCGTACTACGCCAAATAAGATGCATATAAAAGATAAACATCACAGGCAATCAAAATATGTGACATGATATGGACATCATCATCTTGTGCTTTTGATCTCCATCTCCAAAGCATCGTCATGATCTCCATCATCACCGGCTCAACACCTTGATCTCCATCATTGCGTCGTGGTTGTCTCACCAACTATTGCTTCTACAAGTATGGCTAACGCATAGTGATAAAGTAAAGCAATTACATGGCATTTGCATTTCATACAATAAAGCGACAACCATAAGGCTCACGCCAGTTGCCGATAACTTCTACAAAACATGATCATCTTATACAATAACGTATATCACATCATGTCTTGACCATATCACATGACAACATGCCCTGCAAAAACAATTTAGACGTCCTCTACAATGTTGTTGCAAGTTTTACGTGGCTGCTACGGGCTTCTAGCAAGAACCGTTCTTACCTACGCATCAAAAACCACAACGGTGTTTTGTCAAGTTTGCTATTTTAACCTTCAACAAGGACCGGCTGCACTCAAATTCGATTCAACTAAAGTAGGAGAAACAGACACCCGCCAACCACCTTTATGCAAAACTAGTTGCATGTCTGTCAGTCGAACCGGTCTCATGAACGTGGTCATGTAAGGTTGGTCTGGGCCGCTTCATCCAACAATACCACTGAATCAAAATAAGATGTTGCTGGTAAGAAGTATGACTATCACCATCCATAACTCTTTGTGTTCTAATCGTGCATATCATCTATGGTAGACCTGGCTTTGATGCCACTGTTGGGAAACGTAGCATGTAATTTGAAAAAAATCCTATGCTCATGCAAGATCTATCTAGGAGATGCATACCAAAGAGAGGGGAAGAGTGTGTCCACGTACCCTCGTAGACCGAAAGCGGAAGCGTTTGAAACGCGGTTGGTAGTCGAAATTCTTCTCATTCCGACCGATCAAGCACCGAACGTATGGCATCTCTGAGTTCTACACACATTCAGCTCGATGAAGTCCCTCGAACTCTTGATCCAGCAAAGTATCAAGGGAGAGTTCCGTCAGCATGATGACATGGTGAAAGTGATGGTGAAGAGATCCGTGCAGGGCTTTGCCTAAGCACTACGAAGATATGACCGGAGGCATAAACTGCGGAGCCGGATACTCACACGGCTAACAATTGTTGGTGTGTATTCTAGGTGCTCCCTCCCCACGTATATATAGGTGGGAGGGGAAGGGGAACAACCTTGGGGCGCCCCAAGTAGGAGGAATCCTACTTGGGGGGCCTAGTCCAATTCGCCCCCTTACCATATTTTCCGGAGGGGGAAGGAAGGAGGAGGGAGGAGGGAAGGAAGGGGGAGGCTGAATCCCACCCCTTCCTTCTCTCTTCCTCTCTTTGCTTCCTCCTCTAGTTCGGCCCATAAGGGGGGGGCGCATGTAAAATCACAAAATTCTAAATTTTGGAAAGTTATATTAAATAGATAGTTTTGATTGATTGTTTGATTGTGGTGTGATGTGCTGTGTGAAATTGAGTGAAATGTGAAACTTTTGAAATTTAAATGAGAGGGAATAAAAGGACTTTCCCAAACTCACCTTTGCTTTTTGATCTCCCGGAATTCAAATTCATTTCAACACAAAACCCTAGAGAGAAGATGATATGACTTATTCCATTTAAATAAATGAAAAAAGGGTTTTGGAAAGATTTGAATTTCATTCGAAAATGTTTTAAATTCAGAAACTTTAAGCAACTCAATGATTTTCAAGAGAGGAGATAAAATGACTTCTTCAAAACATATGAAATATGAGTTGGGAGTTTAAAAGAAATCCAACTTAAAGTCCTTTTGAAATTATCTTCAAATTGGAGTTATTTGGGTTTTATCAAATTATTTTTCTCCAAAACTAAAATATATGGAAATTAGGGTAATATGATTCCCTACAGTTGAAAAATAGAGAGAAATAAATGTGAAGTCATTTTGGTATTTATAAAATGATTTTTATGAGGTTTTATTGTAGAAGAAGCACTCTTTGCTTTATTTAAAATATTGTGGATTTTATTTGATGCTAGAAAAATGTTCATGTTGTAGAAAATCTTTTTCTGAAAATTTTGATATTTTATATGCCTATATAATTTTTTTATTTATTTTCAGAAAAAAATGTGTTTGTTAAAAAAAAATCTTATCTCCCGCCGAGTGGGCTGGTCCAGCTCCTAGGCCAGGCCACGACCCAGTGCCCAGCCGTGCCCGAAGCTGCTCCACTCCGCTCGCCCGTGCGTGCCTGCGATCGGCCGCTGCCTCGCTCAGCCATCGATAGGTGGGACCCACCTGTCGGGCCCGTCCCCGACCTCGCGACTGGATTCCGTCTGCAGCACGACTCGCCAGCCGCCGCCGTGTCCGAAAGGGACACCGTGCCCTCGCCTTGCTCTTTGTCGAAGCCTTTGCCTCCTATAAAGCCCCGACCCCGGCCTCTTTTTCCCCCAAACCGCAGCCGCCCTCACCCCCCACGTCCCGCACACCCTCACCGGACTCCGAGCTCCGACGAGATCCGCCGCCGTCGCACCGCGCTCCACCAACGCCTTCGCTTGACGCCACCATCACCTTCGGAGTCCCCCCGTCGCGCCGCTTCTCCCTGACCCATTTGCCACGCCGGAGGACCATCGGAGCAGCTGTCCCCTCAATGCTCGAGCCGTCGCGGCCTTCTTATCCGGCGACGTCGACCTCCACCGCCGCGGTACCTCCCAACTCCTCCCTCATCCGTTAGATCTAGGTTAGACGGTCCGGATTAGATCTAGGTTTCGTTTTTTTTATTTTCACACGGTATGTTTAGCTAACGAACGTTCGTTCGTTTAGCGTTGGCAGTGGACGTTTTCGCTATATAAGCCTCGGCAGTGAACGTTCATATATTAGATTCGTTTTCGTGGCTAGGGACCCGTTTGTAAGTATTTTAATTGCAGTCTAGCCCCTAGTTTTCAAACACTCACAACTTTTTACCCACTTGTCCAAATAAAATGAAACCAATGCCAAATTCTTCGTTATGATCCCCTCTTTCCAGTAAAACAACTTAACATGTTTTTGAAAGTTTAAAATTGGAATTTCAAACAGATTTGTATTTGAACTTCGTTTGATCGTAACTTGAGTTTTATGACTCCGGTTTAGTCGATTCTTTTTGCAAATCGAAGCTCTTGACCTAAACTTTCTGATAACTACAAATTCACTTAATTTTGGTACTGTTAGAAATTGTTTTCTGTTGCAAGAGTATTTGCTTGGTTTTGAAGTTTTCCAAATTGTTTTCTTCATTCTTTCCGATGCTTTTGAGTGATTGCCTATGTGTGGTTACTATTGCTTGCTTACGATAGATTGAACGGAGTGTGACAAATAGAACTATCAGGAGTTGAGTGTGAATCATATTCATCAATAGTAGAAGAAAGTTCACACTTTGATGATATCCCTTTCACACCCAGTTTTTATGCATTAGTTTCACCCTCAAACATTGCATGGTTAGGAATTGATAACATGTGGGTATTGGGAAGTAGTGGATGAGGTAGAACCTATGGCCCTGTTTGTAATGAAACCCTTGGAAGTTACTTCTATGTTGCTTATATTCCTATACTATGCTTGTAGACGTGGATTGGGTTTGAGTGTATTCATGACAGATGTGAGTTGTTAATTAATGGTTAACTTAAGGTGGCTACTTTAATACACATCTGGGTGGATTGAGGTACCTGGGGAACCCAGTTGCTTGTATTTTTGGAAATCCCGGGGTACCGTGTGATTCTCCTATGGACTGCCACCCAGGCTCAAAGGGATCATAAGATTATTCATGCTAGAAACTTCTGTTTGCAGCCACAAGCTACTATGGGCTCTAGCTTAGTTGATTAAGTTGTGTGAACTCTTACAGACGTAGACTAGCATATGTAGGGGAAAGTAGGTGTAACTGTCTACCCATCGTAAGGTGCTAACGCTTCCGAAAGACTATGTCTCGGTCATTCGTTTCTCAAACATCATGTAGTGCAAGTAATTCAGTGAAGGAGATCGATTCTTGTGGGGAAAAGTGCGCAAACCTCTGCAGAGTGTACAAACTAATCATGGTTAGCCGTGTCCCCGGTTATGGACATCTTGAGTATCTGGTTCTTGAATTATCATGTTGATCTCATCATGTTCCTTAATTAATTTGTTGGGTTGTTAACTTTTAATTGGGATTGAGTTGGGGTTTACCTTCTCAATATTTTCAACAAACTTTGTAGTTAAGTAAAATATATTCCTTTGTTGTAGCGAAAAACTGGCTTTATGCAAAAATAAACTTAGAGATTTCCACCAGCCAAATATGGATGTAGTGATAGCTATTATTCATCATTTATCCTATGGTGTGAATTTGCCATTACATTCAATGTACTGACCTACATGGCTGCAACGTCTCATGTTGCAGGATTTCTACGCTCAGTAAGTGATACGTTAGGGTTATGATTTCTACATTCAACTTTGCCATTGGTGTTGATGGGAATCCACAACCTTGTTGTTCTTCCGCTTTATGGATTGAGGTAATAGTATTTACGTTACTTTATACATGTGATTTACCTCTGTTATAAATCCTCGAGTACCGTGTGTGTCAGCATACCGATCCAGGGATGACACTTAAGCACAGAGACTTGACCGTTTGAGGTCGGGTCGCTACAGCGCAGCAGCCCCTTCTGGCTGTTGCGTTTCCCCTCTTGGCCAATTAGGCCCATATCTTTGGCGGGGGGGGGGGGGGTGCCCGGAATCCTATCCGGTGACCCGATATGTACCCGGTACCGTCTAGAACACTTCTAGTGTCTGAATACTATCGTCCTATATATCAATCTTTACCTCTCGACCAATTCGAGACTCCTCATCATGTCTGTGATCTCATCCTGGACTCTGAACAACATTCGGTCACCAAATCACATAACTCATATAATAATAAATCGTCATCGAACGTTAAGCATGCGGACCCTATCGGTTCGAGAACTATGTAGATCTGATCGAGACACCTCTCCGGTCAATAACCAATAGCGGAACCTGGATGCTCATATTGGTTCCCACATATTCTGCGAAGATCTTTATTGGTCGAACCGTAATGACAACATACGTTATTCCCTTTATCATTGGTATGTTACTTGCCCGAGATTCGATCGTCGGTATCTTGCTACCTAGTTCAATCTCGTTACCGGCAAGTCTCTTTACTCATTCCGTAATACATCATCCCACAACTAACTCATTAGTCACATTGCTTTCAAGGCTTCTTATGATGTGCATTACCGAGAGGGCCCAGAGATACCTCTTCGATACTCGGAGTGACAAAATCCTAATCTCGATCTATGCCAACCCAACAAATACCTTCATAGATACCTGTGGAGCACCTTTTTAATCACCCAGTTATGTTGTGACATTTGATTGCACAAAAGGCATTCCTCCGGTATCCGGGAGTTGCATAATCTCATAGTCAATGGAATATGTATTTGACATGAAGAAAGCAATAGCAATAAAACTGAACGATCAATATGCTAAGCTAATTGATGTGTCTTGTCCATCACATCATTCTCCTAATGATGTGATCCCGTTCATCAAATGACAACACATGTCCATGGTTAGGAAACTTAAACATCTCTGATTAACTAGCTACTCTAGTAGAGGCTTACTAGGGATACAATGTTTTGTCTATGTATCCACACATGTATCAAGTTTCCGATTAATACAGTTCTAGCTTGAATAATAAACATTTATCGTGATATAAGGAAATATAAAATAACAACTTTATTATTGCCTCTAGTGCATATTTCCTTCACACACCACTTGGGATTGTTAGAGATGTTGAAGTCTTGTGTGGGAAAAATAAAATACCCTACTGATTTTCTAGTCCTTAATTCCCCACAAGATGACTTTTGTCACATTATCTTTGGTAGACCTTTCTTGAATACTGACAATGCTACTATAGATTGTCATAAACAAACGGTCAGTGTTCGCTTTGGTGATGAGTCTCATGAATTTAATTTTTCCAAGTTTAAGAGACAACACTAGTACATGTCGGTGCTATACAAACGGTTTTTAACTCCTTTCCGCGATGGAATTTGGAACCATCGCCTAGTGACTGACGGCGATAGGGGGGTCCTTCCCACACGACCCAGAAACCGTCGGGGATAGGGACACTATAGCACTCCTACTCGTTTCTGCTCGCCATTTCCATCGCAGTCGGTATTCTATGGTGCTAAGTTTACTATGCGTGGCCCATCACAAACGGTTCACTATTATAAACCGTGCATGGTGCGTGGCCCATCACAAACTGTTCACTATTAAGAAGATTAGCTAATCGTCGTACGTGTGTCGGACAGGATTACGAAACATCAGACAGTCGTAACATCGTCGTACACGAGAACTATTGCACACGCTATTATGTGGTGCAATGTTTATGATGCATACTTCATCAGAAACAGTTCATGGTTGCGAATCGTGTATGATAAGGAAACTAACACAAACGTTTAGTTTGCCCGCACGGTTTGTGATATTGTCTAACATCGCACACGCTTTGCAAACAGCAACTATGTGCATGCTTCCACACATTTCCTCTCTGTGAACGGTCTCAGATTATGGCGTATATCGCAAACGTCTATGTTTTACCAACCGTGTGTGCCATAACAACCCGGAGAGCGTAATTTGACCGTAATTTAATTGCTGCTATTTCAAATTGTACCGGATTTGAATTTGAATTTGAATGTATGCTACAACTTTATTCATATCCATCAGGTTCAAACAACCAATGCATTATTTGATTCATAGGTACAAATGCTAAAGAATTACATAAGAACCAAATAAAGAATGATGAACCATAGTTGTATACTTGTACTATTAAAGATGGTAAATAAAGAGGTGAAATACATTCTGGTTGCTGAACAAGGTGAAGCAGAATGCCCATATTGTGCCCTCCTCCATGAAGAAGGCACGCACGACTCTAGTCCAACCCCTTGTGATGGCCAACCGCCCATCCTTCACGGTCTTCATGAAAACATCTAGATAATCATCATGCTCTAGTAGAAATACTTTAACCTTTGCATGCCCACCAATCATGTAGTTTGAGAGGTAATCTTGAGTAAATTGCTTTGACAACCACTGCAAAGGAAAAAGATTCAGACATTGTCATCTAACACAACTCATTATGGGCAGTAAAAAGAAGGCTGCAGAGTTCTTACTTACCATCCTACAGTTCACTGTTGTCTTGGATAAAGTGTAAACAAATAGTTTAGTTGCCATCTTTGGACCCATTTTACTAACAATCTTTATCAGCTTCCTCACTTGATGCTGGTTCATCGATATCTCATTGCCCCATATGCAGAAAGGGTCAAAGCGTGGATCTTTACCAATGACATATGTACCTAAAAGATCAAGTTAATATTAGAAGCTAAACAAAAATTGCACAATGATGTAGTACAACACTCTTTTATAATACTCCCTCCATTTCTAAATATTTGTCTTTCTAGCGATTTCAACAAGTGACTACATACGAAGCAAAATGAGTGAATCTACACTCTAAAATATGTCTATATACATCCGTATGTGTTAGTCCATTTGAAATATCCAAAAAGAAAAATATTTAGGAACGGAGGGAGTATCTTATAACATCCAACATACTCACATATTAGATGAATTAACATCTTATATTATGGGCCGGAAGGAGTTTAGTACATTCTTACAAATTATCGGCTGCCTAACTTCTGCTGTATCCATGGGTTACAGTTAGTTTGAGCTAGTTCGGACTCAAAAGCCCTAAAGTATATCCAAACATGAGGGCTAGTTTGAGCTATTTGCATCCATAACCCACCCAAAAAAATCCAACCCAAGAGGTGCTAATTGGAGCTAGTTCTCCTAGTGCATTTATTGTCAATCTAACATTGCCATCCAAACAACTCTTTGTATGGAGTTAGTTCAGGGTTAGTCATGAGCTAGAAACCAACTCTAACCTCTAGCTAAGTTGAGTATCCAAACAGGGTTGTGTTGTTGTTGTTGTTGTTGCTCCTTCTCTTCTACGTATATCTAGACATCAATAAATCATTAATGTGACACTCCTTCTTGTTGCTATGTAGCCTAGGATTGCATATTTAGACATTAAGTACAATGCATGTTGCTATGTAGCCTCAGATATATTACATATGGCCCTAGTTAACCTAACAATAACTGGTTTGCAGATATATTCAGTTAAAAGTCCGATTCACCGATTAGTCTCTTATCAGCCCCCGACCTATATGGTACCTGCTACCGATATCCTGAACAGTGAGCAGATATAAGCCATGGGATGAAACTAACCTCTATGGAAAACAATAGTCATTCCCAAAATTGTCTTGTGTAGGTACATCGAGAAGCATGTTAAGCACAATAGGCTAAACACCAACCAAAATTATCCATGACAGACGAAATAATCTCCAAAAGATAGCCTCAGTGTGCAGGTTTAAGCACGCTAGTAAAGCAAAACAAGTGGAAAGGTGTGTTAACTGCAACAGGCCTAACATTTAACAACAAGCAAACATAGTCATTCAAACTGGTATTGTGCCGGTCTAAGTACACTGGTTATTGTTAAATAAAAATGGAAATGAGTGTTAACTACAAGATGCAACAACCAAATGTAGTCATTCATAGTGGCATTTTTGAACCTAGTATTGATGGAATTGAACTGCACAGTTCATACTTGCACATATAGAACATCACGTTGTGAATAACTGGAATAAACAAGGCATACTACGAACAACCAAAGATAGCATTTGAAACTGGACATATGCTAACTACAAACAATTGAACAATCAAAAAACTTTAAAAGAGGCATATGCTAGCTATAACAGGCTTAACAGCAAGCAAATATATGCATTCCTATCGGTATGTTTAAAACTGGATTAATGAAATGTACTGCACAGTAAATAATTGCACATATAGAGAATCACATTGTGAACAACTAAAATAAACAAGGCATACTGCAAACAACCAGATATAGCAATTAAAACTGGACATATTCTCACTACACTACAAAAGGGACTCGACAAAACAAACCATGGGTTTCCCCTTGTGAAGAGACACAACAAAACAAATCATGGGTTTCCTCACTTGTCAGAGATGGGCTCATTCCCGTGGGAAGAGCACAAACCCTGGATGCGCTCCATGTTGTCGCAGATGGGCTCCTTCCCCTTGGAAGATCACGACTGTAGGGTGCCCTCCTTGATGTCACAGACGGATGCTTTCCCCTTGGAAGAGCAGATGGACTCTTTCCCCTTGGAAGAGCCAGAGAGGGTGCCCTCCTCGTGGTCGCCGTCGATGAGGTCTGACTTGCAAGCTGTGGATCCCAAGCCAGCATCATAGTACGTGTCCTTCAGAAATGACAAAGGGGCTCAACGGCGATGTAGAGTGGCAAATTGTTGACAGCGAGCCAGAGGAGATCTGCGGCGGGGCCATGGATGAGATCGACGGCGGTTGAACCCGAGGGGTAGGGGGTGGGCCACTTAACCTGTGACATAGCCCGCCTCAGGCCGTCGCTGTCAATGACCTTGATGTCGTAGCCGGCGGCCGAGACATGCCCGCATACTGTAGCCCGCTGCTTGAGTACCTGCCGCCAGTAATGGTCGTCAACTTCCTCGGCGACGTCGAGCGAAGAGACCGCGATACACCTATTTTTGGCCAGTCGCTCCTCGAGCTCCATGGGAAGCGTAGCCGGGCTTAGGCTGCGATGCTCTGCAGTGGGGGATGGGGATGGGAATCTATGGGAAAGTGTCGGGGATATACCCCGCTGTGTAAACCGCCAGAAGTATGACCCGCCCGGAGCTTAGCAATTCACAGGTAATCCGCCCGGACTTGGCGGGTCATAGTAACCCGGCGGGTGGGTCAGATGGATGACAAGGCCCAAGGCCCAGAAGGCGGGCTCATGTTAATGGTGGGCCGGTTTATGAGGAAAGCACAAGGAATATTCTCTTATAAAGGAAGCAAGACTAGGACTCCCCTTGTAATAGGTTAATCCTAATTCTACTAGGACTAGTCATGTAACCCGCCCTTCAACATATATAAGGAGGGGCAGGGCTCCCCAAAGGGGGACAGAAAAAGAAACAAGAAACAATATCTAGGGCTAGACACAAAGGGGGAGCTGGCTTATGCGGCGGCTCCTTCATGAGCATAATGAGACCTAGCCTCAAACAACATGCAGGGCTATTACCGGATGATGTTTCCCAGGGCCCGAAGCTGTCTAAACCCTTGTCTTTCATGTTGATCTGCCCTGCATCTCTCATCCCACTCAACCCCTCTCAAGCTACCACATAGATGCGTTGGCCTCGTGACTAAGTCCTGACACTAAGGACATCTACCGTGACAAATCCACGACAGTTGGCGCCCACCGTGGGGCTGACGTACGGTGGTGTTGAGTTTTTGGAGGGATCTCTTTCAGGGATCGAGAAGATCGCGACTGTCCGTCTGGAGAAGAACCGGCACAAAATATCTATATCATCGTCAAGTTCATCGGTCCATATCGAAAAAGTGTCAACGACAGCATGCACGGCAACATGGGCAGATCTGTCCTACGTTACATCTGTTACTCAGATCCGTAGGTGCAGAGGTCCGACTGGACGCGCAGAATCCTAACCATGCAGTTGGCAACAAAAGCAAATTAATGTTGATGACGAGTGGTCAGAAACAAATATACGAGATTGAGATCGTGAGATATTAGGGTTACGTCGCCAGTGTCGCCGTATATGACCCGGCGGACCATTGTATCCGAAACAAAACCAGTTTTCTACTGTTTCGCCGTTCTACGTCGCGCCCGACGAGACCGTGTGAACTAGTGCATCACCTCAAGGACTAATGGTGTGCATCGGTTCAGGTGCTAGTACATACTCAAATCAAATCCAAAAGTAATCCAATAGCACGTGATGAAGGAGCTCTACTTGAGTACTACTCCGACAACTGCTACAAGCACCGGCTGACTGTACGTCAGCCCCAAGATCATCAGTCAACAGCGAAAAAATAAAATAAAAAGCAACAGCAGGGAGGAAGACGCAGACGCGGACACGGACTCGCCTGCGCCACTACTTACTACTACCTCCGTCCGGGTTTATAGGTCCCCTGAGCCACCCAGCCACGTCCGTAATTATAAGGCCCAAAGATTAGAAAAGCAGTGTTACATGCAAGCTGTTCCCTCGTATAAAATATAGCCTTGGTTAAATCGATGCATGGCCCAGGAGAACTACCAATGCAAGCGCGAGAGGGTGGGAGCTGATTGGTCTATTTGTGTGCATGTAGACCGTGCTAGAGAGAGAAACACCACGCACGCAATAACTGTCCCTGGTTTTGGGGGATTGCGGCTGTGCATGCGCACCTTTTCTCTGTAACCGAAGCATTCTCATTGGGTGTTGCCCTTTTCATGTATTAACATTAATTGCGCCTTGGTCCTGCTGTTTTGGCTAAGGGGACTTTTAATCCCGGACGGAGGTAGTACCTTTCACCACTCACCTCTGGTCACGTGCCTGAAGACACTGCCTCCACGCTGCGTCAAATTGGCTGCGCTCTTCAAATCACTGCGATCAGCGGGCGGCTTACAGCGGGCCTCCATGTTTGCTCTGGGTCAAACTGGCCTCCATGGTCGCTCCGGGTCAAATTGGCCTCCGCCTCTCCGGCCAAGTTGCCATCGTGCCTCGTCTCCCGTCCGAGTGGCTGTCATACCTCGTCTCCCGTCCGGGTGGCTGTCACGCCTTGTCTCTTGTCTGAGTCGCCAGTCACCGACCTGTTTTCGTGGCCGATGAGCTGCTTCTGCAGCGCTTGCCTCAATGAGCCACCTGCTCCACTGTGGCCGAGCGCCGCCTACCCTCACGGCCGGGGCTAAATCGCTGCCTCCTGACACTCTGGCCTCGGTCTCGACTCCGAGCCGACGCCTATCCGAGCGCGCCTCGCCTCCTACTCCGCCGTTTCTACCTAGAAACCTCCGTCACCATGCTTGAGCTGGCCACGCCCGGAGCTGCTGAGCGCCCCCGCTGGAGCAGGCCTTGATCCTCCCCCGCTGTTCCTAGCCCCGCCAGCACCTCTTCCCACCAGCCTCCTTGTTCTCCTTCGTGCCGCCGCATTCGACCACCAAGCACGTCTCGAGCAAGACCACGGTCCCGCCCTTGCCCGGCCTCGTCACTGTTCCTCATCTCGAGCCGGTGGCTCGCTTCTGCCACCGAGGCCTATTGTCAAACAACGGGAACTGAAGTGGAAGGTGTTCTCCGATGTGCTATGGGAGTCTAATTATACTGCATTGGATAAGATTAATAAAATACAGGGAAGGCTATACATGCTTGTTTGAGGAGCACGTTGATGGTTTGAGATCAGCAAAAGAATGATGAGAATTCTGGGGTATGAGCAATGCAGACAAAGCAATGGAGGTGTATCAAATATTTGAAGAAACTCATCTAAAGGCATGTAGAGTCCGTGTGACGACATATGTCAGTATTCTGGATGCTAGGAACAAGTCTGAAAGTCTTAATCGAGCTGTCAGTGTTGCCATCGTGGTGGAGCGTAAGGAGACAGGCAAGGAGCATCCGGTTCAAGGGCCGGTTTACTACATCAGTGAGGTGCTTATTGAGTCTAAACAAAGGTATCCTCATTGGCAGAAACTTGTTTACAGAGTGTTTATGGCAAGCCGGAAGCTGAAGCAGTACTTCCAAAGTCATCCTATAACTGTGGTAAGTTCTGCCCCCTTGGGGGACATCATCCAGAACAGGGAAGCCACAGGACGAGTCGCCAAGTGGGCTATTGAGCTTGGGCATCATGGTTTGAAGTATATGCCACGTACTGCTATTAAGTCTCAAGCCTTGGTGGACTTTATCAATGATTGGACAGAGTTGCAGGCACCTGAGGAGAAGCCGGATAACACATATTGGACTATTCACTTTGATGGGTCCAGGCAGTTAGAAGGCTCGGGGGCTGGAGTTGTTTTAACTTCCCCTCGAGGTGACAAATTTTGTTATGTGCTCCGGCTTATGTTTCCTTGTACTAACAATGCAGCTGAGTATGAGGCCTTACTCCATGGTCTTCGGATGGCCAAAGAGATGAATTTGAGCCGGGTAAGGTGCTTGGGAGATTCAGATCTCGTGGCCCAACAGGTGTCAGGCAAGTGGGAATCCAAGGATCCCCTTATGGCGGCTTACCACCATGAAGTAGATGCCGTGGCTGGGCACTTCAAAGGTTATCAAGTGGAGCACATTGATCGAAGGAAGAATGAGGCGGCTGATGCTTTATGCCGGTTGGAATCTCAGCGTAAGCCGGTGCCGCCTAACACCTTTCTCGATATTTTGCATAATCCTTCTGTCAAGGTACCTACAGAGGAGGAACTAGTAGTGCCAGACCCAGAGGCACAGCTGGTGCCAGCTCTTCACGTCATCTCGGATTGGACAGTTCCATATTTGGCCTATATGACCCGGGGAGAGTTGCCTGAGGATGAGACCATGGCAAGAAAAATCATTAGGCGGTCCAAATCTATGACAATTGTTCATGGCGAGTTACATCACTGCAGTGTCACTGGGGGCGTTTCAACGTTGTGTGTCGCCTGCGGAGGGTCAGGAGACACTTCGTGAGATCCATGAAGGAGATTGTGGTCATCATGCCGGTTCAAAATCAATTGTGGCCAAGGCTTTGCGTCATGGTTTCTATTGGCTGATGGCTCATACTGATGCGGAGGATCTAGTCAGCAAATGTGACGGATGTCAAAACTTCTCACGATGAGCTCATGTGCCGGCTCAAGAATTGAGAATGGTTCCAATTACTTGGCCGTTCGCAGTTTGGGGGCTTGGCATGGTTGGACCTTTCAAGAGATCTAAGGATAAAATGACACACCTCCTGGTGTCAGTGGATAAGTTTACGAAGTGGGTTGAAGCAGAGCCGGTCGGTAAGTGTGATGCAGCCACGGCGGTTCAATTCATGAAAAAGGTGATTTTTCGTTTTGGTTTTCCACACAGCATCATAACTGATAATGGCACTAATCTCTCCAAGGGTGCCATGGAAGAGTTCTATCAACGAGAACATATCCGGCTTGATGTTTCGGCTGTTGCTCATCCTCAATCCAATGGTCAAGCAGAAAGAGCTAATCAAGAGATCCTGAAGGGTATCAAATCCCCGCTCTTGGTCCCCTTGCAATGAACTCTGGGTTGTTGGGTGGAGGAGTTACCCTCTGTACTATGGAGCATCAACACCACACCTAACAGATCTACAGGTTACACCCCTTTCTTCATGGTGTATGGAGCAGAGGCAGTCCTGCCAAGTGACATCCAGCATGACTCACCCCGCGTGGCGGCTTACGTTGAGGCTGATAACAAAAAAGCTCATCAGGATGCACTTGACTTGTTAGATGAGGAGCGAGACTTAGAAATAGCCCACTCGGCGATTTACCAGCAAGACTTGCGCCGCTATCATAGCCGCCGGGTTAGAAGCAGAACCTTTCAGGAAGGCGACTTAGTGCTCCGACTCATCCAGGATCAGTCTGATATGCACAAGCTATCCCCTCCTTGGGAAGGACCCTTTGTGGTCAGCAAGAATCTGAACAACGGGTCATACTACCTTATCGATGTTGGAGAGCACAAAGACTCACGTAAGTCGGAGGAGGAGACCCGCCGGCCGTGGAATATCGCCCATCTTTGGCCTTACTATACTTGAGCCACCGGCTCTCAAGATGTATATATTTTGACAATGTATATATTATATAAAGCAATAAAGCAGGACCTCTGTCCTTTTCACCTTCAAAAGTTTATGTGTCCACTTTATCAGGTGGTGGAAACAACCAACAGGGAGCAGATCATATCTGAATCCGGCTTTCCCTTTGGTCCGGCTTATGATTATATCTGAATCTAGCCATGATCACTTGGGGGCTTCCTGTTCAAACATAGGTCGTATTCGAACCAAAGAGAACATAGCTGTCTATACCCACTTTGATCGTCACACTGCCAAACCCACTTGGGGGCTTCTTGATCATATTTGAATCATAGCTTAACCCCTTTGGGTCTGACGTGGATCGTATTCGAATCAGCGTCATTAAACAACTCTTATGGTCACTTGGGGGCTTCCTGTTCAAACATAGGTCGTATTCGAACCAAAGAGAACATAGCTGTTGATACCCACTTGATTGGCATCGCCAAAGCCATTGGGGGCTATATGATCGTATCCGAATCTTAGCTTAACCCCTTTGGAATGGTTTACTGATTGTATTCGAATCAGAAGCCTTTGAATATTGATTATTATCCATTATATTTCATAAGCATAATTATTTGACTATCTTGAGACCTTCTTGAAAGCACTATGAGATGGTTTTTGTACTTCCGGCTTAATATTGATCACCCCAGGTTGTTAAGTGTCAGGCGAACATTATATGTTCCAACTTTCAGGAGTTGAATTTACCCGCATGGTGTAGGTCATATAAGCAGGCGAGATTACCAAAGGGATCGCAGATATGCTATTGTGATTATGTTTAACAAAAATAATCATAAACTGGCCTTTATATGATGTTTTGGTTCGCACTCTGGGTTATCAATACCTTATGTGACCCCCGATGCGATAAACCGCCAAGGCAATTTTTGCTTGTTTTATATGCAGGATAAGGCAAGCAAATTTAACATCAAGGAAATAAACGATCAACATAAGCTGGAAATATATAGCGATGGCGGCTTACGAAAGTATTAAGCGCCATAAACATGCGCGAAGGCATGACAAAAGTTGAGAGGTTTTTCTACCCTATTACAAGACTCTCCGAGTCTGAATAGTGAAGCATTGTTTTTGCAAAGTCATAAACGCCCGGCGGTTCACTCCTTTGGTGGGCTTGAAGATTCCGAGTTATCCTTCTCCGCCTCTCCGTCGGTTGCCCTGTCCTCAAAGGTTGACGAGGCCCAGTCAATGCCACTCAAGGGTTCAAACTCAGCTTCATCATCTATTAAACTGGCTGGGTCCACTTTAGGGGCAAAGGTATGCTTATGAGTTGGAGGGATCAGGCAGACTTGATCATAGGGAGGTGTTGGAATTCTCCAGTTCTCACTGTCATAGCCCGGCTGATACTTGGTAAGGTCAGTGTCGTTCCCAAGGAGGGTAGCCACGGGGCATATGTCTTTGACGGAGGCGGTGAAATCCTGTTCATCAAATACGGTCCCGTCCTCTTCTAGACTTGGGTAGTCAAGAGCGAGGTCGGTCGGGTCTAGTTCTGGAATCCATGCGTTTGCCCGGCTCAACGCGGCTATGGCCCCGGCTCTTGAGGACGCCCGCCTTAGATCTTGGATCCGTTGAGGCAGTACAGCAAGACACTTCAGCACGTCTTGCAGGAGGTGGGGAGTGTTATTTGATAAAGCTACAACGGCCAAAGCACATTGTGACCTGGTGTACAGTTGCTCCACTAGAGTGTAAACCGCTTTCAGTTTGATCAACATGTTCCGCTTGAGGTTTGTGCTCCTGGGGACTGCGTTCATAAACATAAGGTGAGCTGGAGATAAACGATTAAAATAGTCATCAAAGGAAGGATTACAATATTTGAGGTTATATACAGTAACTTACCGAAGATGGCTGAGATCATTTGAGATATCTGGCTCTTTAAGCCGGACAGCTCGGCTGTTGCTTCTGCAAGTGATGCCTCTGCCGTCTCGGCCTGGGTCACCAGTGAAGCCTTCTCATCAGCCCAGATTTTCTTCTCCGCCTCAAAATTCTTCTTCAACTTCTCTTGTTCAGAGACGCCGAATTCAAATTTGGAGTTGGCCTTTTGAATTTCAAGTTCTTGAGCTGTCAGACGGCTCTTCAGGTCAACAATCTCTGACTCAAATTGACTTATGGTGACCTGCATTGATGCCGGGTTATAGTCAGGATCATGGTAAGATAACATTAAGTCCCAAGTACTTTGCAAGCAAAGATACTTGACACTTGGGGGCTAATGTATGCTGAAGAATTTTAACTTGCAATGCCGGTTCATGCAAATTAAGTCCCAAGCACTTTGCGAGCAAAGATACATGACACTTGGGGGCTAATGGGCATCGCAAGTTCAAGGTATCATATTACACTCGGGTTAAATATCTTCTTTCTAAACTAGACAGAGCAGTGCTAAGCAGTTTTCTAAGTCTACAGCATATTTATTCATAAGCAATAGACTTGGGGGCTGATACAGTAAGTATGGTTCAGAAAAGGGGCATAAGATATACCTAAGATTTTTGCTGTATTTGCTTCACCATGTCAATTTCCAGGTCACAGCTGCTATGTACTTGATTAAGATAGCCAGAGACTATATCTCCAATGCTTAAATGAGTATAGTCAGCAATGTCCAGTTTGGCCTTTCGGCGTTCCAGAAGCTCCTCCTTAGCAGAGCACTTGGCAAGGACAGTGGGCCGCCCTGGCTCAACAAACTGAGTCTTCAGAATCTCAACTTCCGGATCAATTTTCTTGGCCGGGCTAGGAGCTTCCGGGTTATCAGAGCTGTTGAGAGTATCTTCGGCGGGTGGATAAGAGGTTGGTGCTGGAATGTCATAGGCTAGTTCAGGCGGCGGCTGATGGGTAGAACTATCAGGAGCAGCCGTGCCAAGCTCCGGTTCAGTTACGACCAGGTCTCGGGCCGGCTTAATCTTTTTTGCCCTCTTACTGGGTTTCACTTGCACGCTGTGGACAAAGGAAGAAGGATGAGTACAAAGGCATGAGTAAGGTAAAGCATAAGGTAAACAAAATCACATTACCCTGGGGCAGTTTTGAAAGCCGACATGTTAGATTGCACAGACTTGCCGGAGGAAGGAGAGGTATCCTGAAAATTGGAGTCAGATGAGTTGAGAGGTTGGCGAATTAAACCCGCCAAAGTTAAAACAGAACGTAAATCGGAGATAACCTCAGTCCGACGCTTCCTGGTTACGTCAGGTAAGCCGGAGGAGAGCTCTACATCCTTGCTGGTCCGGGTCTGCTTCCGGCTTTCAAACTGCTGTTGCTTCAAAAGAAATTGAGGATCTTGATAAGCTAGAGGATGTGAAAATCTTACTTTCTGGGTCACCCTTTGGATTTTTTGCTTTGGCAAAGGCTCTGAGTCGGAGGAGATTATAGTTACCTCTTTGTCAACCGTTTGGTTGTTTCCTGTATCCTCGTGAAAAGATAGAATGTCAATAAAATAATGACAAAAGAGTCAGGAGAATTAAGGATCACCTCTTCTTCATCATCAGAAGTGTCGTCCAATTTGAGTAAATCTGAAGCGCTTGGCTTCTTCTTCCTTGAAGTTCCTGTTTAGGCGGTTTTTCTTTCGGTTCTGTTAGCTGCTCTGGCTTGTTTGGCAGCCTCATGGTCATACTTGACCTTCCAGAAGTTGTCATCAGCCTATGAAAAAAGATAAGGGGTTATGTGTAAAAGCAAGGTGTAATATAGCAAAGAGTATTCATTGAGGTTGATGACTCTCTGCGGGGGCCGGGTTCTTCTTGCAGAAAGGAAGTAAGCCAAAGGCATTACTAGTCACCGTGCCCTCTTTCAACAACGTTTGGGTCGTAGCCTCCACCACATCATTTGGTAAGTCGTCGGGACTATGACGCAGTGGGTCATCCTTCTCGCCTGAGTAAGTGCACATTAAGCCGGGGCGGCAGCTTAACGGAATCACTCTCCAAGTGACCCAGACTCGGACCAGGTCGATGCCGTCTAAGCTATTTCCCAAAAAAGCTTTGATTTTTCTAATGGTGGGAGCAAGTGGCAGACGTTCAACAGCAGTCAGTTTATCCGGCAGTGGGTGGTTGGATTCAAGGCGCAAAGCACGGAAGCCGGTTAGAGGGTTCTCGTTAGCCGGAGAAGTGTCCTGGCAATAGAACCACGTCTGATTCCAATCCTTTGGGTGACTCGGTAGTTCAGCATAAGGAAAACGGCAGTCTCTCCGCCGCTGAATCGAGATGCCACCAAGTTCTAGACTGGGCCCGTTGGCACATGCATTCTGCCGGTTTAAGTAGAATAGCTCTCTGAACAAAAGTAGATTGGGCTCTTCTCCCAGATATACCTCGCAGAAGACTTGGAAGTTGCAAATATTTGACACGGAATTAGGCCCGATGTCTTGAGGTGTGAGGTCAAAGAAATGCAAAACATCCCTGAAGAATTTTGAACCGGGTGGAGCAAATCCCCGGCTCATATGATCCGTAAAAACTATCACCTCCCCTTCTTTGGGCTGAGGTTTCTCCTCGGACGGGTCAGGGACATGATAAAACATGACCTCCTTCTTGGGCAGATGGCCAGACTTCACAAATTCAGACAATTTGCTCTTTGTGACATTGGATTGGAACCAATTACAAGTCACAGGAGCCTTGGTTGCTTTTGGTGCCATGACGTAAGTGGAAGCCTATGACAAAATAAGAAGCTCCGGTTCAATTTTAACCCAGAAGGAAAGTATTTTTAAGTCTATTCAAAATGGCGGCTTAAGACGGGGCCTAATGACATATGGCTAATTCTGGTCAGTTAGGCCGCTATGAATATCAGAAGCAATTAAGTTATTTTAAACCGCCACGAATTGGTAAGGCTGTGATTTAGTGTTATCTTTTTTAAAGCCGGCGGTAAGAGTCGTTGTGATTAAATGGATCTGACAGAAACTGATTTTGCCTAATTGTCGCACAAGCAGGTTTCGCAGTTGGTGGATATTATTTTGGATCAAACAGGTGCACAGAAAAGAAAATATTCTAGACCTAAAACTACTACAGATAAGTTCATCAGTTCTAAACAAGGCTTCTGTACAGAGAAGAGGAATCTACTTGCATTCAAAATGGGTGCGAAATAGCTATCGCATCAATTTTATATCATCTTAAGGATCAAGAAACGGTGGTGGTGATGAAATCTATGAGGGGTTCCTGACGAACAGCGAAGAACACCGAGGAAATCGAAGGTCCTAATGCGGATCTGAGGAACAAGAAGTAGGAAACTTACATATGCAGAGTTGCTGCGGAGGTTCGTCGCGGTTTTCTGGTCAAATTAGGTTGATGCAGTGGCCTGAGTTGGCGAGGACGAGGAGATCTGCGACGGCGGTGGCGGCGGAGCTCGAGCGGCAGAGAAATAGTGAGAGGAAGAAGACGACCAAAGGGGGAGAATGGAAAAGACCTAGGTCGTGCCTATTTATAAGGAAGGGGTGACTGAGACAGCACGAGAAACGAGGAGACTAAACATTATTATCCAGCGGCCCCGATGCCTCGGTTTTCGGAACGGTTAGTAAAAACAAAGATCCATTGGAGGATATGGTGAAATAAAGAATGAATGAATTTAAGTAAAGATGACATCATGGCGGGTTAACGCGGATCCAGAAGATGACCTCATGGCGGGTTAAAATCCTTTGCACAGGTAGAAGGCTGAAGATTTATTTCTTAAGGTATTTTAAGATTGACACGAACCGGTTCAAATCAATCTGGGGCCTAATGTTGGGGATACAACTATTTTTGTAAGCCGCCCAGGAGGGGCCGGGTTACGCAAAGAAGAATTAGCAGGAAGAAGCCCAAGACCAAGCATGAAGATGGCGGTTCAATAAAGGGTCTAAGGCCCACAGGTGGCTCAAGGCCCATAGTGATAAACCGCCTTGATGGTATGACTTGTAACATAAGGTAGACTTAACCAGTCACCGAGCGGGACACTGTCTATGAGCCGGCCGGGACTCTGTAGGGCAAGAAACAACTCATCGAGAACCAGGCATAGCGTATCTCGCTCCCTGGTCATCAAAACATCAAGCAATACCAACCCAACTAGACGTAGGCCTACCTTCACCGTAAGGGGCCGAACTAGTATAAACCTCTCGTGTCTCTTGTCCTGATTAACCCCTTCAAGCTTCCTAGTTGCGATGGCTCCACGACTAAGTCCTTTCACTAGGACATCTGACGTGACAATTCCACGACAGGACCAATAAACCAGGACGGAGGTAGTATGTCAATCACACATGGTTCCCAAAATTGGAACAGTGTGCAATGACTTCCATTTTGCCTGTTGCGTCAATCACACACGGTTGGCTCTAGCAAACCGTCACCTCCAAAATTCTTTGTGGGACAGAAAACCCTCACCACCCAATTCAAAAAAGAAAAAATAAAACCCTCACCATCCCCACGTCACAAAAACCCTCACCCCACCCGCCACCCCCGGTCCTCATTCACACCTGCACAAGCTCCTCCGCGTCTATGCCATGGCACCGCCTATCACGGCGGTATACACTTAGCTCGTCGCCTGCCGCCGCTAGGCTGCCGGCAAAGCCCACCACATTTCGCCACTTCTGCTTGCCGCTATCGCCATCGACTTTCTTGATGCTGCTCACGGTCGACCCAGCTCCACTCGGTTGGGGAATCTTCCGTACCGAGGGTTCTTTCTCATGGACAATAAGGTAACTAATTTAATGAGATATTATCTCATCTCTTATCCCAGTTCATCTGCCTCATTTAATCATGATACGTCTCCAACATATATATAATTTATGAAGTATCCATGCTGTTATATTATCATTCTTGGATGTTTTACAATCATTTTATAACAACTTTATATCATTTTTTGGGACTAACCTATTGAACCAGTGCCCAATGCCAGTTGCTGTTTTTTGCTTGTTTTTTACATCACAGGAAATCAATATATAAGAGAGTCCAAACACCACGAAAATTTTTGTGGATTTTTTCTGGTCCAGAAGACCAACAATGGGCCAATGCAGCACCTGGGGGGTGCCCCAAGGGGGGCACAACCCACCAGGGCGCGCCTAGGCCCGTGGGTTGTGCCCACCATGGTGGCCTCCCGTGCCCCCTATTTGCACTATGAATTCCCAAATATTCCGAAACCCTTCGGGGTAGACCTAGACGAGAAGTTCCGTCGCCTCAAGGCTCTGTAGCCACCGAAAACCAATCTAGACCCATTTCGGCACCCTGCTGGAGGGGGGAAATCATCTCCGGTGGCCATCTTCATCATCCCCGCGGCCACCATGACGAGGAGGGAGTAGTCCACCCTCAGGGCCGAGGGGTTGTACCAGTAGCTATGTGTTTAATCTCTCTCTCTCTCTCTCTCGTGATCTATATCATGGGCTTTGTTAATATAGATGTATCATATGATGTTTCTCCCCTTTATACTCTTTTGTGATGAATTGAATCTTTACCCTTTGAAGTTTTGTCTTGTCGGATTGAATATTCAGATATGTGAACACATGTTGTATGTCTTGCGGTATGAGTACTTGAGGTGCCAATGGGGTATCATATTGATTCACTTGATGTATGTTATGGCACTCAACTTGCGGATTCCTGCGGTGACATTGGGGTAATCTATGCATAGGGGTTGATGCACATTTTTATTATCTTTTCTCTGATCGAAACTTTGGGGGTCCCTGTCGGTGTCAAAACCGGCGGATCTCGGGTAGGGGGTCCCGATCTGTGCGTCTAGGCCGATGGTAACAGGAAGCAAGGGACAAAATGTTTACCCAGGTTCGGGCCCTCTCGATGGAGGTAAAACCCTACTTCCTGCTTGATTAATATTGAAGATATGAGAGTACAAGAGTAGATCTACCACGAAATCGTAGAGGCTAAACCCTAAGAGCTAGCCTATGTTGGTATGATTGTAACTGTGATCGGCCTTCTAAGGACCAACCTCTCCTGTTTATATAGACATCGAAGAGGGCTAGGGTTTACATGGAGTCGGTTACAAGGAAGGAAACTCAATATCCGGATCGCCAAGCTTGTCTTCCACGCAAAGGAGAGTCCCATCCGGACACGGGTCGAAGACTTGAGTCTTGTATCTTCACGCTTCAATAGTCCGGACGATGTATACAGTCCAGTTGTCCGGATACCCCCTAATCCAGGACTCCCTCAGTAGCCCCTAAACCAGGCTTCAATGACGATGAGTCCAGCGGGCAGTCTTGTCTTCGGCATTGCAAGGCGGGTTCCATCTCCGAATACTCCAAAGTAACTGTTACGACGAATAGTGTTTGGCTTCCCAGCAATCTTGTACTCCTCGGCTTTAGTGCCTCAATAATGACCATCTCCACATGTCGAGCGGATGCGAGGAGCCGAGGCATTTTTGCATTTGCCACCCTCAATCCTTCGGGCTGACCATCTATTTGAAGGGACGGGGATTCTCAGATCCAAACCTCACTCTCCTTCCTCGAGCAAGCATCCAACAGAGCACTCCGGAAAAAACCATTCAACATGGCCGGCCGTCGCAGCTCTTCTGCTCGCTCTCCTCGCTCCAAGTCGGGGGACTGGGAAGAGTGTTCAGTTCCTCATAGTCGTCTGATAGAGTTACAAACCCAAGGGTTTCTCCCACCGGCGTTCATGGTCCCCGTCCGAGCCGGAATAGCCACTTATAACGGAGGGGAACAAGCGGAGGGATCTCCAAATCCATCTCCAGAGGAGCGAATATGCCTCATCCTGCATCTTCTAAGGGGCGTCGGGTTTCCCATCAACTCGTTCCTTCGCGGGCTCCTAGAGTTCTACTGCCTCCATTTGCACAACCTTACCCCTGCCTCCGTACTACACATAGCAGGGTACGTTGCCCTTTGCGAGCTATTTTTGGGCTGCGAGCCTCACATTGGGTTATGGAAGAAGCTGTTCTGCCTTGTCCCCCATAACCAGGGAGAATCCCTATGTCAAGTGGGCGGGGCCGGAGTATGGCGCATTGCCGAAACTGGATACCTATCCGGCACTCCCAAGAAGGCACCAGAGAACTGGCCTTCGGAGTGGTTTTACATTGATAATGTTCCCCTTCCGGATCTAGTCCGGATAGGTCTCCCCAAGTTCAGTGACGCCCCACCGAGGGCACATCTAAGCTGGCGCCCCCGAGGCCCCCAAGAGGAGGATACTAGGGAAATACACTTCCTGATGAGCAGGATAAAGTTACTGGCCAAGTCCGGAATGACGATAGTCGAGGTTATGGCAATATGCATAATACGGGGGGTGCAACCGCTTCAATATCGGGGGAAGCCCATGTGGCACTTTAACGGGGAAGATGATGCCACCCGCTGTGGCCTTAAGGGTCCGGACTCCTCCACTGCTTTGGCAAGGATATTGTCCGATTTATAGAAAGGAGAAGAGGAAGAATTCCTTCACATTAAACCGCGGGATGGATTCTCCATGTACAACCCTCCAAACTGGGTAAGTCGTTATTCCTTTCCCTGCTTCACTTATCGCGGTGTTCTTCGCTAAAATTATCTGCTTCGATATTCCCAAGCAGGAATTGAGGAGGGCCGTAGAAGGAATATCCAACCCCTCCCCGCAGCTAGAGGACCCCGGAAGAGCCCTAGATCCAGGACTCGAGGAAGATCCGGATATTACTGTGGAGCTTGTAAACGGGGTATTTTATCAAGCGAGCTGTGATGGTGCCTCAGTGGCCATTATTGCCGACTACCCCGGACTGCTACCTACGTCGCGTGTATGCCAAACTAAAAAAACCCTATCCTCCGAAGAGGACTCCCTTCAGATGTCATGCCTTACCCTTGAAGTGTCATGTTTCTTGCAGAGACAATGGTCGGAGCGCGGGGCCGAGCCCCTAGGGACTCGTCGACCATGGGCGCCCGGATCGGGCATGCTCAAGAGGAAGGCGGTAAGGGTCGACACACCATTGCAGAGGTAAGGTAAAAACCTGTCCTGCGATTATGGTATTTAAAGTATAACAACGCCCTTTGTGTCCTGGCAGGAAGAGGAGTAGCCGGACTATATCCGGGGATCCCGCCGATCACGCCTCCACCAGCCGGATTCCAGAACCGGCTTCGAGAGCGGAGGCGAACACGGGGCCGATGCCGCATAGTTCTCCGACAGAGGACGCGGATATGCTATCGGCCACGAACTCCGAAGTAGAGAGCGCCATGAATCACCGGCGCAGGAGGGCCGTGCTTCGGAACAACATCTTCTCCGAAGAGGCTTTTAATGCCTTCAATTCGGGGGACGCATACATCCGAGCAGCTCAAGGCGGGCTTGCCCGAGTGACGAACCTGTATACCAAAGATATACGAGTAAGAAATTTTGATAAGCATGTATACCAGTAGCCCCTGAGACTTGAAATCGTTGGAACAGCTGTTTGAAGGATCAATTTATGCACAGGTCCTTGTAGATAAGAATGAACAATTGGCTCGGGAGCTGGAGGAATGCAAGGCCCAGCTGAGGGACACGGTTGCCAAGTTAGAGTAATCCCACAAGGCCTCCTCTGGTAACATTTGTCTCAATTGTATGAAGATGCACCAGTTAGTAAATGCTTGGTATAATAAGTCTAACAGAGGATTTTGCAGACAATCCCGGGGTGAATCCGGAGGGTGCAAGGGATGTCGACTCGCATCTCAAAAGGCAGCTAAAGGCTGGTGAGCGCATTCTTATGCAAGTTAGGCAGGAGAAGAACAATCTTCAATATGCCAATGTCCGGCTGGACGTAGAATTAAAAGACATCCGTGCCCAGCTGGCGGACTCCGTGAAAGAGAACAAAAGGCTTCGACGCGACATTTATGGTGAGTGCCCAGACGAACTGTATGGTAGTTTGGCGAGGAAGTATATTGAAAGAGTTTTCCTTGCAGGAATGTTAACGGGTCGCCCTAAAGAGGAGATGCCCTCATCTGCAAGTGATTTACTACAAGACCTCTCGCAACTGCACGAGCGAGCTCGGCAAGTGATGCAGGGTGTTGCTCTGGCCATGTGGCCATCAAGCTTACTGCCGAACGGCATGGGGGAGCTTGTGGATATGCTTCAAGGATCACTATGGCGCTTCCGATTGTGGAAGATGGCAGCTTGCCGACAAGGTGCAAGAGAAGCCTGGGCTACGGTGAAGAAGCGCTACACCAAGCTGGACCCAAACCATATGGCCGAAGTAGGACCGGCGGGCCCCGATGGGCAAGAAATTCCCGTGAGTCTGGTATATGACCAGGTAGCGTTAGCCGCCAAGTATTCTCAACAGGATTGTAAGCTAGATAGCCTATTGTATGGTATAGAGGAGGAATATAGTCAGTCCAAGTGACTGTGTATTTTAATGGACATAATTAGTCCCTAGCCAGATTAAAATCATTTGTCATGGCGGACCTTTTCGCTTCAGCCCTCGGATCCTACAGTCTGGGGTGTGTCCGAATACCCACTCAGTTATACAAAACCGGGGTATGCGTGGAAACCAGGCGTAGGGGTCATAAGTGCTTGAACAGACAAGTACCCAACCAGTTATGTTATATTACATGGATAGTAAGAAACATCTTCCAGGGAGAATAGTTCCGTTAGGGGTTCCTTTCCCTGGGTATGCATGCGACAATGCGCATGTCCGGACTGGGAACGATGGCGCATGATACAAGACTTCTGGGGATTTACGTTGTAATAAACGAATACATCTTTTGTTCACTGGCCGAATATTCTCTTAAAGAAGCTAGCTTTCGGCTTCACCCAGTCTGACATACACATCCGGCTGAGCCGGCAGTAACAATCGCAGAGGTGCTCCCCTTATGCCCTAGCCGAATTAACGGGAATGTAGGGCATAAACACAAGAGCCAGGCAACCCAGCTTGGCCACATCTTAAGTCATATCGATGCATATAATGGTGAAGAAAAGGCACATATGAAAAAAAGAAATGCATATGTGATGGGCAAAAAGCCATTTGAGTAATTATTTTTAGCTTCCATATAGGAAGCCCCCAGGTATTGCTTACACGCATAGTGCGGCCGGAGCAATCCGGGAGTCCGCACTGTATTAAATACTTATTGTGAAGAGAAAAAAGGGCGAGAAAGGAAAAGGGGGTGGAGCATAAATAAAAGGGAGGGAGTAAGGAGACGAACACTGAGTTCGGTGTTAGGCGTAGAATCTCCGGAGTCTGGCTGCGTTCCATGGGTTCAGCTTGAGTCTGTTATCGGATGCATTACGTAAGCGGTATGCTCCTCCGGTGAGAACTTTGTCAATGACGAAGGGACCTTCCCACTTGGGTTTGAGCTTGTCCTTCTTCTTCTCCGGTAGGCGTAGAACAAGCTCGCCGATATTGAAAGTTTTGGCCCGCACTTCTCTACTTTGATATCGTCGAGCCTGCTGCCGATAGAATGCGGAACGGGCTTTTGCGACGTCACGCTCCTCCTCCAGGGCATCCAAGTTATCCTGCCGATCTAACTCGGCTTCCGTCTCTTTGTACATGCGTACGCGTGGCGAATCATGTATTATGTCGCAGGGTAGTACTGCTTCCGCGTCGTATACCATGAAAAATGGTGTATATCCGGTGGTGCGGTTCGGCATGGTTCGCAGCCCACAACGTACAGAGTCAAGCTCTTCGACCCAGTGCGTATCCGACTCTGTCAAGGATCGCACTAGTCTGGTTTTGATGCCGCTCATGATGAGACCATTTGTCGGCTCTACTTGGCCATTTGTTTGGGGATGGTAGACGGAAGCGTAATCGAGCTTAATAACCATTTTTCCGCACCAAGTTTTCACTTCATCGGCTGTGAAATTTGAGCCATTATCAGTTATGATGCTGTGGGGGACACCGTATCGGTGTACGACCCTGGATATGAAGTCTATTACTGGTCCGGATTCGGCCATTTTGACTGGTTTGGCTTCTATCCATTTGGTGAACTTTTCCACCATGACCAATAAGTATTTTTTCCTATGGCTTCCCCCTTTAAGAGGTCCGACCATATCCAGCCCCCAGACCACGAAGGGACAAGTTATGGGGATTGCTTGGAGAGCGGTAGGGGGCATGTGACTCTGATTGGCAAAGAGCTGGCAACCGACGCAATGTTGGACAAGGTCCTGTGTGTCTACACGGGCCGTCAGCCAATAGAAGCCTGTACGGAAGGCCTTGCTGACTAGTGCTCGAGCCGCGGCCTGGTGCCCGCCCAGTCCAGCATGGATTTCAGCCAAGAGCTGCTGCCCTTCCTCTTCGGAGATGCATCTTTGGAGCACTCCGGTAGCACTTTTCTTGTAGAGTTCCCCTTCGTGGACTTTGTAAGCTTTAGAACGCCGGACGATGCAGCGTGCTTCATTTTGGTCTTCGAGGAGCTCCTGCCTATTTAGGTAGGCCAAGAAAGGCTCAGTCCAAGGGGCGATTACGGCCATGATTTCATGGGCCGAAGATGTTATTTCGGTGGTAGAGCCTCCGATTGTGTCTGATGGTTCGGAATCTGGGGGTCTGTTCGGATCCGTGCTAGTATTGCCGGACTCCCCTTCCCATACTACGGATGGCTTGAACAACCTTTCCAGGAATATGTTAGGTGGGACAGGGTCGTGTTTAGCACCGAGGCGGGCGAGGACACCCGCCGCTTGATTGTTTTCTCAAGACACATGGTGGAATTCGAGCCCCTCGAACCGAGCTGACATTTTGAGGACGACATTACGGTAGGCCGCCATTTTCGGATCCTTGGCATCAAAGTCTCCGTTTATTTGTGATATTGCGAGGTTCGAATCCCCGCGCACTTCCAGGCGTTGGATGCCCATAGAGACTGCCATCCGGAGACCGTGCAACAGAGCCTCATATTCGGCTGCATTGTTGGAGTCCGTGTATAATATTTGGAGGACGTACTGGATCGTGTGTCCGGTGGGAGACGTCAAGACTACAGCTGCTCCCAATCCGGCCAACATTTTAGAGCCGTCAAAGTGCATGATCCAGTTGGAGTACGCACCGTACTCTTTAGGGAGTTCGACTTCTGTCCATTCGGCGACAAAGTCAGCCAGTAATTGTGACTTGATGGCCCACCGTGGTTTGTATATTATGTCGAACGGAAGGAGCTCGATAGCCCATTTAGCAATCCGGCCCATAGCCTCGCGGTTATTTATTATGTCATTGAGTGGAACTTCGGAGGCCACCGTAATTGAACACTCTTGAAAGTAGTGTCGTAGCTTCCGGGATGCCATGAAGACCGCGTATGCTATCTTTTTATAGTGTGGGTATCGGGATTTGCATGGGGTGAGTACTGTGGATACGTAATAAACCGGCTTTTGGAGCGGGAATTTGTATCCGTCAACCTCTCGTTCGACGACGAGCACTGCGCTTACAACTTGATGTGTAGCCGCTATGTACAGTAGCATGGGCTCGCCGATATTTGGTGCTGTTAGGACTGTATTACTGGCCAGTAAGGTCTTTATTTCATCGAGTCCGGCCGTAGCTGCATCCGTCCACACGAAGTGTTCGGTGCACCAAAGGAGGCGGTAAAGAGGTAATGCCTTTTCTCCTAACCTGGAGATAAAGAGGCTCAAAGCGGCCACGCATACAGCTAGTTTCTGGATGTGCGTGAGGTCTGTTGGTATATCCAACTGCGATAGAGCTCGGATTTCTGCCGGATTTGCTTCAATTCCTCTATTGGAAACAATGAAGCCCAGCAGTTTCCCCGGGGGGACGCCGAAAATGCATTTTTCCGGATTCAACTTGATGTCGTATGTCCGGAGGTTATCGAATGTAAGCCTCAAGTCATCTATTAGGGTTTCGACGTGCCTTGTTTTTATGACCACGTCGTCCACATATGCCTCCACTGTTTTTCCAATTTGTTTTTGCAGGCATGTTTGAATCATGCGTTGGTAGGTTGCACCGGCATTCTTAAGCCCGAAAGGCATAGTGTTGAAGCAAAAAGGGCCATATGGCGTTAGGAAAACTGCTGCATCTTGTTCGGACTCTGCCATCTTTATTTGATGGTATCAAGAGTATGCATCGAGAAAGCACAACGAGTCGTGTCCAGCTGTGGCATCGATAATTTGATTGATGCGAGGGAGGGGAAAGGGATCCTTGGGGCAAGCCTTGTTAAGGTCTTTGAAGTCGACGCATAGGTGCCAGGATTTGTCCTTCTTTGGTACCATTACCAAGTTTGCCAGCCAATCCGGATGTTTAATATCTTTGATGAATCCGGCCTCAAGTAGCATGGCTAGCTCTTCCCCCATTGCTTGTCGTTTGGGCTCTGAAAATCGCCTTAGGGTTTGTTTGACTGGTTTGAATCCTTTTAGTATATTGAGGCTATGTTTGGACAACCTACGTGGGATGCCCAGCATGTCCGACGGGTGCCAGGCGAAAATGTCCCAATTCTCGCGTAAGATGTCTCGCAGTGCAGCGTCCATTGCGGGGCTCAACTGTGTCCCGATGGAAGCTATCTTCATGGGGTCCGTTGGATGGACTTGGAATTTGACTATCTCGTCCGCGGGTTTAAATGAGGTGGACTTGGGTCGCTTGTCGAGTATCACGTCGTCCCTGTCCATGGTGGCCTGCAGTGTTGTTAATTTTTCGGCTGCTAGGGCTTCGGATAATGCTTCCAGGGCTAGTGCTGCGGTTTTGTTTTTGGCGTGAAGTGCGACGTCCGGATCACTGGCTAGAGTGATGATTCCATTGGGTCCGGGCATTTTAAGCTTCATGTACCCGTAATGGGCTATAGCTTGAAAGCTTGTAAATGCGTCCCGCCATAGAAGGGTGTGGTATCCGCTGCTGAAAGGAGCCACTGGGAATGTAATTTCTTCGGACCTATAATTCTCCGGGGTGCCGAATACCACATCGAGTGTGAGTTTTCCCGCACACCGCGCTTCCCGACTAGGGATAATTCCCCTAAAGGTTGTGCTGCTTTGTTTGATGCGGCTTTTATCAATTTCCATCTTGTTGAGTGTTTCTTTGTAGATCAAGTTTAATCCGCTTCCGCCGTCCATGAGTACTTTAGAGAGCCGAAAGCCGTCCACGATTGGGCTAAGGACTAGAGCGGCCGGTGCCCGGACAGTCTGGAATCGAGGTTCATCATTGGCATTGAAAGTTATAGCAGGGTCGTTCCAGGGGTTTACCTTTGTCGCATGGAAAATTTTAGCGCAGCTTCGATGAGCTCGCTTGCACCTATTGTTTGAGGCGAAAGTCTTGAAGATTGTTAATACCGTATTGTGTTCGTTGGCGGGATGTTGTTCCGCTTTATGGCTTGCAAGAAGATCCTCCCCACTTTTTGCAACCTGCCGGAGTATCCAACATGCTCTAAGGCTATGAGTTGGTGTTATGTCCGGAGTGCTGTGGAGTTTACATGGTCCATTGAGCCATTCTTCCAATACGGTTCCCTTCCCCGGGGCAGGCTTTGGTTTCTTGGGAATTGGATCGGCCGACTTACGAGAGTTCGCCCATTTAGTTCGGACAAAGGTCTTTGAGGGAGTCCTGGACTAGGGGGTGTCCGGATAGCCGAACTATCATCATCGGCCGGACACCCAGACTATGAAGATACAAGATTGAAGACTTCGTCCCGTGTTCGGATGGGACTTTCCTTGGCGTGTGTCGGTGTCAAAACCGGCGGATCTCGGGTAGGGGGTCCCGAACTGTGCGTCTAGGCGGATGATAACAGGAGACAAGGGACACGATGTTTTTACCCAGGTTCGGGCCCTCTCGATAGAGGTAAAACCCTACTCCTGCTTGATTGATATTGATGATATGGGTAGTACAAGAGTGGATCTACCACGAGATCAAGGACGCTAAACCCTAGAAGCTAGCCTATGGTATGATTGTTGTAATGGTTGTGTGTCCTACGGACTAAAACCCTCCGGTTTATATAGACATCGGAGAGGGCTAGGGTTACACAGAGTCGGTTACAATGGTAGGAGATCTACGTATCCGTATCGCCAAGCTTGCCTTCCACGCCAAGGACAGTCCCATCCGGACACGGGACGAAGTCTTCAATCTTGTATCTTCATAGTCTTGGAGTCCGGCCGATGATGATAGCCCGGCTATCCGGACACCCCCTAGTCCAGGACTCCCTCAGTAGCCCCTGAACCAGGCTTCAATGACGATGAGTCCAGCGCGCATATTGTTCGGCATTGCAAGGCGGGTTCCTCCTCTGAATAATTCATAGAAGATAGTGAACACCAGGAGAGTGTCTGGCTCTGCAAAATAAATTCCACATTCCACCGTAGAAAGAATAATATGTACACAAGCTCAATCTGCTGACATGTTTTGTGGTGTGACGTCATGCCACTACCAAGCCTTTACTCGAATTGTTTTATTATACCACCTCCGCGCGTTTAGCAAAGCGGTTTCCTTGGCATGTCTTGTCGAAACAGAGATCATGTTCCCCTTATCCCGGGATTCTCATCAATACGGATGTGGGTAACCCAACCGCGCCCGTTGCCATGCCCCCTCTATCGGAGGCGAGTCCTGAACGGTCACGGGAACGGCTCTCGGTATTCTCCCTCTTTATAATGGGACCAAGGCTCGTTTCTTTTCTTCAATCCTCAATCGAATCTGCTCCTTGCCCCGAGTTCCAACACCCAGAGCCCCAGATTCGAGCACTTCGGACCTTCAACAATGTCCGGCTCCGACCTACAGGGCCGGTGGATTCCCTCCTCCGTCACGGAAGAGGACGTGCTAAAGCTGCGAGAAGCCAGGTACCTAACCTACGAGATTTCGCATAGGTTGCCTGCCAAAGGGCAAGTCATTCCTACTCCCGAGCCCGGCGACAGTGTCCTGTTTGTGTCTCACCTCCGTCGGGGTTTAGGCTTCCCGACGGATCCTTTTGTGAGAGGGCTCATGTTTTACTACGGGTTGGAATTCCATGACCCGGCTCCGGAGTCCATCCTCCATATTTCTTCATTTATTGTCGTCTGCGAAGCCTTCCTTCGCATTACTCCCCACTTCGGTTTGTGGCTCAAGACCTTCAACGTGGAGCCGAAGATGATCGAGGGTCAAGCTGAGTGTGGCAGGGCGGTTATAAGCGAAGGGCCGATGCTCCATGGCCCAAGGGCTCTTTCGGGAGGAGCTCGGCCTGTGGCAACAGGTGGTTCTATATCACGCTCCTAGGGGCAGCAAGCAGAAGCCGCTGCCCATCTTTCGCTCTGGCCCTCCCCAGCGGCTGACGTTGTGGGTCAACCAAGGGCTCAACTGGGGGCCGTCAAGGGACGTACCCCTACTGCAGGGCCGGATTCATGACCTCCAAGAGAGGGAGATTAGTCTGGTGATGGTGATGCAGGTTATGCTAATTCAGCGCCTCCTGCCCTGCAAGCGTCGCCCTCTCCATCTGTGGGAGTTCAATCCTGAGTGGCCGCGAGCTCTCCAACACTTCATGGGTACGACACCCGTGGAGATGTATAAATTGTTCTTCAAATCACAAGAGATGTGTCCGGAATTGACCGAGGATTCCGGCCTAAGCTGCAATCGCCCGAATACTCAGGTAAGTGACCCTGCATCCGAACACACCGTTTGTTTACGCCTTCTTGAATTTGCCTTTTAACCCATTGTCTCTTGAATGGGAGTGGATAAGCATAATGCTGATACGATGTTCGCCCCCCTCCGGAGACCGTGCGGATCCCGTCTTTGGTCGGGATCTTGTGAAGGTTGTGCCTTCAGAGGAAGGCGAAGGGGCGAACAGGGACACCACCGCCTCTACCAAGGAGGTTTTGGAGGAAGGGGGAATCGAGAATCCCTCCTTCCAAGGGGAGAAGAGGACCGCCTCCGAAAACCCGAAGGCCAAGGCCTCGAAGTAGGGGAAGAGATCTTCGGCAGAGGGTCCTGCGTCCGGGGAGGCCCCGGCCGCACTATCTCCCCTAAGGAATCAGCCCTCCAGCAAGCCATAAGTAGAAAAAGGGGGGTTCTGTAATAAGAGACATCCCTATGTTTGCTTCTGAGGATAACCGAAGTTTTTACCTTGTAGTTCGGATCTGCGTCCTTCTCAGATGAGCTCGTCTTCGGGGACCTTCGTCCGGAGATGGTGGAGAGCGAGACGCGTCGATCCGCCGCACCATCAGGTGGGGCGGACGAACCTGAGGTGTCATCGCGGAGGGTATCCCCGAGTCCGGCGGGGCCGAAGAGTTCGGCACCGGATGATGTGCGGCCGGGGGAGCTGAAGGATCTGCTTGAGACGGCGTCTATCTCAGAAGATCACCGTACATTGATGAGTATGGTGATTGGAAGTATTTCGTCCGCCGAAGGCGGGTTGCATGATGCCATCAGAAGCTTGCTGGCGGGGTTTGAGGTACGTAAAAATGGCGTACCTTTTGACAGTTTTGCACATAAAGTGCACCCAGTATAGATAGTAGCCCCTGGGACTCGGTAGGTTGTCGAGAGCAACAGCGTGCCAAGGATCAAAATCGCAGGTATTGATTTTCGCCTTTCCCATGCAGGTGGCGGATTGTCCGGTGGCTAGCTGGACTGATGGAGTTGCCGAACTAAAGCAGCAACTTGATGTTGCGGATGCGGACATCGCGTTAGTCAATAAGCGACTTGACAAGTCACAAGGTAGGTTCTTCTCCATGGTCACCTAGTAAGGGAGCCGAAGCTCGCTCCTTACAATATGTGTGCTTAATGCAGATGGTGCCGCTGCTGTGGAGAGCCTTCGGGCAGAACTTGCTCGAACCAAGGAGCAGGCCAGAAGGAGTGATGCGGCTGCCTTGAGGGCGGCCGAAGAGTTAGAAGTCGAAAAGGCTGCTCACTGCCGAAGTAGGGAGTAGATGTCCGAAATGGCCGTGAAGTTGAAAGATATTACCGACCGCTATGAGGTTCTTGAAAAAACGCCGAGCGAGCAAGAAGGCTGAAGAAGGCCACCGCGAAGCCAAGGATGCCCGCTACGCAATGAGGTCTATAAAGAGAGCTGCGCCAGGCCGGAGATATTGTGGCTGGCAAGCCCTTTCTGCTGCGCAGGAGGTTTACTGATCCGAAGTACGCTCAGCTTGGCCAGCTGTGGGGTCCGGAGGATCCTTATATGGACTTAGTGGTGAGTGCGGCAGATGCTATTGTGCACTTCCGAAGTCAAAAGGATCACGAGACGGAAGAGCTTTTTTGGTCTCAATTCCATAGTCCGGAGCGTTCACTTCCTTTGACCGATCGGTTGGCTGAGTGGGCTGAGCTGAATAGATTGTCCGGACTTGCCATGACAGATATCGTGGCTCATGTCTGGCCGGATAAGCCCAAGCCGAAGAGTTATTTTGACTTATTGCAGCAATTCCTTGGGGCGGTGCCGCATATCAAGGCGATGAAGCAGTCGGCCTGCATAGAGGGTGCACGGATGGCCCTCGCCGTGTGAAGACATCTTTGGGCGGAGATGGATGCCACATGCTATTGCGACCCGAGGTTGGACGAGCGGTTACCCGCCAAGCACTATTTTGGGGAAGTTCTGCGTGGTGCTCGTGTAATAGAGTCGCAGTGCTCAAAAAATGTCATGTTCAAATGAACTTTATGATTTATAAAACAATGTTTGTAATATAAGCGCCTTTTGTACTTGTGCATTCAAGTATTTTAAACTTCTCCTGTGCGGCCGTTAATGTATACTTGTGTATAACCTGAAAGATGGCAGTCTTCGGCTTCAGCCCCCATGCACATAGTGCGGGGGTGTTTGCGAAATAGCGCATTTTCACACTTAATCCACGTCTTGGTCCTTTTAAGGAGGTGGTAGTGTAGCAAACGAGGCAACCGGACTATAATGCTTTATCACTTTCACTTAGCCATAGGAGTTTGAAGGTGGGGCTACGATATAGCCCCTAGGGGCACCGCGCTCTCCGTATTTGGGGCGCGTGTGTGCCTGACCGGGAAGCGGTCCTTCGTCAAAGCGGAGGAATTCTAAACATTCCATAGGTCGATCGAGTGGTTGACCAGTCTCTCGCTACATCATGACAGTCCGTTTTCGGCTTTCTCTACTGAGGTGCTCAACCGGCCAAACCGGGGCACAATCACAGTAGTTCTCCTGGTGCCGCGTTAGCCGATGATACGGAACTTAAGACAGCAAAACACATGAGCCGGGCAAACCCAACATTTGACCAAAAGACATGATTCGGAGCTGGTGCATATAAGGCCTAACTCGAGATGCCGAACACTCCCTGAGGTGTTCGGCCTTTATGATGACGGGCAGATCAAAGCCCTAAGCCCCTAGTGTCCAGGTACACGCAAGGTCCTCTAACGCTGCCGATGCCAAAACGTCAGCCTCCTCTCTGGCTATGATGAGAAACCAGGGGATGTATAGCAACAAGAGATAGTAAAAAAGGTTTACGCAGGGTCTTAATCTGAAAAGAATCCTTGCAACGGGTCCCTCTCTTGCGTCTGCTTTGTGTCTCCGTTGTCTTTGTATCCTGGACGGGTGTAACACGTTGTTCATCTGTAAAAGAGAGGAACTTAGTTTGAAAAGTAATCGTGTCAAAAAATGTATTTAAAACAAAGCATGAATAAATGAATAAAGTTGAGCTTTTATTGGCTCCTCATTTCTCATACACACAGCCCCTTGTAAAGAGGTGTGCGGCTAGGGAGCCCCTAGGTTATTTATGCCGGACTCGTCTAGCCGTGTCCGGGGTCTTTAACGACCTTTTAGTGAGATGATGCCACGTGGACTGTGCATTTTAAGTGTAAGAGACGCGTAGTGTGGTATTGCGTTAAAGCGGACAAAAGCTTCGCGCCCCAATAGTGCTTGATGGCTACTTTTGAAAGGGGCGACATGAAAGATTAGCTTTTCGCGTTGGAAGTTGTCGGGCGAGTCGAACACAACTTCTAGTAGTAAGGAGCCTGTGCACTTGGCGTAACGGCCTGGTGTCACTCCTTTAAAGGAAGTGCGGCTATGTCGAATTTTAGTAAGGTCTATCCCCATCTTGCGGACTGTGTCCGGATATAGCAGGTTTAAATCGCTGCCGCCATCCATTAGGACTTGTGTAAATTGTAATCTGTCGATTATAGGATCCAATATTAGAGCAGTCCATCCTGCGTTTCGAGTACTTCTGGAATAGTCCAGGTGGTCGAAAGTGATTGGTTTTGACATCCAATCTAGAGGTTCCGCTGGGGTGGACCGTGCGACACCTACTTTGGCGGGTGCCGCACTGTTGTTCTGTATTATCACATGAAGTGAGTTTACTGTTTTGACTTCTTGTGGAAAAGTCTTTTGTTTTCCGGCGCTCTGCTGGTGGTGTTCGTCGTCATCATCGCTTGGCGCGTCGAGCCCCTTGTGTTCGGCGTTGAGTCGGTCGGATTGTTTGAAGACCCAACAATCTAGGTGGGTGTGGTTTGTAGGCCTTCCAGAGGTACTGTGGATTTGACATATCCGATCCAGAATTTTGTTTAAGTTGGATAGCTCGTCACTGTTGTCCTTAAGAGGCAGTGTTTTGTTGTTCGGCCATGAGCTTTTGAATCCGGCGTTGACCGCCGTGTTCTTTTGGCTTTTTTCTTTATTTCGGCGTTGGTCCTTTCTGCGCCGTGATTTTCCGTTTCCATCTCTGATCTCGGATGTACTCGGGTCGCTGGTGCTGCATCTTGCTAGCTACTGTCTTCCCCGCATAAGCGGGTCATGAGGCTTGTTAGCGTGGCCATTGTTCTCGGCTTCTCTTGGCGAGGTGTCTGCATGCGACCATTAAGTCTCGGACATTATGTTTAAAAGCTGCTAAGGCTTCGGCGTCCGGACAGTCGACTATTTGGTTCTTTTTGGTAAGGAACCTGTTCCAGAATTTGCGCGCTGACTCTCCGGGTTGTTGAGTTATGTGACTTAAATCGTCTGCATCCGGAGGGCGGACATAAGTCCCTTGAAAATTTGTTCTAAACGCGTCCTCGAGCTCTTCCCAACTTCCAATAGTATTTTTTGGTAGGCTTTTGAGCCAATGCCGAGCTGGCCCTTTGAGCTTGAGGGGTAGATATTTTATGGCGTGGAGATCATCTCCTCTAGCCATGTGTATGTGTAGGATGTAATCCTCAATCCAGACTCCGGGGTCTGTTGTTCCGTTGTATGCCTCTATGTTTACGGGCTTGAATCCCGCTGGAAATTCATGATCCAGCACCTCGTCGGTGAAACATAGTGGGTGTGCGGCACCCCTATATTTAGGCGTGTCGTTATATTCAAACATGCGGCATGTTGTGTTGCTTCCTGGGGCCCTCTTTTTTGGCCCATAGATGGACCTAACCGGACCATTCGTTTTGCGAGGATATTTATATGTGTCATGTGCTGGCTTATGTGCGGCGCCGTTGCCGCTCCTGGCCTGTCATCTGGTCTTCTATCCGGCCAGGCGGCGTCTTTGCTTTTTGCCTGTGGGGGCTCTATGGCCTCCTCGCCGAATTCAGGTAGCAGCTTGCGCTTCGGGTAGCTCTTTGTTTGGTGGCCATTGCCATATTTGTCCCGGTCTTGAGTACTTTGCTCCACCTCATTCTGAGTATGTCTTCCGCTGTTTTGAGCTTCCGTTTTTCCTTCTTCAAACTTCTTGTGGTGGCGATAAGCCTTTTTTGGAGGTTCTTGCGCTCCGGTGGTGTGTCCGGTGTGAGATCGTCCGGACTGTTGTTTTCACCGAGGATGAGCTGGTCATCCGGTTCATCCTGTTCTGATGGCTGCTTGGTTGCATGCTCGTCGCCCATTGGTTTGCCCTGCTCTATGGCTGGGTCATTATGGGTGATGTTGTTATCGAGGCGGGACTTGGGGCGGCGCTTGCGTCGCCGTTTTGGTTGTTTTTCGGATGAATTATCCTTCGTCGTGTCCCGTTGTTCCTCGTTATCGCTCCCCTTTGGAGTGTCTACCATATATACGTCATGAGTTGAGGTGGCCTTCTGGTGCCCCGTAGGCGCTGGTTCTTCATCGTCTCTGGCGTCGTCGTCCATACCGTCGATGTCTTCGGAGTCGTAGTCTAGCATGTCGCTTAGATCGTTGACAGTGGCTACAAAGTGGGCAGTGGGTGGGCTTCGAATTTCCTTGTCGTCCGCATCCCAACCATCCTGACCGCAGTCCGGCCAGGGCTCTCCTGATAGTGAGAGATACTTCAACGAATTCAGGATGTTGCCAAAGGGTGAGTACTGAAAGATGTCCGCAGCGGTGAACTCCATGATCGGCGCCCAATCGGACTCGATTGGCGGGGGCGCCAGAGGTTCGGAGTCCGGCAAGGAGTCCGGCACCTTGGAATCACAAGCTTTGTAAGGGACAAGGTCGGTATTCGGCTCTATCGCCGTAGAAGTCGCAGCCCCCGAGGCGGTGTCCAACCACCTGTCCTCGATCTGCGCGGTCAGCTCCGAACTATGGGTCAGAGCGGACTTGTGTGCGGCCTCCAGGGTATTGTCTGGCGGCAGAGTTAAGTCATGCCCATCGTGACAGTGCGGCTCGCTCGGCTGCGGCTCGAATCCATCGAAGATCAAGTCTCCGCGGATGTCAGCCGTGAAGTTTAACCTTCCAAATCTGACCTGATGGCCAAGGGCGTAGCTTTCGATCTACTCCAGATGGCCAAGTAAATTGGCCCGCAGTGCAAAGCCGCCGAACACGAAGATTTGTCCGGGGAGAAAAGTTTCACCCTGGACGGCGTTGTTGTTGATTGAAGAAGCCATCAAGCCTATCGGTGACGACACAGAGGAACTCTCAATGAAAGCACCAATGTCGGTGTCAAAACCGGCGGATCTCGGGTAGGGGTCCCAACTGCGTGCATCTAAGCGGATACTAGCGGAGACAAGGGACACGATGTTTTTACCCAGGTTGGGCCCTCTCGATAGAGTAAACCCTACTCCTGCTTGATTGATATTGATGATATGGGTAGTACAAGAGTGGATCTACCACGAGATCAAGGAGGCTAAACCTAGAAGTTAGCCTATGGTATGATTGTTGTAATGGTTGTGTGTCCTCTGGACTAAAACCCTCCGGTTTATATAGACACGAGGAGAGGGCTAGGGTTACAGTGTGCTGTTACAATGGTAGGAGATCTACATATCCGTGTCGCCAAGCTTGCCTTCCACGCCAAGGAAAGTCCCATCCGGACACGGGACGAAGTCTTAAATCTTGTATCTTCATACTCTTGGAGTCCGGCCGATGATGATAGTCCGGCTATCCAGACACCCCCTAGTCAAGGACTCCCTCAGCGTGAAAGGCAAGCTTGGCAATACGGATATGTAGATCTCCTACCATTGTAACCGACTCTGTGTAACCCTAGCCCTCTCCGGTGTCTATACAAACCGAAGGGTTTTAGTCCGTAGGACGAAGGACAATCATACCATAGGCCAGCTTCTAGGGTTTAGCCTCCTTGATCTCATGGTAGATCCACTCTTGTACTACCCATATCATCAATATCAATCAAGTAGGAGTAGGGTTTACCTCCATCGAGAGGGCCCGAACCTGGGTAAAAACATCGTGTCCCTTGTCTCCTGTTACCATCCGCCTAGACGCACAGTTTGGGACCCCCTACCCGAGATTCGCCGGTTTTGACAGCGACATTGGTGCTTTCATTGAGAGTTCGTCTGTGTAGACATTAACGGCCGCACAGGAGATATTTCAATACTTGAACGCACAAGTATAAAAAGCACTCATATTATAAATATGGTTTTACAAAACATACTTGTCATTTGAACATAACATTTTTCAAGCACTGCGACTCTATCAAACGAGCGCCCTGCAGGACTTCCTCAAAATAGTGCTCGGCGGGTAACCGGCTTTTGTCTGAACCCCAGGATGCAACATCAGTGGCATCCATCTCCGCCCAATATGTCTTGACACGGGCGAGAGCCATCCGTGCACCCTCTATGCACACCGACCGCTTCATCGGCTTGATATGCGGCACCACCCCAAGGAACTGCTGCAATAAGCCAAAATAACTCCTTGGCTTAGCCCTATCCAGCCACAGATGAGCCACCACATCCGTCATTGCAAATCCGGACAATCTATTTAGCTCAGCCCACTCAGCCAACCGATCGGTCAACGGAAGTGGACGCTTCGGACTGTGGAATTGGGACCAAAAAAGCTCTTCCATCTCGTGATCCTTTTGGCTTCGAAAGTGCACGACCGCATCCGCCGCACTCGCCGCCAAATCCAGATAAGGATCCTCCGCACCCCACAGCTAGCCCAACTGAGCATACTTCTGATCCGTGAACTTCCTGCGTAGCAGAAAGGGCTTCCCAGCCGCAATGTCTCCGGCCTGACGTGGCTCCTCCTTTATAGCCCTCAGTGCAGAACGAGCATCCTTTGTTTCGGCGGTGGCCTTCTTTAGGTCCTCTTGCTTCGCTCGGCGTTCTTTTTCAAGAGCCTCATAGCGGTCGGTAATATCCTTCAGCTTCACGGCCATTCCGGCCATCTCCTCCCTGCTTCGGCAGTGAGCAGCCTTTTTGGCTTTTAGCTCTTCGGCTGCCTTTGAGGCAGCCGCATTACTCCTTCTGGCCTGCTCCTTGTCTTGAGCAAGCTCTGCCCGAAGGTTTTCCACAGCAGCGGCACCATCTGCATCAAGCATACATGTCGTAAGGAATGGGCGTCAGCTCCCTTACCAGGTGACCGCGGAGAAACCACTCACCTTGTGACTCATCAAGTCGCCTGTTGACCAGCGCAATGTCCGCATCCGCAACATCCAGTTGCCGCTTCAGTTCAGCAACTCTATCGGTCCGGCTGGCCACCGAACGCTCCGCCCCCTGAATTGGAATGGCGACATATTAAAACTGAGATTATGATCCTCGGCACGGTGTAACTTCTCACAACGTACCGAGTCTCAGGGGATACTATCTATACAGGGCGCACTCTATGTGCAAAACTGTCAAAAGGCATGTCATTTTTACGTACCTCAAACCACGCCAGTAAACTTCTGACGGCATCATGCAACCCACTCTCAGCGGATGAAATTCTTTCAATCACCGTACTCATTAATGTACGGTGATCTTCTGAGATAGACGCCCTCTCGAGCAGATTTTTCAGCTCCCCGGCCGTACACCAGTTGGTGCCGAACTCTCCGGCCCTGCCGGACTCGGGGAGACCCTCCACAACGACACCTCAGGGTCGTCCGCCCCGCCTGACGGTGCGGCAGATGGAGGCATCTCGCTCTCCATAATCTCCGGACGAAGGTCCCCCGAAGATGAGCTAAGCTGAGAATGGCGGAGATCCGAACTACCAGGTAAAAACTTCGATTATCCTCAAAAGAAAAAATAGGGATGTCCCTTATTACAAAACTCCCCTTTTTGTACTTACGGCTTGCTGGAGGGCTGATTCCTTAGGGGAGATAGTGCGACCGGGGCTTCTCCTGGCGCAGGACCCTCTGGTGAAGATTTCTTCCCCCGCTTTGAGGCCTTAGCCTCCGGATCTTCGGATGCGGTCCTCTTCTCCCCCAGGAAGGAGGGATTATCGATCCCCCCTTTCTTGAAAGCCTCCTTAGTAGAGGCGGTAGTTTCTCTATTTTCCCCTTCGCCCTCTTCTGAAGGTGCAACCTCCAGCATCTTGACCAACACGGGATCCGGTGTGGTCTCCGGGAGGGGGGCCGGACACCATATCAGTTTTGCTTGCGCTATCCACTCCTGTTCAAAGGACGGTTGGTTAAAAGGCAAATCCACGATATGCAAACGAACGGTATGTCCGGACACAGGGCTACTTGAGTATCCGGACGATTGTAGCTTAAGCCGGCGTCCTCGGTCAATTCCGGACACACCTCTTGTGATCCGAAGAACAGTTTGTACATCTCCGCGGGTGTCGTACCCATGAAGTGTTGGAGAGCTTGTGGCCCCTCCGGATTGAATTCCCACAGGCATAGGGGGCGACGTTTGCAGGGCAGAAGACGCCGGATTAGCATGACCTGCGTCACTACGACCAGATTGATCTCCCTCTCTTGGAGGTGTCGGATCCGGCCCTGCAATAGGGGTACGTCCTTGGACGGCCCCCAGTCAAGCCCTTTGTTGACCCATGACATCAGCCGTTGTGGAAGGCCCGAGCGAAAGGCGGGCGGCGGTCTCTGCCTGCTGCCCCTGGAAGCGGTGATATAGAACCACTCCTGCTGCCACAAACCGAGCTCCTCCTGAAAAGAGTCCTCAGGCCTTGGAGCATCGGCCCTCTTGCTTATAACCGCCCGGCCGCACTCTGCCGGACGCCCCTCAATCATCTTCGGCACCACGTTGAAGGTTTTGAGCCACAAACCAAAGTGAGGGGTGGTGCGGAGGAAGGCTTCGCAGACGACAATAAATGATGAGATATGGAGGATGGACTCCGGAGCCAAGTCATGGAATTCCAACCCATAGTAAAACATGAGCCCCCTCACGAAGGGATCCATCGGGAAGCCTAAACCCCGACGGAGGTGAGACACGAACACGACGCTCTCGCCTGGCTCAGGAGTGGGAATGACTTGCCCTTGGGCAGGTAGCCTATGCGAAATCTCGTAGGTTAAGTACCTGGCTTCTCTCAGCTTTAGCACGTCCTCCTCCGTGACGGAGGAGGGCATCCACCGGCCCTGCAGGTCGGAGCCGGACATTGTCAAAGTTCCGAAGCGCTCGAATCTGGAGCCCTGAGTGTTGGAACTTGGGGCGAGGGGCGGATTCGATTGAGGATTGAAGAAAAAGAACGAGCCTGGGTCTCCTTATAAAGAGGGAGAATACCAAGAGCCGTCCCCGTGACCGTTTGGAACCCGCCGATGGAGGTGGCGGCAACGGCGCGTTGGAATTACCCATGTCCGTATTGATGGGAATCCCGGAATAAGGGGAACACGATCTCTGCTTCGACAAGACGTGCCAAGGAAACCGCTTCGCTAAACACGCTAAGGTGGTATAATAAAAACGATTCAAGTAAAGACTTGGTAGTGGTGTGACGTCACGCCACAAGATACGTCAGCAGATTGAACTTGTGTAAATATTATTCTCTCTACGGTGGTATGTGGAATTTATTTTAGAGAGCCGAACACTATCCTGGCGTTCACAATCTTCTATGAATTACTCGGAGGAGGAACCCGCCTTGCAATGCCGAAGACAATGTGCGTGCCGGACTCATCGTCATTGAAGCCTGGTTCAGGGGCTACCGAGGGAGTCCTGGACTAGGGTTGTCCGGATAGCCGGACTATCATCATCGGCTGGACTCCCAGACTATGAAGATACAAGATTGAAGACTTCGTCTCATGTCCGGATGGGACATTCCTTGGCGTGGAAGGCAAGCTTGGAAATACAGATATGTAGATCTCCTACCATTGTAACCGACTCTGTGTAACCCTAGCCCTCTCCTGTGTCTATATAAACCGGAGGGTTTTAGTCCATAGGACGAAGGACAATCATACCATAGGCTAGCTTCTAGGGTTTAGCCTCCTTGATCTCGTGGTAGATCCACTCTTGTACTACCCATATCATCAATATTAATCAAGAAGGAGTAGGGTTTTACCTCCATCGAGAGGGCCCGAACCTGGGTAAAAACATTGTGTCCCTTGTCTCCTGTTACCCGAGATCTGCCGGTTTTGACACCGACAGTCTTGGTGAGAGCCATACTGTCCCAAAATTCTGTTTGGGTTTTCCAGGCGCTTTCCATCACACATTACTTTTGTACTATGATTGCCAAGTCCGCGAAGTATACTATGTCACGGTGGCTTATAGCATTAAGGAGTCCTTTGTCCATGCAGTTTTTGCAGAAGAGTGAGACTACGTCCTCCTCGCGGCAGTCCTTGACCTTGTTAAGCGCAAGGAGGAATCTTGCCCAGTAGCGATGTACAGTCTCCTGGGGCTCTTGCCTTATGCGAGAGAGACGGTTTAAGCCCAGGTGGGTGTTGTTAACTAAATCCGGATTCTGATCCGATCTAACACCCAAGGGCATGGGAGGTTCCGAGCCTGACAGCTCGGGATCTAGAGTGTTGCCCAATTTCTTCGGCCAATGCCCGATTATAAGTCCGTGACCCGGGTCATGTCTTCCTTTGGGCAGGTGTTCGGCCCAAGGAGTTCGGTGATCCGGACATAATTCGTCCTCAAATTTGAGGGGCAATCCGTCTGTGGTTCCTCCACTACCGCTACCTCATGGGTGGCCGGTGGGGATCTTATGTCCCTTTGGTCGGGTTTAAGCCTGATCCGGTCATAGTCTGTAGAGACTCCCAGAGCGGCGATGCGATCCAAGAGCTCCTTAAGGGAGGAGAGCTCCATCGGATTCATCTATTCGGCGAGTTCCGAACTGACGCGAAGGTTATGCTTGATGACCCGAGAGGCCATCGTCGGCGCCACCGCCGATGGGGCAGCCATGATAAAGCCGCCAAGTCGGAGAGTTTGGCCTACAGCCAGAGCTCCCCCCGAGTTAATGTTGTCCTTGACGACGAGACGAGCCATCGAGCCTTGCAGCGAAGACACGAAGGAACTCTGTGACGCCCGGATAATTAAGCTACAGTAATTCTCTTCTAATGATGCCATGTCACTTTGATCACGGTGGCTAATCTCGAGTTAATTCGAAACCGATTCAAATTCAAATTCAAAATCAGGCAAACAATAAAAGTTTTCAAATATTAAAACAAAAATGTTCGGAGTAAGCCAGATAATCCATATTAAATATTGGTGAAGAAACCACACTTGTGTAAAGTATTTAAATGCACTATAGTAAGTAAAATAGCAGCAAGCCAATTAGTTAAATGCTTTTAAATACTAAACAGATGTTAATCTAGTTTATATAATCACCAAACTTTTTGGAGTAGGTTGCCTATGTTATTATGCTAATTTAGGAGTAGGGTTATATTTTTGTAAAGCTGTTTTGCTAACTAAAATAATAGAAAACAGAAAAGTGAAATTAAAAGAAAGGAAACGAAAAGAAAAAAGGTGAGAAACAAAGCCCTTTGTCGGGTCATGGCCCACCGCCACCAGCCACAACCGCCGCCCACGCCCACTCCCTTAACCCCCATTCCCATCGAACCCCAGCCCACTCCCCACGCTCCTCTCTCGTTCCCCACGATCCCCCTCTCTGGATCTGGATCGAGGCCTGCCGCCGCCAGCTGCGCCTCGTCGAGATCGCCACCACGCCAAGCGCCGCCGGAGCTACCTCGCCGGCCTGCTTCCTCCTCCCCACCGGCCTGCCTTCTCTTCGCCGCCTCGTCCCCGACCCCCTCCTCGACCCCGACACCGGCACCTCTTCGTGCTGGGCTTCCTCCTCGGGCCGCCGCACGCCGCCATCGACTCCGGCCACCCCGAGCCTCCCTCGATCCTGCTGCCAAGCCCTACGGCTCCACTGTGAGCTCCGCCGCGAAATCTCTCTCCCCTCGTGCTCGATTCTGCTACCTAGGCCTCATCCCGTTGAGCACCCAGCTCCGACCGCGACGGAGCTCGTCGTCGCCGATTTAGGCCGTCTACGGCCACGCGTATGCTACCATCGGGCGCGGCTTTGCGCCCCTTTTCGAACGAGCCCTTGCGCGCGCGGATCATGCCACGAGCACTTTTTCCGGTGAACTCCGTGGTCGGCGCCGTGTATTTGGTCACCGGCGGCGAGCCGGCGGGCTGACTGGCAGGCCGGGGCCTGGTCACTTGCCGGTGGGACCCAATGGCCCGATTGACGCGTTGACTCAGGTCAACGTGTTGACTGTGCACCCCAAGTCACTACCAGCGGGGCCCACATCCCCAAACTAATTAAGACCGAAATTAATTAACTAAATTAATTAGTTACACTATGTAGACACTGACATGTGGGCCCAGTAGGTTAATTAGTTAACTTTGATTAGTTTTTAAACTATGTCAAACCCACTGTCAATGACAGGTGGGGCCCAAACGTCAGTTTGACTAGTCAACACCTTTGTTGACTGCTGATGTCATGCTGACGTCAGCAAGCACTATTCTAGATAATGTTAGAATTAAATAGTTAAATAAATCCTAAAAATGATTTAAATCTTTTAAAATTAATATAAAATAAACCGTAGCTCAGATGAAAATACTTTCTACATGAAAGTTGCTCAGAACGACGAGACGAATCCGGATCGCAGCTCGTTAAATCATACGCGTCCCTAGCATAGAGAACTCGCAACATTTCACCTCCGGTTCATCTATCCAAAACACGAAACACCGGGATACTTTCCGGATGTTTCCCCACCCAGTATCACCTCATACCGCGTTAGAACACGTCTAGCTCGCTTGTTGACTGTTATGCACTTGCTTGCTATGTATTTACTGTTTCTCCCCCCTCTTCTCTCTGGTAGCCCCCGTGACGATGCTGATGCTCCTGTGGACTACTACTTCACCGACGACACCTCCTTCTTGTCTGAGCAACCAGGCAAGCCCCCCCTTGATCACCAGATATCGCCTATTCTCCTCTATACTGCTTGCATTAGAGTAGTGTAGCATGTTACTGCTTTCCGTTGATCCTATTCTGATGCATAGCCTGACATTGTTGCTACATCTGTTGATACCTTACCTTCAATCCTAAATGCTTAGTATAGGATGCTAGTTTATCATCATTGGCCCTACATTCTTGTTAGTCTGCCTTGCTATACTATTGGGCCGTGATCACTCGGGGGGTGATCACGGGTATATACTATACATACATACATACATATTATACAGATGGTGACTAAAGTCGGGTCAGCTCGTTGAGTACCCGCAAGTGATTCCGATGTGGGGGCTGAAAGGACAGGTGGCTCCATCCCGGTAGAGGTGGGCCTGGGTTCCCGACGGCCCCCGACTGTTACTTTGTGGCGGAGCGACAGGGCAGGTTGAGACCACCTAGGAGACAGGTGGGCCTGGCCCTGTTCGGCGTTCGCGGATACTTAACACGCTTAACGAGATCTTGGTATTTGATCTGAGTCTGGCCATTTGGTCTATACGCACTAACCATCTACGTGGGAGTAGTTATGGGTATCCCGGCGTCGTGGTATCAGCGAAGCCTTCTTGACGTCGGCGACGGAGTGGCGCTACCGGATTGGACTGCGTTAACGCAACTTCCTTTGTAATGGAGGTTGCTAGGTGCATTCCGGCTGCCCTCGCGTCGTGTGTGTGCAATGGGCGATGGGCGGACCCTCTACAAGATAGGATTTAGACCGGCGGGCTGACCTCTCTGTTGTGCCTAGGTGGGGCTGCGGCGTGTTGATCTTCGAGGCGGGCATGACCCAAAGAAAGTGTGTCCTGCCAAATGGGATCAAGCGTGTTGGGTTATGTGGTGCACCCTGCAGGAAGTTTATCTATTCGAATAGCCATGTCCCTCGGTAAAAGGACGACCGGAGTTGTACCTTGACCTTATGACAACTAGAACCGGATACTTAATAAAACACACCCTTCCAAGTGCCAGATACAACCCGGTGATCGCTCTCTAACAGGCGGCGAGGAGAGGATCGCGGGTAGGATTATGCTATCGATGCTATTGAGATACTACTTGGAGATGCTACTTGGAGATGCTACTTGGAGGACTTCAATCTACTCTCTTCTACATGCAAGGCGGAGGCTGCCAGCGTAGTCTTCGACAGACTAGCTATCCCCTCTTATTACGGCATTCTGCAGCTCACCAGCGATATGGCCTCCTTACACATATACCCATGCATATGTAGTGTAGTTCCTTGCTTGCGTACTTTGGATGAGTACTCACGGTTGCTTTCTCCCCCTTTTCCCCCTTTCCTTTCTTTACGGTTGCGCAACCAGATCTTTGGAATCCAGAGTCGACGCCACCATCGGCGACCCCTACTACTCGGAGGTGCCTACTACTACGTGCAGCCGGCGGCGACTAGGAGTAGTTAGGAGGATCCTGGCAGGAGGCCCGCGCCTCTTCGATCAGATCCCAGTTTGTGCTAGCCTTCTTAAGGCAAACTTGTTTAACTTATGTCTGTACTCAGATATTGTTGCTTCCGCTAACTCGTCTATGATCGAGCACTTGTATTCGAGCCCTTGAGGCCCATGGCTTGTATTATGATGCTTGTATGACTTATTTATGTTTTAGAGTTTTGTTGTGATATCTTCCCGTGAGTCCCTGATCTTGATCGTACACATTTGCGTGCATGATTAGTGTACGATTGAATTGGGGGCGTCACAAGTTGGTATCAGAGCCGACTGCCTGTAGGAATCCCCTTTCCAACTCCTTGGCCGATGTTGAGTCTAGTCATTGCAAAACCTTTACTAACATGGCTGTGTGGCCTATGGGCCCACGTCGCCATTGGGTGGTATTAGGATCTTTTACTCCCCGATCTTTACTCTGGGACTCTAAGCTCTCTTCTATTCGGGTTAAATGATTTTGCTAAAAACAAGACAAACTTTAGGTTCTCGCAAGTACTTCTCCCGGAGAGCCCCTTGTTACCGATGATCGCTTGCTGCACCAGAAGATTCCGAAGATACTCTACGATGTGCTCTCGAGACTATGTGCCATCGCTTTTGCAATTCACTCCCATCGATAAATCCCTCTGGATAACTACTTGCACCTATCGTTCATATTGTCATCCCAGTTGCTCTTGTTATTACAAGATGTCCTGAAATATTCTTCGATATTCTGAGAATTCTTTATGCTTACTGCCCTGCAGTTCCTTGCTGCATGAATACCCCTACGGATAATTACTCGCGCTTGCCGAGTATCGGTTTGTCCAAAGTTGTTCATGTGTTTCACAAAAATACATTCAAATACTACCCGATCTTCCGAAAATCCTGAGCAGCCTATTGCTCTTGAAATTCTTGCTTACTTGCATTATGGTTGATCCCATAAGTCTTGTAATCTTAATGGCATCCCTTGTCATTATCATTTTGAGTCTGTTGACTCAATATGTTTGCGAATACACGCAATCATCATTAATCCTTATAAATTACCTTTCCGACTGAGCTGCCATTCTTTTAACTGGAATTGGTTCTCGACCAATCCAATTGCCGTTGATTGTACCCTAAGGCTATTCAACTTATCCATCCCTAATCAGAGCATTACTTCTGATCCTTCAATTTGGATTCATAATTCCTTTACATTTATGCTTCGAATTAGTCAGTTGTTTCTATAATCCGATGCACTTGCATTCCTGCTTCCTTGGATAGGGTACCGATACTCACATCAGCTCCGTTGTAGACCACCAGACCTCTTGATGGATTATTATCCGGCAGTGTCCCCCATATTCAGTAACTCTGTGAGTCTTTTCTCGGATACATAATGCCTCTGGTAAAGTGTATCCTCTGCTTTGTCAAACATGCTATGCTTTCGAGCTTGTGTTATTTACCCCTGAAGTTATGGTATATGTCCTAAGAAGCCCCGATGGGTTAAACCTATGCCTTCCTTAATCTGTGTGAACTCGAAAGTTTTCACGGGTCATACTCCTCTGATAATTCACCAGGTAGGTTTTGACACTGAAATCATTTTTATCTAGAGAAGTGAATGAAAGGTTATGCATTTAAGAAGTGGGAGTCGACCTTGAACTTTGTGTTCATGCCCATGGACACGATGTAGATCGTATCATTAAAGCTTCTCATAAATTAATTATTCCTTTGGTATAAGTTCATCTTATATCTGTGATCTGGCCTTTTGCAATCGTGGTTCCGACCATGTTCTCCTTTAAATACCATTTCTTGTGCAAGTTTAAGCACTTGTCTTTTGCAAGTCAATACACCAGTCCAACCTCTACCTTGATCTACCCTCGGGTATCTCGAGAATATCTAAGAACTGTGTTGCTTCTTATGAGTCTTCATCTATTATTGCTTCTCACCGATTTCAGATTTCCCAGGTTACGAAGTTATTTCACTCGAGAACACCGGTAAGTGAATCGATTCTGCACTTCGATTCAATAACTCTAAGTAATTTTCATTGGTTACGAGTTAAATAATCCTTCAAGTCATTCCTAGCCTGATCGGCTATATCATTATCATGCTAAATTTAACTGTGCTACCAGGTCCTTAATACTGGAGCACAACCTTCGATGATGAGCTAAGCTTATGTCGATTTCCTCGTCTTATCGTTCCACCTTGAACAACAAGGTTGATTCCGAGCTGGTGTCGTATCCGTGGTTCAAAAAAAAAATCTTTTGCTGCATCAGTCCTTTTACTTGATGTAGTGGATGTCCGATTACATCTTCATGAAACCTCTCGATAAAATTTGTGATGATCATCATCACCATTCTGTGCTCTTCAAGGATATCAATCAAATTCATGATGGGAAATACCATCCTTGCCCCTCGATGATTGCGTTATCATCAGCCACTTTATTGCCTTCCCTCCAACACAAACTTGTTCATGTTTTGTGTCGTACCTTGAGATCCTTGCTATCCAACTTATGTTATGTTCTACCTTGGAGTATTGCCATCTTTTATGTCAAAGATGTCGTGAGAAATTCACCACCCTTAAGAATTCTTGATACCAGTGATACTTATTAACATCACCATTCTTTTCTTGGTCCCCGTGATATTTCTAACCGGAATACCGACGGATGGTGCGTGATGTGTAATTTCTAAACTTGAGCAACCCTCTTGCTTTGAAGTTATTTGTCTATAGTTTCATTCTCGACTATGGCTTATTAAATCACCATTCGACATTGGTCGTGCAACCCAACCCATATTTTGGGCGCACCTTTCAACCAACGTTTAATTGTGTATGTTTTCCTCGAGCATACTTCCTTATATCATTTGATCTGACAAATGTTATCTCCTTGTTCACTTAATTGTGGAGATCCATCTTTTGGAAATCTCGATGAATTGCCGTTGAGTTCACGGACACCTCCTTGTCCTCTCCTTGGGTTAATGATGAACTCTTGTTAACGGAAATCACTTCATAGTTCTTTTCGAGAATCTTACATTGTCATCTCGTCAATTGTGTTGCACCTTTTCTTCTCAGGCATACTAAGTCGGAGGTATCCTGACACCAATCGGATCTGAACCTCAGTCAGATATGATGGTTGGATCATATTTCCAAGCGTTATAACATCAGTCTTTGTATGACTCGGTAAGGTGATGTCATGCTTAGCACACCTGGCCGAAGGGCCTATTGTTATAGTTTCCTTTTTTAACAAGGTTAACCAATTTCCATGAGGAACTTGAATGCCTTGTTTAATAAGTTATCCTGATGGATCCTTTGCGTATCCAAAGTCCGACCTTTGCTTGAAGACCATGTCAATGCTATCTCGAAGCAAGTCTGTGCTACTCCGATATTCAATAAGAACATTTGAAGCCCAATGCTAAATGTTTCCTGCTCAATTATCCAAACACCGTTGTATGGGTTGGGTAATGTCAAGAAATTTCTCTCCCCTTACCTAAAGGGTTTTCTACATTATCTCCTATCGTGGATATTTTGCTCTGCTTGTCCTTGGGAAGGATATACTCCTGAAATATGTGTTTAAACACACTTTTCCTTTCCATTGTTCTGTTTAATCTGATAATCACATTTTCCTTTCCATTCTTTTGCTTAACCTTTCCTGTAATCTGACTTAACTGAGCAGAGATAATTCCCTGCTTAGGTAAGCACCTTGTTGTACCTCTCTCATGCAGAAGACCTCACATTATTGTTGATGACATTCCGTAACCACCGATGGGTGAGAACTTTGCCAATTGGTTCGTCTCATTCAACGAAAGGAAAAATGGTTTCTCTTTGTTCCTCGTCCTTGGTACCGACATTGTTGATGACATAGCTGACAAGCTACCCACTGACATGCCTCCCTGTCGCGGCTGTGCAAGATGTCACCACCTTTCCTATTTTCAACCCACATGGTGGGCCCATAACCCACAGATCCACCGGATCGAACCCCGACTCTTCTTCACAACCCGTTTCTAATGTATCCTTCTTTTGGCCGTATGTGATTCACGAGCTAAATGCTATACCATTATTCATCCTGGAATCAAACACCATGTTACTCTCGTTGTTCAAGCCCCCATCCCAGCTTCTGGCTAGTCATTGAATGATCGCCTACCCGTTTGAAACTTTGGTACCATCATATATTGCACTCAACGAATTCACCGAAATACAACTCGTGGGGTACCTTGTGTATTTTCCATTGAGTTCACCGTCAGATGCCCATCTTAGTGGAGATGCCTTCTTCCGGAGATTTTCCCCTTGATCGCGTTCGTAGGACGATGGAGATCCCGAAGAAAGGATGACGAATTGATCATGATGACCTGGAGCAGAGAAATGAAGACTCCAACATAATGGATCCACCTCTTCGAGAAGAGCAACCAAAGACGAGAAGATTCGTTAGGATTTCGTAACCAGACCTTCCCCCCTCTTAAATCTCGGGACGAGATTTCTTGTAGTGGAGGAGAATTGTGACGCTGGATAATTAAATTCTGATAATTCTCTGCTAATGATGCCATGTCACTTTGATCACGGTGGCTAATCTCGAGTTAATCCAAACCGATTCAAATTCAAATTCAAAATCGTGCAAACAATAAAAGTTTTCAAATATTAAAACAAAAATGTTCGAGTAAGCCGATAATCCATATTAAATATTGGTGAAGAAACCACACTTGTGTAAAGTATTTAAATGCACTATAGTAAGTAAAACAGCAGCAAGACAATTAGTTAAATGCTTTTAAATACTAAACAGATGTTAATCTAGTTTATATAATCACCAAACTTTTTGGAGTAGGTTGCCTATGTTATTATGCTAATTTAGGAGTAGGGGTTATATTTTTGTAAAGCTGTTTTGCTAACTAAAATAATAGAAAACAGAAAAGTGAAATTAAAAGAAAGGAAACGAAAAGAAAAAAAGGTGAGAAACAAAGCCCCTTGCTGGGTCGTGGCCCAGCTGGCCACCAGGCCACAACCGGCCGGCCCACGCCCCACTCCCCTTAACCCCCCATTCCCATCGAACCCTAGCCCACTCCCCACGCCGCTCCCTCTCTCGTTCCCCACGATCCCCCTCTCTGGATCTGGATCGGGGCGCTGCGCCCGTCGCCCCCGCTGCGCCTCGTCAGATCGCCACCACGCCGGCGCCGCCCGGAGCTACCTCGCCGGCCTGCTTCCTCCTCCCCACCGGCCTGCCTTCTCTTCGCCGCCTCGTCCCCGACCCCCTCCTCGACCCCGACGCCGGCACCTCTTCGTGCTGGGCTTCCTCCTCGGGCCGCCGCATGCCGCCATCGACTCCGGCCACCCCGAGCCTCCCTCGAGCCTCCTGCCATGCCCTACGGCTCCACTGTGAGCTCCGCCGCGAAATCTCTCTCCCCTCGTGCTCGATTCTGCTACCTAGGACTCATCCCGTTGAGCACCGAGCTCCGACCGCGACGGAGCTCGTCGTCGCCGATTTAGGCCGTCTACGGCCACGCGTATGCTACCATCGGGCGCGGCTTTGCGCCCCTTTTCGAACGAGCCCTTGCGCGCACGGATCTGTGCCCTGAGCACTTTTTTCGGTGAACTCCGGTGGGTCAGCGCCGTGTATTTGGTCACCGGCGGCGAGAGCCGGCAGGGCTGACCTGGCCGGCCCGGCCACTGGTCATCACCGGTGGGACCCAGTGGCCCGATTGACCGCGTTGACTCAGGTCAACGTGTTGACTGTGCACCCCAAGTCACTACCAGTGGGGCCCACATCCCCAAACTAATTAAGACCGAAATTAATTAACTAAATTAATTAGTTACACTAAGTAGACACTGACATGTGGGCCCAGTAGGTTAATTAGTTAACTTTGATTAGTTTTTAAACTATGTCAAACCCATTTGTCGATGACGGGGGGCCCAAACGTCAGTTTGACTAGTCAACACCTCTGTTGACTGCTGATTTCATGCTGACGTCAGCAAGCACTATTCTGGATAATGTTAGAATTAAATAGTTAAATAAATCCTAAAAATGATTTAAATCTTTTAAAATTAATATAAAATAAACCGTAGCTTAGATGAAAATACTTTCTACATGAAAGTTGCTCAGAACGACGAGACGAATCCGGATACGCAGCCCGTTCGTCCGCCACGCGTCCCTAGCATAGAGAACCTGCAACATTTCACCTCCGGTTCATCTGTCCGAAAACACGAAACACCGGGGATACTTTCCCGGATGTTTCCCCCCTTCACCGGTATCACCTCATACCGCGTTAGAACACGTCTAGCTCTGCTTGTTGACCTGTTATGCACTTGCTTGCTATGTATTTACTGTTTCTCCCCCCTCTTCTCTCTGGTAGCCCCCGTGACGATGCTGATGCCCCTATGGACGACTACTTCACCGACGACCCCTCCTTCTTGTCTGAGCAACCAGGCAAGCCCCCCCTTGATCACCAGATATTGCCTATTCTCCTCTATACTGCTTGCATTAGAGTAGTGTAGCATGTTACTGCTTTCCGTTGATCCTATTCTGATGCATAGCCTGACATTGTTGCTACATCTGTTGATACCTTACCTGCAATCCTAAATGCTTAGTATAGGATGCTAGTTTATCATCATTGGCCCTACATTCTTGTCAGTCTGCCTTGCTATACTATTGTGCCGTGATCACTCGGGGGGTGATCACGGGTATATAATATACATACATACATACATATTATACAGATGGTGACTAAAGTCGGGTCAGCTCGTTGAGTACCCGCAAGTGATTCCGATGTGGGGGCTGAAAGGACAGGTGGCTCCATCCCGGTAGAGGTGGGCCTGGGTTCCCGACGGCCCCCGACTGTTACTTTGTGGCGGAGCGACAGGGCAGGTTGAGACCACCTAGGAGACAGGTGGGCCTGGCCCTGTTCGGCGTTCGCGAATACTTAACACGCTTAACGAGATCTTGGTATTTGATCTGAGTCCGGCCATTTGGTCTATACGCACTAACCATCTACGTGGGAGTAGTTATGGGTATCCCGCGTCGTGGTATCACCGAAGCCTTCTTGGCGTCGGACGGAGCGACGCGCCGGATTGGACTGCGTTAACGCAACTTCCTTTGTAATGGAGGTTGCTAGGTCTGCTTCGGCCGCCCTACATAGCGTGCAAGGTGTGCAATGGGCGATGGGCCCGGACCCTAGCGGCGCATAGGATTTAGACCGCGGGCTGACCTCTCTATTGTGCCTAGGTGGGGCTGCGACGTGTTGATCTTCCGAGGCCGGCATGACCCAAAGAAAGTGTGTCCGCCAAATGGGATCAAGCGTGTTGGGTTATGTGGTGCAGCCTGCAGGAAGTTTATCTATTGAATAGCCGTGTCCCTCGGTAAAAGGACGACCCGGAGTTGTACCTTGACCTTATGACAACTAGAACCGGATACCTAATAAAACACACCCTTCCAAGTGCCAGATACAACCCGGTGATCGCTCTCTAACAGGGCGACGAGGAGAGGATCGCCGGGTAGGATTATGCTATGCGATGCTACTTGAGATACTACTTGGAGATGCTACATGGAGATGCTACTTGGAGGACTTCAATCTACTCTCTTCTACATGCTGCAAGACGGAGGCTGCGAGCGTAGTCTTGACAGGACTAGCTATCCCCTCTTATTCGGCATTCTGATTCACCCATTGATATGGCCTCCTTACACATATACCCATGCATATGTAGTGTAGTTCCTTGCTTGCGAGTACTTTGGATGAGTACTCACGGTTGCTTTCTCCCCCTTTTTCCCCCTTTCCTTTCTTCCTGTTTGTCGCAACCAGATGCTGGAGTCCAGGAGTTAGACGCCACCGCCGGCACTTTACCCTACTACACCGGAGGTGCCTACTACTACGTGCAGCCGGCGGCGACTAGGAGTAGTTAGGAGGATCCTGTGAAGGAGGCATGCGCCTCTTCGATCTGATCCTATCAGTGCTAGCCTTCTTAAGGCAAACTTGTTTAACTTATGTGCGTACTCAGATATTGTTGCTTCCACGACTTCGTCTATGATCGAGCACTTGTATTCGAGCCCTCGAGGCCCATGGCTTGTATTATGATGCTTGTATGACTTATTTATGTTTTAGAGTTGTGTTGTGATATCTTCCCGTGAGTCCCTGATCTTGATCGTACACATTTGCGTGCATGATTAGTGTACGATTGAATTGGGGGCGTCACAAACTCTCAATGAAAGCACCAATGTTGGTGTCAAAACCGGCGGATCTCGAGTAGGGGTCCCGATGCAGCGTCTAGGCTAATGGTAACAGGAAGCAAGGGACACAATGTTTACCTGTGTTCGGCCCTCTCGATGGAGGTAAAACCCTACTTCTGCTTGATTAATATTGAAGATATGAGTAGTACAAGAGTAGATCTACCACGAGATCGTAGAGGCTAAACCCTAAGAGCTAGCCTATGATGGTATGATTGTAATTGTGATCGGCCTTCTAGGATCCGACCTCTCCGGTTTATATGGACACCGGAGAGGGCTAGGGTTTACATGGAGTCGGTTACAAGGAAGGAAACTCAATAT